>OX336394.1:104966138-105566138 GCA_946902985.2 Meconema thalassinum | reverse complement strand
CCTAGCTGCAAACTTAGATACAGGATGCTACCGCAACCAGCACATGGTGACGAACGTTGGAACTTAGAGCGTTAATCAAATCTAACCTACAAATTTTGTTTCACACAATATTGTACTGTAGTTAGTTGAAGGTTATTTTTCATGCCATAATTCTATGACATGGACCCGCCGACTTTACTTCCCCTCCGGAGGAAGGCATACTGAGGGATTTTTAACGCTTTAAAAAATCAGACGTCCTGGGTTGGGTTTGAACCCGCAATATTGGGCATAGAAGCTCAGCATGCTACCAACTTCGATAATTTATTTTGATTACAATGTAAGTAAATCCTTTTTTTTTAATTAGTCGGATTACCCTCCAGGTAGCCTCTACCCTCTGACACAGCGAGGGATCCCTCCACTTCAACCTCCAGGGCTTTGACCTGGAGCTTGAAACATCGAGCCGGGGGATACAACAGGGGTAGTGGGACAAGCACCTCGCCCAGTTGTTCTCACTGCAATGCGAACAGGGGCCTTATGAGGGATGGGAAGGGATGGGAAGATTGGGAGAAATAGGCAAGAAAGAGGAGGGATAGGCAAGGAAGAGGGAAGGAGGCGGCCGTGGCCTTACGTTAGGTACCATCCCGGCACTTGCCCACAGACGAAGTGGGGAAACCACGGAAAATCACTTCAAGGATGGCTGAGGTGGGAATAGAACCCTCTCTACTCATTTGGACCACCCGAGGCTGAGTAGACACCGTGCCAGTCCTCATACCACTTTTCAAATTTCGTGGCAGAGCCGGGAATCGAACCTTGGACCTCCGTAGTGGCAGTTAAGCACGCTGACCTCTTCACGACGGAGGCGACAAGTAAATCATACAAAATAATAATCAGATGTTTCTATTTAGTGACAAATTAAAAAGAAACAGTATCATGTAGGTAATTGAACATTTGAACTGTAATTAATGATATGAGATACATCCTATAAAGTTACTTAAGTAATTCACATAATGACATCAAAGATTATTATTATGATTAATGTGATCTGTGAATTTCCACTGATAATTGTTTGAAGTTGGGGATCAAGATTACCAGTGGAAATTATCAGCAGCGACTTCAAATGCTCATCAGTCAATTTGGATCTGTAAATATTCTTTGTACATTTGATTTTGGAGATCTTTTGTCACACAGTAGTGCTGACAGCAGAAAGAAAAAGCCACGAGCAAACAGGGCCGAGTGGGAGTCCTGCACAATAGAAACTTCACTCACCGGCCAATCCCGAAACGAAAATTTGCGCGTATTTCAAAACTTCAGTATGTTGGTATGATGAGTTGGCTAGGTCTTCGCCCTTGGAAATTACAGTCCAGTGACTGAGTGTCCGGCTCTGACGTTTGGCGATGGTGGGAGAGAACAAGCTGTTAATAGAACCTTGCCATCATTTTAATTCTTCTCTAGCGTCTTCACTATGTATCGTGGAAGTCCCACACTCCATATGCAATTTAATGCATCATTTTGTTATTCCGACATTTTGCGATTACCAAACGTAAATTCTAAATCGCAGTGGAATTCCGCCTATGTTGGCGGAGTCGCTTACTACCATGAAGAATGTTGCCACATGTACCAATCAGCGCAGCGGTATTCCCGGTAAGCCGGTCAATCTTTTCTGTAGTCCAGTTGCTCTTTGTGTTTGTGCAGGTTTGTTGTTTTATTGTCTTGTGTGTTCACAATTACCGGTTAACTGTGTGTAAAGCATATTACTTTAGTAATATGGTCAGCGGTTCGTCTGAATTCATTTAAAAACATGTGAAATATGTTATATAGTCCACGTTGGTTTATATTTCGTGGTACAGAACCGGCAACGCTGTCTCCCTCCCTCATGAGAAATGTCAGAGCCGGACAGTCGACGGCTGGACTGTAGTTGACTTACCAGTGTGGCCTTTAGGCTAAAAAGTTTTGGATACCCCTGTTCTAACAATGAAATAGAGCTTGTATGCGAACCGCTATGCTCCAGACTCACGCGCGCCCGCCGCGACTCCCAATCAGGACAGCACACGTGCGCGTGATGTCACCGCACCAACTCAGCTATTTTCGCCGGTGATTTGAGAGACGTTATGATCAGGAGTGGTCCATTAGCTCATTGTTAATCTTCATGTAAATATAATCCAGCCTTGTGGTGTATGCTAATATGCGACAGATAGAAATCAGGCAATGATAGTCCTCCTATGGCACGATATTTAAAATGAATTCATATATTCATTGTGGACACCACCGACAGCAGTAGCTATGATCCCTAAAGCGCAGCGCTAGGCCAAGGGGGCAAGCTATCTGCGGACTCTGTAGACGTGGATTCGAGCCCCACCGTCAGCCGTTCTTGAAATGGTTTTCCGTGGTTTCCCCATTTTCAACTCCAGGCAAATGCTGGGACGGTACCTTCTGACAGGCCACGGCCGATTCCTTCCACATCCTTGTTCAGTTTCATTTATCTTCATTCATTTCATCCCTCAATAACTCTTCTCATGAGGATGGCGCCAGGAAGGGCATCCGGCCATAAAAACCATCCGCAACATAGAAATGTCATCGCATCTCACCTCCGATCCCGTTCGAAACGAGAATAATAAGGGGTAGACGTACATTGTGGACGCCAGTAGCATCGCCAGAATACATCACTCGGGAGAAGAAGGACACTTGAATTTGTAGATAATATTCTGGAGGGGGCAAGGATTCTATTTAAATAGCGTAGTTGCTAGAATTCTCTGCTGTCACCACGGAGGTCCAAGTTCGATTCCCAGCTGTGCCAATAAATTTACTTCTGGCCTGAGGGTTGGAATGAGGTACACTTGGCATCGTGAGGCAAAACTGAGATGAGGCAGGTTCGATTCTAACCTCAGCCATCCTGGAATCGGTCTTTCCGTGGTTTACTCACTTCTACTCCAGCCAAAATGCCGGAATAGTACCCAAATTAAGGCCACTGCCACTTTAACCCCAAATTCTAGACTCATTACAAACACACACACACACACACACTAATACAGCTCTCATAATGGCACAGCTTATTAAACAAATTCCACACACACCGAAGTACACGGGGCTACATGACCACGATGTCTGAAACAAGAAAGAACAATAATAATCTCCTTTCTACAATGGTTGGTTGGTTGGTTCCTCAGCTTAGGGGCTGCGACAACCCGGTCATGTAGCCCCGTGAACTTTTGAGTGTGTGTAGAATCTGTCTGATAACCGGTGTTAATTGTGATGGCTGTATTAGTGTGTGTTATCTGTTTTTAATTCAAGTAAGGACTGAATACATTCAATTTTCAAGTAGTTCCAACTTTTGCTATCAAACGCCACCGTCAATGACCAACTAGTTCTGCACTTTGTTACTAGATACCACCGCAGTCGGCTCCTGGCAACGAACGTTGGAACATAAGAGCGTTAGTCAAAGATAACCTATAATTTAGCTTCACACAAGTGTAATTAGTGGAAGTTCTTTATCATGCCATTAATATATGCCAGGGGCCCGCCGGCTTTACTGCTACTCCGAAGGAGGGCATACTGAGCGATTTTAACGCTCTTAAAACAAGTAGTTCCGTGAAGAACTATACAGCCTATTTTCATACATCCTACTTACGTTAATTGTCTCTATCAACATACAAAATTTCAGTTTGATTGCTGTAATATATTCGTAGATATTGAGAACCGACTAAATAATGCGGATGGTCCCCATGTTGGATTTTTAAATATGTAGGTCTTACAGTTCTGTACTGTTACATGAAGATTATTGTATACGTGTAGTATTTAAACTTCAATCGCATGATTAGGACACAAGAAGTAAAAACGAGATTTTAAAATTTCGCACAGCCGCCATCTTGAGGTTATGTAAACAATTGAACGAAGTTAGATGTCGGTGCATTACAATGTGTATAAACATATACTGTACTATGTTTTATTGCGTTTGGTTGGTTAAATCGCGAGAAACGTCTATTTAAAAGTCGCAACTTCGCTTGGCCGCCATGTTGGTTTTGTAGTTACCAGTTTTCAAAATTCACATAGGCTAAGTAAACGTCTAGTAGTTCCCCTTATCACCGTAAAATATTCCAGGGTGATATCGGTAATAGTTTAGGAGATATTGAATGCAGGTGAAATATTTCGCACAGCCGCCATGTCGGATTGGTGAGACGTAACAAAATTTGAAGGGCACGATCGGGGTCGTCCTCAATAGTGCTATGAATTTACCGAGTTTTATTGAAATCGCTCCAGCCGTTTAGAAGTTATTAGGGGGGACTCGCACCATATCACACACACACGCACACACTGACAGACACACGGACAAAAGGTGATCTCATAAGTCTTTTTTTTTTCATAAATGAAAATAGGCTAAAAACCGACGACTTCGTCCGGGTTTGAACCCGCGACCTTGGGCATAGAAGCTCATCATGCTACCAACTACGCCACCGAAGCCGCCTCCTTTCTACAATAAATATTAACTGTACCACCCGGTATGGGGCATAACCAACATGAATCATCTGTGTTGTTTTATCAGTAAAACTAACGACAAGACAGACACGACGACTTGTAGCCTAGCGTTAGAAGCACACATCATTAAGTTCAATGTAACAGTGATACAAAGCTGTCTGGTTTTGTTTGTGAATGGACAGTATGTGGGAGGATCCAGTCCTCAATACAGTGGCTATGTTCTCAGACACGACCATGACGGGACAGAACTACAGTATTCAATGGCGGGAGCGTTTAGTAGACATCAATCGTGAGCCAACTGTTATTTGATCTTCGGTTACAAGTCATGTGGCGTCACAATGAGGATGAAATGAATGGTGAAGGCTTCATCGAGTCCCAGATACCAGGGTAATTGACAGTACGAAGCAGAACCTGAGGTTCTTCGGACCGAAGACTCATTCACTTACCTATGAAGCCTGGGAGGAAGGAAGGAAGGAAGGACGGTAGGAAGAACGAAAGGAATAAAGAAAGAAAGAAAGAAAGAAAGAAAGATAGAAAAAAGAATGAAAGGAAAAAAGGTGGAAGGGAGAAAGGTAGAGAGGAAGAAAGAAATAAAGGATGGAAGGAAGAAAGGGAGGTAGGGAGGAGGAGAAGGAGAAAGAAAGAAAGAAAGAAAGAAAGGAAGGGAGGAAGAAAGAAGGAAAGAAAGGAAGTGAGGAAGAAAGAAAGGAAGGATGGAAGGAAGAAAGAGAGGTAGGGAGGAGGAAAGAAAGGAAGGGAGGAAGAAAGAAAGAAAGAAAGAAAGAAAGGGAGGAAGAAAGAAAGAAAGGAAGGATGGAAGGAAGAAAGATAGGGAGGAGGGGAGAAAGAAAGAAATAAAGGAAGGATGGAAGGAAGAAAGGGAGGTAGGGAGGAGGAAAGGGAGAAAGAAAGAAAGGAAGGGAGGAAGGAGGGAAGAAAGAAAGAAAGAAAGAAAGGGAGGAAGAAAGAAAGAAAGAAAGAAAGATAGAAAGGAGGGATGGAAGGAAGAAATGGAGGTAGGGAGAAGGAAAGGGAGAAAGAAAGAAAGGAAGGGAGGAAGAAAGAAAGAAAGGAAGGATTGAAGGAAGAAAGGGAGGTAGGGAGGAGGAAAGGGAGAAAGAAAGAAAGGAAGGGAGGAAGAAAGAAAGAAAGAAAGGAAGGGAGGGAGGAGGGAAGAAAGAAAGAAAGAAAGAAAGAAAGAAAGAAAGAACGAACGATACAAAGAAAGAAAGAAAGAAAGAGAGAAAGAAAGAAAGAAAGAAGGAAAGATGGTACGAAGGAAGAAAGGAAGGAAGGAAGGAAACTTGTAGAATTGACGCGATTGTAAGCCACGGGACCTCCGTTTTTTACGTGGAATCCGAACCACAGAACGTAGCCTGGGCATTTTTGTTAATTCGATTTTCCGGTGTACTTGGATGTGTGTTCGAACAGTATCTGATAACCTGCGTTCCTGTGGTGACTGCATCAATGACTGTAACTGCAATTATTACGGTCGGGAATGGGGTTGACGACCAGCGATTTGAAATAAGGTGCAATCCTGGCATTTACTTGGATGAAGTATGGGGGGGGGGGGGAGGGAAACCCAAGGTAAAGTTACACCCCGGATAGTCTCTGTGGGCCCCGGGTTTCGAAACATCGATCTACTGATTTGCGGCAGATCCTCACCCTGGTGGTGGTGAAAGGCTACTCCATGGTGTGAGGCCAGGAATAGATGAGATTTTTATCTGGTGGATGGTATTCACCACCGGACGCCAACTATACCAGATTATTGAAGACGAATGCGCCTGGGCAAGTGAAAGGAAGCGATACGAAACCACTTTCATTTGAGTCCAGAGATACCCTGGTCCATTGGTCTGGCACCTTAACCCTTGCGAACAGGCGTGAAACAAGAAGTTCCGTGACGAACTAAAGAGCCTACTTTTCTTAAAATTTAAGATTCATGCCAATGATTAATCTATATGGATCTATCTAGAATAATGACGAAATTAAGTTGGTAATATCGAAATTTCTAATTAGTTCGAAATACTGTATACCTGGCATAATGTAGCCGAATAGAAAACTACAGTTGGCAGCCCTGGTGACTGAATATATTCTTAGTTCCATCTCTTAAGGTACAGAATACAAAATTTGGTTGAAGTCCAATGGATAGCATGAACGTTACATGCAACAGCGCGCGTGAATTCATGTTGGCAACAATGACATACATGTATTGGTCAGAAATAATATGAAATAATATGATCTATTGTTGTGTCAATTTTGAATGAAATCCATTAGTTAGAATAGAAGTTGCATGCATTTTAAAATTGGACCTATCAGCAGGCTTAGAATCATGTTGGCAGCACTGACGTATATTAGTTACTCCAAATTAACCTAGAATCCCAGGTACTATACGTGTGCAAAGTTTAGAGCTATTGGCTTGCATACTTTCTGATATATTGATATTAGGGTAACAAAAATAAAGACAGTATTTATTAACAGTTTGCAGCCCTGATTACTATTAAGAATCGGCATGGTCATATCTGTTATAGTCCACATAGCACACACGAAATTTGGTTGAAATCCAAATGATAGTATAGAAGTTACATGTATTTAAAGTTGGACCTCTCAGCAGGCTTAGAATCATGTTGGTAGTACTGACGTATATAAGTAACTCCAAATTAATATACACACATCAAAAAAAGTTTTGCATCACCTCGGTTCCAAGAGTTCCGGAACCTTTAAATACAAAGGGAATAGAGATCAACACAAACAACATTTCAGCTCGTTTTATTGCTCATGAGACCCACACATTGCATGTTGTACCATCATACAGCTAGACTTTCAGCATTTGTGGTCCAGATTGCAGTACACACCACTACCTCTAATACCCAGTAGCACGTCCTCTTGCATTGATGCATGCCTGTATTCGTCGTGGCATACTATCCACAAGTTCATCAAGACACTGTTGGTCCAAATTGTCCCACTCCTCAACGACAATTCGGCGTAAATCTCTCAGAGTGGTTGGTGGGTCAAGACGTCCATAAACAGCCCTTTTCAACATATCCCAGGCATGTTCGATAGGGTTCATGTCTGGCGAACATGCTGGCCACTGTAGTCGAGCGATGTCGTTATCTTGAAGGAACGCATTCACAAGATGTGCACGATGAGGTCGAGAATTGTCGTCCATGAAGACAAATGCCTCTCCAATATTCTGCCGATATGGTTGCACTATGGGTCGGAGGATGTCATTCAGGTATTGTAAAGCCGTTTCGGAGCCTTCCATGACCACCAGTGGCGTACGTCGGCCCCACATAATGCCACCCCAAAACATCAGGGAACCACCACCTTGCTGCACTCGCTGGACAGTGTGTCTAAGACGTTCAGCCTGACCAGGGTGCCTCCAAACACGTCTCCGACGATTGTCTGGTTGAACGCATATGCGACACTCATCGGTGAAGAGAACGTGATGCCAATTCCGTGGGGTCCATTCAGCATGTTGTTGGGCCCATCTGTACCGCGCTGCATGGTGTCGGGGTTGCAAAGCTGGACCTCGCCATGGACGTCGGGAGTGAAGTTGCGCATCATGCAGCCTATTGCGCACAGTTTGAGTTGAAACACGACGTCCTGTGGCTGAACGAAACGCATTATTCAACATGGTGGCATTGCTGTCAGGGTTCCTCCGAGCGGCAATCCGTAAGTAGCGGTCATCCACTACAGTAGTAGCCCTTGGGCGGCCTGAGCGAGGCCTGTCATCGACAGTTCCTGTATCTCTGTACCTCCTCCATGTCCGAACAACATCGCTTTGGTTCACTCTGAGACGCCTGGAAACTTCCCTTGTTGAGAGCCCTTCTTGACACAGAGTAACAATGCGGACGCGATCGAACTGCGGTATTGACCTTCTAGGCATGGTAGAACTACAGACAACATGAGCAGCGTACCTTCGTCCTGGTGGAATGACTGGAACTGATCGGCTGTCGTACCCCCTCCGTCTAATAGGCCCTGCTCATGCATGGTTGTTTACATCTTTGAGCAGTTTTAGTGACATCTATGAACAGTCAAAGGGACTGTATCTTGGATACAATATACACAGTCAACGTCTATATGCCGGAGATCTGGGAACCGAGGTGATGCAAAACTTTTTTTGATGTGTGTAGAATGTCAGGTACTATACGTGTGCATAGTTTAAAGCTGTCGGCTTGCATACTTTCTGATATATGGGTATTTGGATTAAAACAATTGAGAGCATTTATTAACAGTTGGCAGCCCTGGTGGCTCTTAAGAATACGCTCATTCATATCTGTTTATGTACACATAGCACATACGAAATTTGGTTGAAATCCAATTGATAGTGTAAAAGTTATATGCATTTAAAATTTGGACCTATCAGCAGGCTTATAATCATTTAGGCAACACTGCCATGTATAGCCACCTGGAAATTAAACTGCAATATTATTATCCATACGTGTGCCAATTTTGAAATAGCTCCCATTCATACCTTCCATGATATCCAACATTGAGCTCAAATTTCAATTGCTATTTTTCAGCAGTTGGTAGCACAGACATCATTTACAAATATGGCCGTGCGATATTGAGGTATAGATCTTTATTCCTACCAAATTTTGTTTCGACTGCTGCAGCCGATTAGGAGTTGATAGGGACACACACACACACACACACACACACACACACACAGATAGACAGAAGGACAGACAGACACACATTTGCCCGATCTCATAAGTCTATTTATTCCTCATTTTTGCAAAATATGAAAAGTTGGCTAAAAATATAATACAAGGACTGGCGCCGGGTCATTTTGACCCATCGTGTGTTACTGCCTTTTTGTCGTAGTGGTACGGATTTTAATGGAGTAACTTGACATCTGGTGTCTTCCTATGAACTATTCCCAATTTAAAATGAGATTTATTTATATTTTTCAAATTTAACATGCAGAAAACTGACAATAATTTTCGTCAAAATAATTGGCCTTGATAGTAGCGGTAAAGCAGTAATCTCGATTTTTTTGATCAACGGAGCTGATGACCAAGGTGTCCCTAGACCCTAAACATGGATCAACAGGAACGTGAGCTATGTTATTGTGCTGCACTAAAATAGTTGGAGTTTCCCCCTTATTTTTTACAGATTGTTCCGACTAACGTAATTCGAAAATTGTCCGGCAAGGACTGGCGCCATGGGTAAATCTGACCTGATGATGATGATTGAGTCTTCAGTCTTTTGACTGGTTTGATGCAGCTCTCCATGCCTCCCTGTCCTGAGCTAATCGCTTCATCTCTACTTAGCTACCACACCCTACATCCGAGGCAATCTGTTTAACATATTCTAACCTTGGTCTACCCCTACAGTTCTTGCCTTCGACCCTTCCTTCCATAACTAAGCTTGCTATTCCTGGGTGTCTTAGTATGTGTCCTACTAACCTATCTCTTCTCTTCATTAGCATTCGCCAGAAACATCTCTCCTCTCCCACTCGTCTTAATACCTCTTCGTTTGTAACCCTATCTACCCATCTGATCTTCATCATTCTCCTGTGACACCACATTTCAAAAGCGTCAATACTCCTCTTTTCTGCTGAACCAATAGTCCAAGTTTCACTTCCATATAGCGCCACGCTCCAGACAAAGGCTTTCAAAAATGACTTCCTAATACCTAAATCTATATTCGATGTCAACAGATTCCTTTTTTTTTGTAGAAATGCTTTCCTTGCCTGAGCCAACCTACTGTTTATACCCTCTTTGCTTCGTCCATCACTGGTTATTCAGCTTCCTAAGTAACAGAAGTCTCCTACTACCTTCAGCTTTTCACCTGCCAATTTGATCTCCCTAGAGGTTTCTGATTTATTTCGGCTGCATTCCAGTATTTTTGTTTTACAGTTATTAATTTTCATCATGAATTCTTTCCGTAAGACGGAGTCCATACCAGTCAAAACCCGACCGTAAATAATATAGAAATAACTTGAGTGTTCAAAAAGCTAGGGATATGGTGTTTTTTTTTTTTTTTTTTTTTTTTTTTTGCAGGGTGAAGTTCAAGGCTAGGAAGGAAGGTACAGTAAACGACAGGAAATAAGGACTAACCAAAACGAAAACATAAAGCGTTATTTAAGCCTCGGTTCAGAAGGAAGGAAGGAAGGAAGGAAGATTGCAGTTTTACGTGACCGTGAATCTTGTGATTATGAGCCACGGGACCTCCCTTTTACGTGGAATCCGAACCACAGGACATGGCATTTCACTTCGAAAATCTCACATGCATTGACCGGGAATCGAACCCGGACCGCCTTGGTGAGAGGCATACAGCTAGACCGCTGAGCCACCACGCCCCTGACCTCGGTTCAGAAATACTGTCCTCGCGAGTTAAGGCAGGCAGCTACTCCGGTACGTGGATTAGGTATTTTGATAAAGAAATCAAATTTTTGAATACTATCGTACAATGTAAAAGTTTATTCTTTTAACAATAGTTTTTATTGATGTTTCCCAAACGTGTCTGAAGTCTGCGTTATCTCCACAGACTGTACCTCGTTCTATATTTAGGTACAACAGCTGTAGGTGTACAGTGACGTCACATATTGCCCAGGGAGGACAGGTCAGACCTGTTCTTTGCGTCATTTCGCTGATGTCATGATTCCATATTGCGTCACAAGTCTAGCTGGACATCTGAACACGCCCTCAACACTCCAGCGGTCATTGCATAACTGGAAGAAACGACCTATCCTCCGGGTCTTCCGGGTCTTTTTCTGTCATGTTAATCTGGCACTGCTCACCGGTAACTGACAACACAACAAGTGGTGCCAACGCCCAAACACAAAGGCATGCGATTCAAGTCCAAAACATATAGCATTTTCTACAATAATTTTTTCTAGTTACCACCAAAGTCATGAGTGGTCTTTCAAGAGCCAACGTGGTATAACTCACGAGTGACATTGTTTTTCCCGCTCTATCACAAGCCCAAATTTCTCAACCAAGAATGGAACCCGTGATCATGGGATCATGTGACGGACCCTCCACTGATCAAACGAGAAAGAATTTTCTAGCGTTCTACCTCAAGGCGTAATGACTAGCATCCTGGGCTATCACCGCGGGCGCCCAGGTTTGATTCCCAGCTCTGGACAAAAAAGGAATTCCGGTTTGAAGGCTGGAACGAAGTTTACTCAGCCTTGTGAGGCAAAATTGAGCAGGTTGGTTCTATTTCTACCTCAGCCATCATAAAAGTGGTTTTCTATGGTTTCCCCATTTTCTATTCCAGGAGAATGTCGAGATTGTACCTAAGTTAAGGCCATATCCGTCTCCTTCCAAAATCATATTCCCAATTATAAAGACATGCGCACTAGTGTAGCCGCAACAATGACACAGGTTTGAAACATAGCAATGGCTTGAGGACATACTGTAGCTCTCTTTGGTGTGTGCACGAAAGACCACAATCAGTTTTCGAACCAAGTTCTCCTGTTGTCTTACTCAGCAGATATATCTTTAGTCGAACTTCTACGTATATCTCGAATTTTCAATATTACGAAGTTCTACAGAATTTATATAATTCGAAGTTCAATTACGCGAATATATCGGAAACACGAATGCTAATTTGTTCCCCAGACAAAAAAATGTGTCTTCAACTCGAAGTTGGGGTAAAATTGCAGTTTAATTACGTTCTCTAGGTGTGACATGGAACCCAGCCATTGGGGGAGCAATCCAGCTCAACTCGATGCCGGTCCCTAGCCCGGAAAAATGGGGAGGGTAAATGGATGGTTAATGATTCAGTGGAAGCACTAATGCTGAGTAGGTGCCTCTATTAAGTACTGAGAAATGCTCTAGGTGGTAGGCTAGCCTACTTATGAAACCATAATAATAATAATAATAATAATAATAATAATAATAATAATAATAATAATAATAATAATAATAATAATAATAATAATAATGTTATTGGTTTTACGTCCCTTTTAACTACTCTGGCTTTTAGAGACGCCGGGGTGCCAGAATGTTGCCCTGAAGGGGATCTTTAACGTGCCAGTAAATCTACTGACACGGCTCCCTCGCATTTGCGCACCCTCAAATGCCAGCTGACTGCGCCAGGATACCAACCTGCAACCTTGGGACCAGCAAGCAAGAACGTTACCGCTGAGCCACGCAGCCAGCCTAAGAGACCATCAAATCCTACCCCTATGGGGACGGATGAGGGTGAGTGTTTAAATAAGTTTTGATGATGGCGAGACTATCTCAGCTAAGGTATGGTAACCCAGACAGAAGGTTCCCTGGTCCTCAAGGTTGGGGGTTGGGCGTAGAGCTTAACTACCCTGCCCTGGAAAAAAGCATTGTTACGAAACCAACACAATACATGCCTCGGACAAGTGACCTCGAAGACGAACATGGCAGTGAATTACGGAATAATGATGTAGGGCTTCGATATTAAATTTTAGATGAAAGGATGGTGGGAGAAGATAAAGAAGAGAGAAGTTTGGACGTGTATTGTGTAGGAGGCCAAGGCTCACCCACCGCTGTAGCGCCGAGGAAGTGAGTAAGGTGTGACATAGGAATTACAATATTGATTCAGTTGTGTAGGGTACCTGGACTGCGTATTTCTGTAAATTTCTGACAGCAGCTTATTATGTTGTTGTTGTTTGTAATTTTACGTGACCGTTAATCATGAGCCATGGGACCTCATTTATATGTAGAATCCGAACCATAGGGCATGGCATTTCACTATGAAAAACTCACATGCATTGACCTGGAAACGAACCCGGTTCGCCATGGTGAGAGGCCAACAGCTTGACTGCTACGCCACCACGCCCCCAGCTTATTATTACCACGGTGGGTGAGTGGTTATCGTGTCGGACTACCAATCAGAAGCTTGCAGGTTCGCTCCTGGCCGTGCTAAGTGATTTTTGTCAGGCGAAAAAAATCACGATACGCATGCCATACGTTGTTGGCATGTTAAAGAACCCATTTGAATTCAGTAGGCTGTTTTCATAATGGCAAAATTAATCTCGGGATTTTCCGCCAACACAAAAAGTTCTCTTTTCTCTACTAGAAAGCGCTATAGTATCAAGGAGCTTATATATCTAACCTCCTTGACTTTCATAGCACTCCAAGGAGCGATAAAATTCGACATGCAAGCTGCTCTCTGGTCGTCAATTAACAAAGCTTGCACCCGGCACCCGAGGCAATACGATATCATTATTATTATGCTCGGAAATCCAGCTAATAGGCCTATGCAATCAACCATTTTTTTCTCAATTAGCTAACCACCCATTATAATTGGATACAATCTTGTGGACCGACTGAAAAACATTGAATCTCGGTTACTTGGACTGCATAACCATGATGTTGCGAATCCCCCAAATGAATCAACAACAAACAAGTCTTTCTAGTACTAGAAGACATCAAACATACAAACAATTTGTCAGATCAACATAGAATAACAGTGTACTATGTTGTGAAGACTCCAGACGTGCCTAGACCATGGCTTCTCTCTGCTCAATCATCGCTACTTCTTGCTGTGAATGTTTTCTTTCGTCTCTTTTCGCTGGCTAATTAATTGAGCGGCACAGACTGGCCAAGTCCTCAATCTTGTTGGCGGCAAAGTAAAGAAGAAGAAAAAAAGAATAATCAATCAGGCGTAAGGATCGCGCCTTACGATCCACGTGGGAATCCAGGACGACGGTAATGTCATGGGAGGACAGCACTGCCTTTCTCCGTGATGAGAAATCACGATCATCTTCCAGACGGGCAAGAAATAGATCTACAGAGGTGAACGTCCAGCCCTCTCTAGTCGTCCTTTAAATAGGTCAGTATTGTTCTTTAAAAGCCAGCCCCGTACTGAAGATTTTTACATAAGAGGCCCTGAAGAAATTTGGAACCTGATTGAGAAGAGGTGAGTAGGCCTATTGGTGATGGTTGTTGTTTTAAGGAGCCTAACATCGAGGTTATCGGACCCTAATGGTTTGGGTGATGGTAAGAAATATGAATGAAACTTAACTACAACTACTATCAACTTTTATCTAATTTACAGGCTAGAAGAAAAGATAGACACGAAATAAATGAAAGAGTAAATAAAAGACAGGATGAAAAGAAATGCTCTCAACCCACGAAGATTGAAGATTGAGGGATTTGGAAGGAAATAGAGCCAAGAAAAGCAGATTAGAAAGGTAAAATACTCGAGTACTTCGATTAGACCATTATTAAAATAAATTTAATATTTCAATTATATTAATTCGAAGTAATTACAGCAATTTGTGTAAATAAATAAGTCCGAGGGGTCGGATGGGGCCTAACCCCTTTCCCCTTCAGTCTGACAGTTCTTTATAAATAAATGTTATTCAAAACAAACATCACTTTCTTACTATCCTAACATTTGAATGATTTTACCTTTTCGTCGATTAATGACTGAACAGTCCGGTATTCTCACTCATGTGAATTTTTGGAATTCGAAAAGGTTTAATTTGCGAGTAATTGGAATAGTAGAACTATTCATACAATAGAATCAAATATACATATTTTGAAATCAACGAACAATTCAAATAATTGGCTGTTCGAATATGCACATTCCTATGAATTGCTATACTGTAAACGTACATAGAAGTGGAAGGGAATGGCTGCTTCGCATTATTTGTGACATACACAATGCTCTTCTAACATTCAAAATAACACACAAAAAAGATACAGTCAGTCTGAGAGACTAGACTTTATATCATTTCAAATGACGCATGCTACAAATGCTACACATGTTAGAGAGGCTCAGGAGGGCTTTCGCTCGAAGCCCCAGGACTCTCTGCACTCTGCTGCATGATGTCTCGCACTCGCCGTCTCCGTTCGCATAACGCCAGACCCCAGGAGTAAACTCAGGCTCAACAGTCTCCATTACCCTTTTACGTAGGCTTCCCGCGCGAGTGCTGCATGACGTCACGCACTCGCCGTCTCCGTATCACATAACGCCAGACCCCAGGAGTAAACTCAGACTCAACAGAATTCATTACCCTTTAATTTAGGCTTCCCGCGCGAGGGCTGCATGACGTCACGCACTCGCCGTCTCCGTATCGCATAATGCCAGACCCCAGGAGTAAACTCGGACTCGGTGCATATGCCCTGAACAACATGATGACGTCATACACGCCGTTATCGTAACGCATAACGGTAGACCTAAGCATATCGATGAAGTCGACAAGATCGTTTGAAATGATAAAACAACTCCCCTACATTAAGCGCTGGTCGGTGAAAGCCCCTCACCTTGCATAAGCACGATGCTTAATTCAAGTTACGTATTGCACTAGGCACGACTATTGGAAAGTCCCGTTCTATAGGGATGGTCCTCACTAGGTACTACCGAACGTAGAAAACATACCTTTATAGTAAAATATCTCCAAAAACCAGGGAAGCCTCCGTGGCTTAGGAGGCAACATGCCGGCCTCTCACCGCTGGGTCCGTGGTTCAAATCCCGGTCACTCCATGTGAGATCTGTGCTGGACAAAACGGAGGCAGACAGGTTTTTCTCCGGGTACTCCGGTTTTCCCTGTACAAATTTCATTCCAGCAACACTCTCCACTATCATTTCATTTCATCTGTCATTCATTTAATCATTGCCCCAGAGGAGTGCGTCAGGCCTCGGCAGCCGGCACAGTCCATATCCTCGCCGCTGGATGGGAGCTTCATTCATTCCATTCCTGACCCGGTCGGAGACTGGAAGCAAAAACCAACTAAAATATCAACGCGGGGGGCCGCCAGTTAACAAGAGTACTAAAGATGATAAGCGTAGGTGTATTCAAATACTTAATTTGATTACGAATTCAATTTGCAATAATCCTCTGATATTATACCAGCCACTAATGTCATTAACCAATGTTAACAAGGCATTATCTAACATTCAGCATTTAAAATATTACAAGTAATTCAAGTATTACTAGCTATAAAATTAACCTACACTCCATACGAGTACATACGAACCCCCCACATACTGTTATTATGTGTCATAAAAACGTTCCCTTTACAGCGTACAGAAAAATAAATTACACGAATATTGCAGAAAGAAACGATAATAAATATTAATATCGTGGAAGGTGCAGTCCGGGCGCCAGAGACCAGTTACCAGTGCCAAGAACTGCATCACTTGACTGATGGAACATGTTTTACTGAGAGGCGGCGTGATTTGTCAGTTCATCTCACCGCTAAATTTAGTCTTGGCTCTCAAAATATAACTTACGACAAGAATGCCCAAAATCCTTTCAACCGTTGACAATCGTAACAGTTCGGTGGCGTAGTTGGTAGCATGCTGAACTGCTGTGTCCAAGATAGCGGGTTCAAACCTGGCCGAAGTCGTCGGATTTTTTAAGAGCATTAAAATCCCTCAGTATGCCTTCCTTCGGAGGGGAAGTAAAGCCGACGGTCCCATGTCATAGATTTATGGCATATAAGAGATCCTTCCACAGACTAAACTCGTGTGAAGCTAAATTTCTAGGTTAGATTTCGTTGGAACGCTCTATTAATGTTCCAACGTTCACCACTAGGTATCAGTGACATCTGGTAGCGAAAGTTGGAATCACTTGAAATTGAACGGAACGTATAGCTCACCCTATGGGTGTCCGCTTGAAGCAGCTACAGCCCCTGGCGAGATGAACATGTCCTCAGACACTCCCGGCACTAAAAGCCATACGATAAATAAATAATAATATACTACGACGTTACTCATCATCATCATCCGTGACCGTCTCCAGCTAGCCGGATGCGCTATATGAGCGCTCGCCATAGCTGTCAATCCAGGTAGATTTCTTCATCCAGGATCCTTTGCTAGTCCAATCCTTGGCCTATCAGATCTTGTTGAACCTTAGTGATCCACTTCTTCCTTGGACTACCTCTTGATCCCTTGCCTTTGATCTCCTTAGCGACCCACCGGCGGAGTGTTCTCTCATTGCCCATCCTATCCACGTGTCCAAACCATCGTAGCTTGGCGTTGGTTACGGATTTACAGAGGGATTGATTGATGACTACTTGGTGTAATTGGTATCATCCTGAGCTTCTAAGCCCAAGGTCACGGTTTCAAACCCGGCCGAAGTCATCGGATTTCTTACGAGTGTTAAAAATCCCTCAGTATGCCTTCCTTCGGAGGGGGAGTAAAGCCGGCGGTCCCATCTCATAGATTTATGGCATGAAAAAGAACCTTCAACTGACTACACTTCTGTGACGCCAAAAGTTGTAGGTTAGAATTGATAACGCTATATTAGTTCCAACGTTCGCCGCTAGGTGCTGACTGCGATGGCATCTAGTAACCAAGTTCACAAGCTAAGTTTCGCTGACGGTAGTATTTGGTAGCAAAAGTAGGAACAACTTAAAAATTGAATGTCCGCAGTCCTTACTTGAATTGCAGATAACACACACTAATACAGCCATCACAATTAACACCGGTTATCAGACAGATTCTACACACACACGAAGTAGGGTGTGACGCGGCCTTGAGAGGTTCCTTCCTATAGAAAAAGGACATCACTGTATGTCACAATGCTTAGTCTATAAGATGTTCCTCTTCGAGAAGCTATGGTGACCATCGTGAAAGCCACGGCGTCCCATAGGCAGAAAAAAACCTGCTGTTATAAGGGCTGGAAGCTAGGGTGCTCCGAGAGCTGTGTTTAGACAGGGAATAGGCAACATTCCTCGCCGCTTCACGCTCGTCGCGTCGTAAACTGTGCAAACAGCCCGTTACGTAACCGACTCTCACAGATTTACTGCCGCCTGCCTTTTTGCTACGCGAGGCCAACTGTGCCAAGATCAGTCGCCCTGTCATGGCGCGGCGTCCTAGCAGACAAATAAAATTAACAGTTGACACAATGCTAGAAATAAGAAACTATCACTCACTTCTAAAAATTGATAAAAAGTTAGGTTGGTTCGTTGGTTGGTTAGTTGGTTCCTTAGTTTAGGGGCTGCGACGACTCGGTAACCCCGTGTACTAGGGGTGTGTGTAGAATATGTCTGATAACCGGTGTTAATTGTGATGGCTGCATTAGTGTGTGTTATCTATATATTTAAAACACTAAGCTGTTTTTTGTACACACGAGATTGTGAAAACGACTTAACCGATTGGCTTCGTAAATCATTCTAACGAAAGCTCTTGGCATGCAGATTTGCAGGGTGTCTTTCAAATAAACAAATATGTTATCATATATTTTTAAATTTATAAACAAAACTGCAAAATTATTGGCTCAAGCGCATGCGCAGAATCACCTTGGTTAATGACAGACATGGCGGATGTCCACCGCGTTTTAATGTAATAGTTATTTATAAGAATTATAATAAAGGAAGGGAATATCGAATATGAAGTTTCCACGATATAAACAGGAATAGAATATTATAAAGGACGGGAAATGTAGAAGAACTTATACTGACTGTTGAGTGTGAATGTTGCTTAAGTACCTTAATATTGCGCTACAACTTCAGTGATTCGGTAGCTCAGATGGCAGCGCTGAAGTCTTAGTTTTGCATCGCCCATTGGGAGCAGTTCGAATCCCACCTCCAACACATATTTTTATTTCCCAATTATTCTTTCTGGCTATTGGTAATACATTGTCTTAACATATTTTACTTTTATTATTCCCGTAAAGTAAGGAATTCTCCACGATTTACGTTCCCATACACTTTTAAATGATTAAATAAAATATGGCCATAATCGCTTTCGCCATGAGAGACAATTGACGAACATAATTCATTTGATGGACTCAGACATCGTGGTCACTCATCCCCGTCTACTTTAGTGTGTGTGCGTGTGTGTCAAATTTTCTCTGATAACCTGTGTTATTGTGATGGCTGTACTGATGTGTGCATTTGTAATTAAAGTGGGGAATGGGAAATTGACGACCGAGGCTTTAAGTTAGCAACTATCCCGGTATTTACCTGCAGTGGAAGTGGCAAACCACGGAAAAGCACATCCTAGATTGTTGAGATGGGAATCGAACCTTGCCCTTCTTAGTTTTGCCTCAAGAGTGCGCCCCGTTCCAGCCCTCAGACCAGAATTACATTTCTAGAGAAATGGCGGATAAAGGATCCTCCGTATCGTAGTGTGATCTTTGTTTTTTAGAATTAAAAAGAGGGGATTGAAGAACTTCAACAGGCGTTTGAGTTCGTTTGTTGTTTAAGTAACTTAATATTGCTTTCGAAGTCTGTTGACTGGGTGGCTCAGGGGTAACATTGCGGACCCAGGAATGAATTTAGCATAGTCGATGGAGTTCACATCTCACCTCAGACATGTATTTCTATTTCCTAATTATTCTTTCTGGCTATTGGTAATTCATTGTCTTAACATATTTTACTTTTATTATTCCCGTACAGTAAGGAATTATCCTCGATTTGCATTGCCATATACTTTTAAATTATTAAATAAAAGATGGCCACAATCGCTTTCGCCATGAGACACAATTGACGAATATAATTCATTTGATGGACTCAGACATCGTGGTCACTCAGGCCCGTCTACTTTGGTGTGTGTGTAAATTTTTCTATGATAACCTGTGTTATTGTGATGCCTTTACTGATGTGTGCATTTGTAATTCATGTGGGGAATGGAGAATTGACGACCGAGGCTTTAAGTTAGGAACTATCCCGGTATTTACCTTCAGTGGACGTGGCAAACCACGGAAAACCACATGCCAGATTGTTGAAATAGGAATCTAACCTTGCTCTCCTTAGTTTTGCCTCAAGAGTGCACCCCGTACCAGTCCTCAGACCAGAATTAAATTTCTTGGCAAACCAGGGTTCGAACCCGGAATCCGGGGCGATAGCTCAGAATTTAGCCTTAAGATTTGGCTTCCCTGTGTTTATACGATTTTTGACAAGCACTGAACATATAGTCTAACCCTTAAACTCTCCATTACGGTGGCTGTCGAAGTGAGTCTATGCTCATTCCAGTAGTTGGCGAAGTATGCTCCCTTGCTTAATTTACTGTCATGGAAATGCAAAGGATTGTACCTACAACAGGTGATGGAAATTGCTTATTTAAAGCAGTTTCGTACTGTTTATTCCAAAATGCAGAACGTCATCCTGAGCTGCTTCTGCAAGCAAATTGCAAAAATTGGTGTTGGCATGAATAATTATAAGGATTTTATTATTGGCGATCAGTATCATCGCATTCTCATCAGCAACAAACTTGAGAATGAAAGTATCTGAACTTCACTGTATAAATGAATATTATTGTTTAATGATTATTTGTTTAGAGTACATAACAATGACTCTAACCACGCTGTTGATTTTGGCAATGGAAGTATTATGTGCCATTTAATATTTGGCGGCTGCGTTGATGCAGGCCACTATAGTGTTATTGAATATGACGCTAATTTGGAGAAAAATGCTACAATAAATATATCCATTTGACGAAAAAGAACATTAGCCACAAAAAAGTGGGAAATCGAAGAAAAATACGAAGCCACTTTTAAAATCTAATATAAATATGCCATTTCAGAAACAATTCCAGATATTATGCCGTACAGTGTAGGATCCTTGACGAACAAATGTAAACATTGTTCTGCACTGTATTTCTGTAGCGAGAAATCTACGCTTGGTTACTTTGACCTTTGGTGTTGTAATGGCAAAATTGATCTTACTAAATATAAAATATTTGACAGACTGCAACAATTTTTCACTGGAAATGATACCTCAAGGAATTTAGGAGAGAATAATCGGCAGTACAACAAATGCTATGCCCTTGGTTTCATTTGGTGCCAATGTCACTGTGCCACATGCATACGGTCCATATTGTTTTAAAATGTATGGAATTGCACATCATCGCATTTCTTCGTTAATGTATATTCCAAAATTATAAGCGACGGTTCTTGCGGCCAGTTGTATATATTAGACTCCTCAGAATTCTTGAATTCCTTGGAATTAAGTGATTTGCTTCCACATACTCCAAACGATTGACCCATAGTTATGCTCCTTAGAAAACTGAAGTTTCCTAAGGGCTCATAAATACTACCATATTAATTATAAGAAATGTGTACGAAAATTGCTTGAATTTGGAAATAATAAGTGCAGTTAAAATCAGGCGGATGATCTAACCCTTCGATTTGATTCCATATTAATTATAAGAAATATGCATGAAAATGCTTGGATTTGGAAATAAGTGCAGTTAAAATTAGGCAGAGAGGTCTAATCCTTCGACTTGATTTAACACCATAGGATAAACCAATCAATTTCTTTTAAGAGGCAACATTTTCCGATTCGCTTGGCATACTTTATCACAATCAATAAAGCTCAATGGGGAACTCTGGAATCTTTTGACGCTCTTAAAGTATCAATAGCGCCAAAAAATAATTGTACAAAGAACGTACAATGAAGAAAATGGAAATTGCAACATCCAGAAGGAGTGGTGCTACATTGCTGCAATTGAACATACAGGACGAGTGTTCGGTTGTGATTCCATGATTACACTTTCAGGGCAATCTGACCGCAAGTTTAGACAACAATCAATACTGGATGTGCCCACCACGAGCTGCAATACATTGATGAATTCGGCGAGGCATGGAGTCAATAAGGCCCTGGATCGCTTCCTGAGGAATTGTGGCCCATGCTTGCTGCACTGCACGGGTCAGTTATTCCAGAGTTATGGGTGGCTGAGGACGGTTGGCCAGTTGTCGACCCATCATGTCCCACACATGCTCAATAGGGCTGAGGTCCGGGGATCTGGAGGGCCATTCTAAGGTTGTGATGTCTGGAGACGCGTGCAGTGTGAACCCGGGCATTGTCCTGCTGAAACATCCCATTACCAATGTTCGCCATCATAGGGACAACCACTGGATTGAGTACCCTATCAACATACTGTCGAGCAGTCATAGTGCCCTCAACAGGCACTAATTGTGATTTCACATTAACGCCAAGAGCTCCCCAGACCATAATGCTTGGTGTTGGCCCCGTGTGCCTCTCGACAATAAGGTCTGGGCGGCTCCTCTTCCCGGTATGTCGGTGCACACGATTCTGGCGATCACTGCGGGCAAGACAGAAGCGCGATTCATCACTAAAGACGACCCTATGCCATTCGTCGACCCACGTCGATCGTTCTCGACACCAGGCCAGCCTTACACGTCGCTGTTGTGGGGTCAATGGAACACCTTCTGCAGGGACACGGGATCGTAAGCCAGCTGCACGCAGGCGATTACCAACTGTTAGTTGTGTAACGTGGGGTGCCACAGCTGCTCGAATTTGCGCTGTTGTTGCATGGGGTTCCATCCGGGCCATCCGAATGATGCGGCGATCCTCTCTCACAGTTGTCTGTCGCTGTGGGCCTGTGCCAGGTCTACGAGTGTGGGTACCTTTATTTGACCACTGCTGCCATACACGTTGTACCGTAGATGCCTGTCGGCCAACACGTGCAGCGCCAGTGCTTAGCGATAATCCAGCCTCACACAACCCAATTATCCGACCCTTCTCAAACGGCGACAGTTGTTGATAGCGTGCTCTTCTCTGTCGTCGAGGCATGTTTGACGGGGAACACTTCACTGCACAGACTGCAAGTCAACTACGCTACACCGGTGTCCGTATACTGGAGTTGAATCCTCCGCGACCAATCACGTGGGGAGACCTGTAGCAACAATCCAATGGGTCTGAAACTTTGATCGTTTACATACCTACAAGGCATCGTTCCATATCTTGAAAATCAACACAAACGACCATTGCCTTCATGGTGTTGCAATTTCCATTTTCTTCAGTGTATATAAGAAAATTCTTCAGTAAATATTTTCTTATTGACCGTCATGTATTGACGGGTTTCAACTAGTCTATATATTTAAAACGCTAAGCTGATTTTTGTTACCGCGTGATTGAGATAACGTCTCAACCGATTGACTTCGTAATGCATTCTAACAAGAGCTCTTGGGATGTAAATTTGCAGAGTGTCTTTAAAAGTAAAATATATGTTAGGGTATATTATTAAATTATTAAAGAAAAATGTAATATTTGTCGCTCCCGAGCTTGCGCACAATGGCTCTACTCCACCAGAGAAATGGCGGATCCCGCCACGTCATACGGAGATCTTTGTTTATCAGAATTAGAAAGAGGGGAAATATTGTTTATGATGTTTATACGATATGCATTGAAATTGAATTATAAAATAAGGGAAGTATTGCACTAATGGGTAGAGAGCTATAATCCATCGACTTGATTTAACAACTTCCGATAAAACGCTTCAATTTTCCAATTCGCTTGGCGTACTTTATCAAACTCAACGGAAAACTCTGGAACGTGTAGGTCTCTATTTACCTCATCAAGTTTTCAGTCATGGCCAGTTATATGTTGCAAAGTCGATCTTTCTACGTCCTTAAAGTTGCAACAGTGACAAAAATTAATCGTTCTAAAATGCATTGCATACTGATAAGAGAATGTTTCAGTAAATATTTTCCCAATGACCGCCATATTTTGACGGGTATCAACTATTTATTTTATTTTATATAGTCAATTTACCCGTTGGTGGATCCCACGGACTCAGCGAGGGAACTCACCACTACCGCCTCTATGGGCAGTGTCCTGGAGCCTGGAACATCTGGTCGGGATGGATACAACTGGGGAGGTGTGATCAGAACTTCGCCCAGGTGGCTTCACCTGCAAAGCGAACAGGGGCCTCATAGGGGGTGGGAACGGATGGAAGATTGGGATGGATAGGCTAGGAAGAGGGAAGGAGGCGGCCGTGGCCTTACAGTAGGTACCATCCCGGCATTTGCCCGAAGACGAAGTGGGAAACCACGGAAAACCACTTCGAGGATGGCTGAGGGGGAATCGAACCCCCTCTACTCATTTGGGCCACCCGAGGCTGAGTAGACCTCGTTCCAGTCCTCGTACCACTTTTCAAATTTCGTGGCAGAGCCGGGAATCGAACCCAGGACCTCCGGGACGGCAGCTAACCATGCTGACCGCTACGCTACGGAGGCGACGGGTATCAACTAGTCTGTTTTAATTCAAGTAAGGACTGCTGACGATAACTTCAATATTTCCTACTTTTGCTACCAAATGCTACCTTCCACGACACCTAGCTTACGGACTTTCCTACTAGATGGCATCGCAGTCATCACCTGGCGGCGAACGTTGGAACTAGTAGAGCGTTCTCAATTCTAACCTACACATTTTGGCTTCACACAAGTGTAGTTAGAGGAAGTTTCTTTTTCATGCCATAAATGTATGACATGGGACTTCCCCTCCGAAGGAAGGCATACTGGGGGACTTTTAGCACTCTTAAAAAATCCGACAACTTCGGTCGGGTTTGAATCCGTGACCTTGGGCATAAAGCTCAGCATGCTACCAACTACGACACCGAAGCCGTCGATGAAATGTCAGATCTTACAGTAAATACAAAGTTCACGGCTAAGTAAGATCGAGAGCATTAGCGCCCATGTATTGGATGTGTGTGTGAAACCAGTCTAATAACCTGCGTTATTAAGGACCGTGGAGAGTGATCACGGGCCCTTGGACTGAACTCCGCCCCCCTCCACCAGTGCCATCCGCATATTGTTTCTCCTTCCATCAAAAGTAACATTTCAATAAAAACATTGCAGTATGAAACGATTTAGAGGTTAAAGAAATTTGCTCACATGTCTTTAATTTTTAGCCTACTTTCGGTTTTTTACATTATTTAAATGACTCATGGTGGTTCCGTATTGATATGCTAGAATAGTCATTAACAAGCTCACAGATAACTGTTAAATCCAATATTAAACCACCTTAAATGTTTTAATATAATTTTTCTATTACAAATATTTTATACATCATTACATACTTTTATTAATCACTATTACCGCTATTACAGTCCTCTAATAATTGTTTTTCATTACATTTTCTAGTTTTAATTCTTCCACTTTGTACGTTTTCTTCTTCCCATAAGTTCATCTTTTCACAGTAACGCTCCATTCGTATCCACGCCCATTTCCAGAACTAGCTCTGACGTTATTTCATTTCCTACTACCTTCATTTTGACTTTGCTACGCCCATAAAATTTTAAACAAATCATTTTCTGAATGTAACATTGTCCTAACCTCAAATAAGTTAACGTATTTATTTGATTTATATTCTTTTAATGTTATTTAAATTATATTTGCATTTTGATTTTAATATATTTTTCATCTTTGTCACTGGTATAATTTTATCTGTTTTTTCTATTGCTTTCCTTTTAGACACCTTATGCTTCCAACTAACCTTTGCCAAGAGATCACATTCCATCACGTCGATTTTCTTGAAGCCACTTTGTTTCGAAAAGGCTAAAATTGGATACAGGCTCTTCATTTATTTACACGGATTGGTGAAATATTGGTTTTCCATGTCTACCGTCACAAGCACCTGCAAGCTGATCACCGTCACCTTCTATTTCATTTCATTTTATTCTCTTCTTATAACCTAAATTTTATGGTGCACCATATTAGATTTAAATACGTATCTTATTACTGTGCTACGCTTTGTTTTGTTTTTGTTTCCAATAGCTGATGAAGGGGATAAAATGTAATTAATCCTCGAAACTTGTACTGAAAACAAGTTTAATAATTAATGTTTTCATTATAGTATTGATTCAGGCGGATGTACTTTTCTTGTTAATAACTCTACTTTCGTTTTTTGTAAAAAGTGAAAGTACACTTATGTAATCTACACGGGCCCAAAGTTCGTATGCCTGTCTCTGTATGTGAGTGTGTGTATGTCTGTCCCCCCTATCAATTAACACATAACGAAAACAAATTGAACCAAATTTGGTACAGGAGGTAGCACTAGGAAAGGAATCCTCAGTGTCATGTTTTATAACACTACCATCTTATCCGAAACAAAATGGTGGCTATCCAAACGGCCAAAACTTAAATTAAATTAGGACTGAAATAACCAACCGATCTCAACCAAATTTCGGAAAAATGTATATTAATGTTGAAAACATTTGTCACCCTAAAGTCAAGGTCTTCAGCACCGCAGCAGTGACCTCCTCCACGTCCTTCCTTCCTTCCTTCCTTCTTTTTTCCCTTCTCCACACTCAGGTTCGTGCATTTTTGCGCCATCATGTATTAATTGCTGTCTACCGGTTCTTCTGCAAATCTCCTCGTTCCTTATCGGAATTCAACTATGAGATTTATGATATTTAATATTAAGAGCTTTTCTGATATGCTCCACGTGATCATTTCCGTAGGCAAATAATTGCTTCAATCGCAGAGTTAGTGTTCTTAGCCAGAAGATGATATTGAGAAAATCAACGTTGTCATCTTTCATAGAGTTCAAGGGACTCTCTACGAGTTATCAATAGGAGATTTCCCAAGTTATCAGCCCCAGGTTTACTACTTCTGGTATACATTTACTGATAGTCCCCACATATCTGCATTATCTGTCAGATACATCATTGACATAATCACGACTGAGTCATGCCTTCAACAAGCTACCAGGCAGATGATACTGTCAGAGTAGCACTTCAGATATCGTACAATCTGATTATTTCGTTCTTTCCGAGGGTATGCATTCATTATGTATACTTAGTGGGGGAGTCATAGAGAGCTACTGTACATCAAACCAGTCAAAAGACTGAAGACTCAATCGACAACAACAACAATAATTGTTCACTTTACCCCTTATTACTCTCCTGACTACACAATCGGGGATGAAGAGGGATTGATTTCTACAATTCATGTCATCGATTTCTGCCGATGTCCTTGTGAGTTCACGGATAAAGATGCTGAATTCAGAGAAAGCCAAAAAGCAGGTAGAAAATATGGTGACCTTCAACCTGCGCTAGTTCAATGACAGTCACTGTTCTAGTGTCACTGCCAATGTTCTTGAGTCACTGTTATACACCCTCATGGACCACTAAGTCTTACTATCAAAATCACTACCAGAGGCCAGGCTGAGATTATAATGGCCCTCAGCCCACGCCAGTTCATTGGCAATCACCGTTCTAATGTCAGAGTTATTACTGTTCTTATGTCACTGCCCCACACACCCCTAAGCAGCCTTAGTATCCTGGTCGCTACTGCAGAGACAGACTAATGATCTGATGACCCTCAACCCACACGAGTTCAATGACAGCCTCTGTTCTAGTGTCACTGCTCCTCGAAGTGACCTACTTCTACAAGCCACAAGCAACTCGCAATCTTATCTCGTCAGTGTGCGAAACGCTAATGTGTTTGGGATCTTCATTCATTGTACGACCGACTCGTCTGTCTGAACCCGTGCCAGACATTCCGCAAGTGTGTTGAGCGCTGGAGATTCCTGGCCGCACCACAATGACATGCTTCACATGCCATTTCTTTAATAACCAGCTCCACAAAACACAGAGTTTGAAGGGCTGTAATCTCATTTCTGATTTCTCTACGACACTTACCTAGCCTTCAACATGCGCTCAATCTCTACAGTACATAGCTTACTTCTTGAATGCTAGGCATAGGACTAAGCCGCCGAGAAGGCCCCTCGTAGTCTGACTGAAGCTTAGCGATATCTTCCTTCCCAAAAAACATTGCGCCATAACTCACTGACACAGGCGCGGATCTAGAGTTTGGCTTTAGGGGGTGGGGGTGGCAGAGAAACGAAATTGTTAAGAGAAATGGTATCACTAAAAACGCAATCACAAAATAACCAAAAGTACAAAACCAGACCAATTTTTTTACAAGCTACATGGATAGACATTTGATGCGTTTAGCGCACCAAAAATATTCGTACAAATTGCAAAGGCGTGTTTTTTCGACTTTTACATTGAGCTTCGAGAAAAGTATCAAGGTACGTTACAGTTTCGGCAAGTCAAGTTGGTTCCGACAAATGGAGAAAGTCACAGCTTAAATTGCCAACCAAGCTTGAGTTTGGACGTCAGCAAAATTTTTTGGTGCGAAAAAAGCCCCAAATTCCTATCCGTGCATTGCTGCACATTCATCGAGATATCACTGTAAACATCGATTCGGTAATCACAAGGATTGCTAAACAAAATAGATGAGTTGATTTTGCTATATTAATAATCGTTTTATATAACAGGTATGAAGTTGTAAATATGTACAGTTGTAACAGAACATAATAATTGCAATAAAGATATTTTCAGTAATGAATAAAATAAAATAAAACTGTTTTTCAGTTAACATTTTATAAGTTTTATTTGATTGGTTATTGTGTTTTCATTTTTTTTTTTTTTTGGTTTTGCAAAAAGATTTGGTCTCCGTTTGGGGGGTCATGATCCCCGTGACCCCGCCCCCCCCCCCCCCTTGAATCCGCGCCTGCACTGACAAAGAAACTTCGCTGAAAAGGAAAGGAAAGGAAACAAAACTAAATAAAGAGTGATAATAACGACCTAATAAGGAAGTAAGAGCACTGGTACACCAGGAAAGCCATTCAGACAGCCTACTGCTCAACGGGCTCATATGTATTCTACAGAGTTGTAAGCAAGTAACTATGGCAACGGAAGGAACGCTGAGTGGAGGAAATCCCCTTCGACTGCTTTCCGCTTCACCACGCACTCGGTAACAAGTGAGCTCCCAAATGAATCATTTATTACATTGACGTTCATTATTCATTCAACCTGTTTACCAGCTCTTGATGAATGAAGTATTTTGCATTTGTCTGTTGGCACAGGCTAGAGTAAAATGTTGCTTTTCACCGACGTCTCAGCCTCATTCATGGCTGTGATTATATGGAAGCTATTGAGGTATGGCTGATCGACAGTAGTAGCTATGCTGGCTAAAGCGCAGCATTAGGTCATGGGGCCAAGCTCTCTGCTGACTCGGTAGACGCGTGGGTTCGAGCCCCACCGTCGACCATCCTTGAAATGGTTTTCCGTGGTTTCCCATTTTCAACACCAGGCAAATGCTGGGACGGTACCTTCTGACAGACCACGGCCGCTTCCTTCCCCATCCTTGCCCAGTTTCATTCATCATCATTCATTTCATCTCTCATTAACTCCTCTCATGAGGTTGGCGTCAGGAAGGGCTCCGGCTGTAAAAACCATCGCCACAAAGACTTCCATCGCATCTCATCCCCGACCCCGTTGGAAAACGGGAATAATAAGGGGTAGACATACATACATTGAGGTATGGCTGGTGCTGAGTAATGACCTTCAGGGCACACGGCTAGTGCCTGTGGATGTTGTGAAAAGTTCTGCTCGTAGGGTTAGTACAGCTGTACTGACTCTGTGAGGAAAACAATGGAAAACTACCTCAGAAACCAGACAGCAGTCATTCGAGCTGATGGACATGAGAGAGAAGCTGGTATTCAGAAAGGTGTAACTCAAGGCTGCATTTTATCACCCATACTTTTCAATCTTTACATTGAACAAGCAATGAAGGAAATTACAGAGAAATTTAAAGAGGGAGTGAAGGTTCAAGGAGAAATAATTTCAACTCTGAGATTTGCTGATGACATCGTCATCTTGGCCGACACGCCTCAGGATTTGAATGAATTTTTGAATGGTAGGGACTCCGTCTTGAGGAAAGAATTCATGATGAAAATTAATAAATGTAAAACAAAAATACCGGTATTGGAATGCAGCCGCAATAAATCAGAAACCTCTATGGAAATCAAATTGGTAGGGGAGAAACTAAAGGAAGTAGGAGTCCTCTGTTACTTAGGAAGCAAAATAACCAGTGATGGACGAAGCAAAGAGGATATAAAAAGTAGGTTGGCTCAGGCAAGGAAAGCATTTCTACAGAAAAGGAATCTGTTGACATCGAATATAGATTTAGGTATTAGGAAGACATTTTTGAAAGCCTTTGTCTGGATCGTGGCACTCTATGGAAGTGAAACTTGGACTATTGATGCAGCAGAAAAGAGGAGAATTGAAGCGTTTGATGATGATGATGATAATTGTTGTTTTAAGGGGCCTAACATCTAGGTTATCGGCCCCTGAAGCGTTTGAAATGTGATGTTACAGGAGAATGATGAAGATAAGATGGGTAGATAGGGTTACAAACGAAGAGGTATTAAGACAAGTGGGAGAGGAGAGATGTTTCTGGCGAATGCTAATGAAGAGAAGAGATAGGTTGGTAGGACACATACTAAGACACCCAGGAATAGCAAGCTTAGTTATGGAAGGAAGTGTCAAGGACAAGAACTGTAGGGGTAGACCAAGGTTAGAATATGTTAAACAGATTGCCTCGGATGTAGAGTGTGGTAGCTATGTAGAGATGAAACGATTAGCTCAGGACAGGGAAGCATGGAGATCTGCATCAAACCAGTCAAAAGACTGAAGACTCAAACAACACAACAACTGCCTCATCCCTCACCTTGCGTAGTACGCCTCATTGTGGTGCTGTCTCAGTTTTGTGGGTTTCTACCACATAACCTACTGTATGGTGGTGTTATTTGAAGATCCAACCAGCCCCTAGGCTGACTACCTGACGGACAGACATTATTCATTATTTTTCCTTTGACAGAAGATTTCTTCAATCTGAACCATGAATTATTTTTACTATAGTTCTTCGATTAATCAATCTTTAATTGCTTGAATTCCCTAATTTTATTTACCAATAACACAAACTCCTTAGTTGCCAATATTATCACTTTATAATGGAGCAGCACTTATAAATTTATTTCTTGCAAGATGTGCAGAGGAGCAAAAATAACACTAGAGAAAATGGGCTGGTATGATAGGTTGCTCGACTCATGGTCTCAGCACAAGATACCCATCATTCTCCTGTAATACATTTATTACATTTTCTATTCTCCTCTTTACTCTTGTGCCTACAGTTGAGGTTTCACTCTATATAGCCCCACGCTTCACACAAAGCCTTTCAAAAGTGACTTCCTAATACCCAAATCTATATTTATTTTTTATGTTAACAAATTTCTTCTCGGTAGAAATGATTTCCTTACGTGAGAGAACCTAGTTTTTATATCCTCTTGACGTCGTCCATGAGGAATGGGAAGGAGATGTCTGTGACCTCAACTTAGGAACCATCACAATAATACCTAAAAACACTTTCCTTGCCTGAGAGAACCTACTATTTTATATCCTCTTTACTTCGTCCATCAGATGAGGAATGTGAAGGAGATGTCTGTGATCTCAACTTAGGAACCATTAGAATTATTATGACCTTCAAAAAACCATTTTTTCAAAATATTTTTTATTTTATGCTCCTATCATTTTGGAACATTTTGGGGCAAAAAATGTGTCATTATGCGCTATAGTTTTTGAGTTATGGTTTAAAAGGCAAAGCCCTGCACCCAATGTTTGTCCTGGTTAACGGTATGTAAGATTTATGCACAATGTTTATCGCTCATATTCTCAGAGTTGTGTTTTGACACCCGTTTTAATGATAATTCAAAACCAAATTGATATACACTAATAAAACTTTCTGTGTGCATTTCTGCTTACTATAGCCGGCCCCGTGGTGTTGGGGTAGCGCGCCTGCCTCTCACCCGGAGGCCCCGGGTTCGATCCCCGGCTCCGTCAGGGATTTTAAAACTGACGTGAGGGTTGGAACGGGGTGCACTCAGCCTCGTGAGGACAATTGAGTAGCTGTCTGACAGTGAGACAGCGCCCCGATCACGAATACCAAGATTAACGGCCGAGGGGACCCGACGCGCTGATCACGCGTCACCCCAATATCTGCAGGCCAAATGGCTGGGCAGCGGTCGCTTGGTCGGCCTTAGCCCGTCATGGGCTGGATAGTGCCAGGGGTTGACTTTTTTTTTTATTTCTGCTTACTATATCTACAAAATGATGTAAATTCATGTCTCTCTCCAAAATAGTTTCTTAAAAAAATGTAGCATTAAAATTGTAAAATTTTGACATTTTCTTTTCAATACAAATGTAAAAATATTTGTTGTTAAGTACTTGCATTTCTAGAGGAATATCTTTGAAATAAAATAAAATTAACAGAACGTACAAATGTTGAACATTACAGGAGCTATCACTAAAACGCTGCAGGCTTTGAACAACCACCATTTTGAATTTTGAAACAAATTATTTTTTGACATGAATGTAATGCTGTTTTTCATATCCAGTGTTTCATGTTCACACCATTTCATTGCTGTAACTTGTGGTTTTGTAGGGGGAAAAAGATAAAATTGTTAAAATTTTACCATGGTAACCTATGCCTAACCCCTTAAACGTATGGGCTCAAATACCCAGGCGTAGATATACTGAGTTTGACCCGTTGAGGCAATCTACAATCCATTTTCTATGTTATGTTTCACACTGTCATCTGGCAGTATAAAGGAGAACTGTACTGGTCGACGTGTGACTGAGATATGAATTTTTTCTTCTTGTAATCACTCATGCGATACGAGAGATCCTTTACGAAACGACATCCTACCACTCGAGAGTGCCATGGATAAAGTCGATCTTCAAACATCTGACTATCACGGTCGGGATTCAAACTCACGACCTTGGAATCAAGAAGTGACCACTGACTCATCGAGGAATATACAGACAAACGTCGATATCTCGAACTTCAATTACTTGATTTCTCGATAACTCGAAGTAATAATTCCCGAACAAACTTACTATAATTTACATATATATTTCTTTTTTCTCTTTAAGTCAAATTTCTATAGCTCGAATATTTCGATATCTCGAAGCTTGAATTCATGGAAAAAGATCTATTGGAAGACGAAGAAACTTGTGGCTGAAGAATATCCGAAGATGGCATTGTTGCACATCAGATGAGGCGGCCTTTCATGCAGCAATGTCAAGATCACAGCTAGCTGTGTGGATGGACGGCCTCCGTTTGGAGACAACGTCTTAAGAAGGAGAAGGAGCAGAAGCAGGAGAAGGAGAAGAAGAAGAAGAAGAAGAAGGAGCAGAAGCAGGAGAAGGAGAAGAAGAAAGAATTATTTCTCTGGCACCTAAACTTGTTCTTTATCTCGAATGTTTATGACTTTTTACAGGGCGAGTTGTTTCAATCGAAGGTTCTAATTCGAATTTCCCACCGATTCCGGTAGTTGAGTAAACCGTAGGCTGCTTTAATACTCAACTTACTCAAATAATGTAATAATAGTACATTATGCAACGAGCCTATAATGGCACTAATTAAGACACGAGTATGTTTATAAAACGAGCGTATGCGAGTTTTATAATTTCCATACGAGTGTCTTAATTACCATTATAGGCGAGTTGCATACAACTGTTTATGTTCGACGATAATTATTATAACTATTTTATGTTCGAAGATAAATATTCGTAAATATCTGTCGAGATTTCGCCAGTTTTATGTACTGAACAGAGCGCATGAGACACAGAGAATGCTTTGTATTTGACTAAGGCCTCCTCGATCAATCCACTATGACACTAGGCGACGCAGTGAAATTTAAATTAGGAGGCCTTGGAACTCAGCGCAGGTGCGATGCTAACCTTATCTAATTGGTCAAACAACTATTTCTTGAGCTGTGATTGGTGGGAGAAACTGTTTCATAATGAAAAATAGTGTTATAATGACCCTCATTATGATACAGTTTTCTGACACTCAATAGTCAGGGTCGAACATAAATCTGTCATAATTACGAACATCCATATCTATTATCATATATATTATTCCAGTAGTACCTATAGATCCCTCCTGCGGCGCTCACAAGCGACTGATCGTGACAAATGATTATTTAAGTGAGAGGGAATAAGACATTAGCAGTGACGAATTACACTCTAATTTTATAAATATCTATAATTTCTTAAAAAAATACTTAAAAAAGGTACGGAGTGTGCGATTTGCAGATACTGTTGCTGTATGAACATACGCTCCATAATTACTGTCCATTTCACATTTTGGCCGCTGTGCTGCCTGTTTCAAGTCATTAAAACATTTTGAGGTCTTTTCTTTATCATTTTGGATGAATTTCAGAAACAGTAAATGAAAGGAATGAGTGCTCAAATCGTATAATCCCATAAATATCGAATAACAGGTGAGTGTTACAGCAACCTGTCTCCTTAAGTCACTCATTATAAACCTATTGGGGAAAGTGTGGTTTATGAACATACGAGACTTCTCGCTCGGGTACTCTAGTTACATAAATTTCGACAACTATATGTTATAAGCCTACATACAGTATTTTTGTAACCAGTATATCACACACACCCTTTTTACATTTTTCCTACGTATCCCATAACTCGTTTTCGGTGGCGTAGTCGGTAAGCATGCTGAACTACTATGCCCAAGATCACGGGTTCAACCCCAGCCGAAGTCGTCCGATTTTTAAGAGCATTAAAATCATTCAGTATGCCTTCCTTCGGAGAGGAAGTAAAGCCCGCGGGCCCAGGTCATAGATTTATGGCATGAAAAAGAACCTACAACTGTAGGTTATTTGGTTAGAAACGCTCTATCAAGTTTCAACGTTCGCTGATAGGTGTCAGTGACAGTGGTATTCCTGGTAGGCAAAGTTGGAATTATTTGAAATTGAACTTGATGGGGAGCCTCTAGGCGTTCAATTAAGATACCCTGCTATGGCCATTGGCTGCAATTCAAATATAAATAAATAACTCGAATTTTCGATTAGTCGAATTTATTTTTACATCCCTTAATGATTCGAGATATCGAAGTTCGATTCTAATTCTCACATGATTATGGAAGGTATCGTGATTAAATAAGTCTTCAAATAGACACAATGTCTTTGTGTTCTTTCTATCTGGCGTTTTTAAGCAACAAACCTTGACAACAACAAAAAAGTGTCAAAAGCTATTTGCACTTCTCAAGGGTTTTCCCACAGTTTGCGGAGGAATCTCAAGTACCTCTGGCCATTGTCAACGTTCTCTCTAGCCCCACATAATTCTTAAGGGCGCCCACCACTACAGAAGGTCTAAATCGCTACGCTTGAGTGGTTTGTAACATTGTATGAACGGGAAACAGGGGAAAGGTCTTTGTAGAAACCTTTATGCATGCAACTTTCACAGTTACTGAATTCCGACAGCACCTTACAAACTACCTCGCGTGCAATAAGAGATGCTGTATATCTGAGGAGGCAATCTCAAATTAAACATACCGAACGGTGTAGCCGTTCGAGATAAATCGCTCACTAAGATCACAAAGGGGAGTCGCAACATGTCCGGAGATTCTAAATTCGAATCCCGGCGCTGACAGCCACTATTCTAAGTGTGATTTTTACCCGGGTTTTATCATACTCCCTCCAGGAAAATGCTGGGGTAATATCTTATTTATGTCCCGGGGCACCTATCCTATTTCTGAACCTGTTAATTAAATTTCTTCTACAGTCTATCCAAGAATTCTGAACCATTTTGTGACCATGAGCTCCACCCTCATACCATACCAAGTTCCCGAGCACCATTAAATCGAATATAACAATGGTGATCGACGGTCATTCCAAAATCAAGGATATAGGAAAAAAGGAAAGAAAAATTCTCAGAAAGATTTATGGGGAAGAAAATAATAACGGTATTTGGATGAAGAGACCTCAAAATGTACTCTACCAAAAGATCCACACGATAACGGACGTAATCAGAAAACTCCGAGTACAGTTTATACACACATTTACAGGATGGAAAACTTCAGAACGGCGAAGAAATAGCTCAACGTCATAACACAGAGTAAGTGTGGCGCGGAGTGGCTGTCTGAGGTCCAGAGGGACCTACAACAGGTCGACATGGAAAATCTCGAGGACCGCACCGAGTGCAGAAATAAAACCAAAAATGTTGAATTTGAGCATAGTTCATCACGACAGCCTGGAAGAAAATGGACAGCTGAGCGGAAGAAGGAGCACTCTGAGAGGATGAAGGGATTTTGGGAAGAGAAGCAGGAAAACGCCAGAAGATGAAATCATGTATTCAAGTTCAATCGCTCTTCTAAAGGGGAACAATCGATTAAATAATAAATAAATAATAAAAATAATGTAAATAATAAGAACAGTCTAATAATAATAATAATATAATAATAATAATAATAATAATAATAATAATAATAATAATAATAATAAAATAACTCCACCATTGCCGGTCGCAAGCCTAAGGCCTCATTGTGCAAGTGATGACGAAGGAGGAGCGGGAGGAGTATCAACCTAGTTTAAAAAAAGCTGGGTCCATCTGGCACCGGATGGTAGTTCTCTGTCATAGGCTCCCGGCCAAGGGTACAGGTGAAACTTGGCACACGACCTGGACAGCGGAAGAGGAATCTATTCCCAACGGTGGACAGGGCGGAAGAGCCACAAAAATCAAGACACGTCTGAGTGAAAAATCACCGGTTCCCTGGTCAGCGTCTGTATGCCTAGTTGGCGCGGCTGCTTTCTTCTTCTGGACTTCAAAAATCCAGTCGTAAACCTGTGTTCTCTTCGGAGCTCACCACATAACTCATTTCAAACCAAAAATCATAGCAGCACATCAGGAAATTAGTCCACTACCCCGGGCCTCAGAAGACACTGAGTAATAGACCTGATGATCGGATTCCGGGGGATCAGGTCTGTCACGATGAGAAGAATCGGAGCTTTTCAAAAACCTTGAAATGAGTGCAAGAGAAAAGGATTCATTGACACACTTAACACAAACACAGTACGAAAAGTAGGTAAACTTAAAAACCTCCCAAACTCCCTTGATAAATTCGATATCAAAATTTATGCCCTACAAGAGACAAGATTCACAGACGAAATACACTTTAACTCTGAAAACTACAGAAATTTCAAAGGAAAACTAGCCACTAAAATCCCCAATTCAAACGGATTATCTTCGGTACAGGATTTGCCGTACATAAATCCGTCATAGACTCTGTAGTAAACTTCGATTATAAGAACGAGAAAATGTCCACCCTCACGTTCAAGTCAGGAAATAAAATCTACACAATAACTAATGCACACGCACCTGCAATGGTCAATAACAGAAAAAACCTACAGATGGTGGAGAGATTCTGGGAAGACCTGAAAGAAATCATGAACAAACTCCCTACAAAACATGTTAAAATTCTTCTAGGTGCTTTTAACGCACAGTTGGGCAAGGAAACGGAATATAATACCATCAGTGGACCACACACCGCACACAAGCGTACAAACAAAAACGGTGACAGAATGATCAATCTCTGTCGAAATTTCAACCTTAAAATCATGTCCACCCAGTTTGCGAAACATTGCAGGAAGATGGGAATCACTTAACAATTCCCTGGGTGAATTACAGATAGACCACATCGCTATCTCCACGCAAAATTCACAAGAAATTCTAAATGTGAAAACAAGAAAAGGTTTTTTCGACTCAGATCACCACATACTCCAAATTAAAACTTGATTTATAAAAAAAAACTTCAGTAAACCAAAATGATCTTCAGAACGGACCCAGAATATCTCAAAATTAACAAAGAAATAATCACAAGAGAATTCTCCAAGATATCAGAAACCAAGTGGACAGCACTCTCCCTGAAAATGCAAGAACTCACAAAACTAGGCCAACCCCCACGAAAGCGGGAAAACAGGAGGTGGAATGCAAACTGCGGACATGCGATCGATAAGAGGTTTTCTGCCCGGAAAAACTTTAACAGTCACAAATCACCTGAAGCTTGGGAGATTTTCAAATCAGTGAGGAAACTCTCATCAAAAACTATCCGGAAAGAAAATTGCAATTATGACAACCGCTGTCTCCGAGAAATTCAAGAAGACTTCTCTCAAAACAATACACGAATTTTTTACAGAACCTTCAGAGAAAACATGACCGGATACCAACCGAAGACGAGTGGGAGAGGAGAGATGTTTCTGGCGACTGCTAATGATGAGAAGAGATAGGTTTGGTAGGATACATACTAATACGATGTTAAGGAATAGCAAACTTATTTAAGGAAGGAAGGGTCGAAAACAATATTTCTGTAAGGGTATAGCCTACCAAGGTTAGAATACATTAAACAGACTGCTTTGGATATAAGGTGTGGTAACTATGTAAAGATGAAATGATTAGCTCAGGTAGGGAGGCATGGAGGGCTGCATCAAACCAGTCAAAAGACTGAAGTCTCAAACAACATCAACAACAACAACAGTATTCCCCTGATATATTGTTGTAAATATTATCAGTGAATTGAACCTTTGAGATGGGAGTGTCGATACGTACTTCTAGGCTACGGAAGGCGTTAAATACCCAATCAGAATGGCCACAAACAGAAATATATTAGTACGATCAGTAATTATAGTCTTCTAAGAGGTAGGTAGGAAGTAAACTTTCTACTTCTATTGTCAGCTTTTATTATACCGTATCATCATGTAGCAGTGTTGGCAGCCTGCAATTGGCATACCGCACTGTGGACCCTCCCAGCGACAAGGTAGCGCCCAGACATATCATGGTCTGCTGCCTTGCCACCCACACCCAGTCAGGGCCTACACGAGCTTCCTCAGGCCCTTATCATAGCCCCACCTATAGGAGTTCACATACAAGCAACTCCATCTCTATCCTGATCAGACACATCGTACGGGTATACAGTAGATCTCGTGCGAATGGCGACGTTTTAGCTGGAGAACCGAGTAAATTAAGTTATCTAATGGTAATAATAATAATAATAATATTAATAATATCGTATGGCCTCGGGTGCCTGGTGCAAGCTTTGCTATTTGACACCCAGAGGGTAGCTTGCATGTCGAATTTCGTAGTTCCTTGACTATGAAAGTCAACGATGTTAGATGTTAGATATCTAATCTCCTTGAACACAATAGCGCTTTCTAGTAGAGAAATGAGGAACTTTATGCTGGCGGAAACTCCCGAGATTAATTTTGCCATTATGAACTCGGCCTACTGAATTCAAATGGGTTCTTTGACATGCCAACATCGTATGACATGCGTATCGTATTTTTGCCGCCTTTCAAAAATCACTTACCACGGTCAGGGGCGAACCTGCAATCTTGGGGTTAGTAGACCGACACGCTATCCACTCACCCACCGTGGCAAGCTTATCTAATGGTGAAATGTCATCATCCATGGAAATGTATCAGGGTTTAGGGAATATTTGGAGGGATACGTCGTATTTAACAGCCTCTCAGCTTAAGAAAACGGAAAGCTCATTGTGAAAATAAAGTTGGGAGAAGACATTATTATACAGTTTGTGTTTGTGAGAAACTAGCATTAATCAACCATCTCATGCTGTTAAATTTGAGTTGCAGTGCCTTACTTTTTGCACTGTTAATCATATGTTTTAATTTAGAATAGTATTATCAACGTACAACTTTACTTTTCCTCTTTCCCATTTTATATTTATTTTATATTTATTAAACAGATTAATTGCAACGAGAAATCTCAATCCCCTCAGAGTGGATGCAAACCATGTCTTTCAAAATGTAATCCTTTGTAGGTTTCAAAATGTTTTAAACACCTTACGAGAGAGATTATTAGAAGTCTTCATTCCTGCAACAATGAGAAAAATCCTAAGAGTGTTGCCGTGGAATATTGTAAACGAGAGGTTCTGAGGGTTAAAACAGGGTACACTCAGAATTGTGAGGCTATATGTATGGTCCTTGGATTGCAATAAAGAAATAAAAATAAAGCTGAGAATAGGATGGTTCAATTCCGACCTCAGGTATCCTATAGGCCAAGTTGTCTTTCTTGGTTTCCCTAGTAAAATGCCGGGATGATTCCTAGTAACATAGGCTTTTAAACAATTTCTTCACACACGCAAGTACATGGGCACAATGAGCAAGGAACTTCAGGAGCAGATTATTGCACGACTCGGTAGAACTATTACCATCTTGAACTTGAAATCTTTCCGCAACATAATCCAATCACGTTGCTCCACTCACACGCACGTCGTGCAGAATATTTGAGCGGCTTGCCGCCAGAGCGCAGCAACATTCATTCGCACGAGGTCTTTTGTTTCCTGGATTCCCTATTCTGGGCTGCGTAGCTTGCTTCTTGCAGGCTGTTGATTCCTCGGAGGACCACGTCTTGCGACGAATATAATAATTAAAAAATCCCTTTCGGCACGCAGGAAGCCGGACGAAGATTTCATCGAGCAGAGAAAAATGTTTCAAATTCTCTAAATTTGCCAATTGTTCCACATATTTAGCATGCGAGAAACTCCATCTTATAATTGCAACAAGAAGTTCCGCTACGAACTAAAAGAGCCAAATTTTCTAAAAAATGCTACTGATTAATCTACATATGGAACTATCTAGAATAATAACGAAATTAAGTTGGCAATATCAACATTTCTAATTAGTTCGAAATATATCTGGCATAATGTAGCCTAATAGAGCACTACAGTTTTCAGCCCTGGCGACAGAATATATTCTTAGTTCCTTCTATTAAGGGACAGATTGCACATACAAAATTTGGGTGAAGTCCAATGGATAGCATGGACGTTACATGCAGATAGACATTGGATCTATCAGCACACGTAAAATCATGTTGGCAACAATGTCATGCATGTGTTGTTCAGAAATAATCTGAAATATTATGATCTATTGTTGTGCCAATTTTGGATGAAATCCATTTGTCAGTATAGAAGTTATATGTATTTAAAATTGGACCTATCAGCATGTTTAGAATAATGATGGCAGCACTGTCGTATATTAGTTACTCCAAATTAAACTAGAGTGCCTGATACGTGTGCAAAGTTTAGAGCAGTTGGCTTGCATGCTTTCTGATATATTGGTATTGGGATAAAGAAATAGAGAGAGCATTTATTAACAGTCGGCAGCCATGGTGATAAGAATAGACTACGCATAGTCATATCTCTTATGGTACACAAAGCACATACGAAATTTGGCTGAAATCCAATTGATAGAGTAGAAGTTGCATGCATTTAAAAATTGTAACTATCAGCGGACTTAGAATAATGTTGGCAACACTGTCATGTATGGCCTCCTGGAAATTAAACTGAAATGTTATTATGTATATTTGTGTGCCAAGTTTGGAATAGCTCCCATGCATACCTTCCATATATCCAACATGGAGTTCAAATTTCAAATGTGATATTTTAGCAGTTGGTAGCACTGGTATCATTTTCAAATATGGACTAGAGGTACTCATACCAAATTTGGTTTCGATAGCTGCAGCCGTTTAGGAGTTGATGGGGAGGGGGGCTACACAGAGAGAGAGAGAGACAGACAGAAGGACAGACAGACACACATTTGACCGGATCGATCTCATAAGTCTACTCTTTCCTCATTTTTACAAAATGTGAAAAGTAGGTTATAATATACTGCTCAAAAAATTAAAGCACCACTTTTTTCAAAAGTGGTGCTTTAATTTTTTTGAGCAGTATATTTGCTCATCCCTTGGCGTAAGGGTGGGTCATTTCAAAAATTCTTTCAGAATAAAGTGCTAGGTAATTTTTAGAGGAGTATTCGTTATTTCTATTATTATAATGTATGGTTATTATTATTTTCTTATTTTTTCTATTGTATCTACTATTTCCCATCATTGAGTTCAAATATCACCACTGTCATCCAATAGCCTACAACGCGACAATGTAAAACACGGCAATAATATCGCCTCATAGTGGCTTGTTCGAGTGCTCAGTGCTAAATATTTCTATACCTTAACATTACTTTTGTATTAGCACGAAAGCTGTTATTAACCGTAAATATTCGAAATGCAGTGAGTGTGCATGGCTTTACCATGATCTATTGTTCCTGTGTTAACTACTGGATACTGTGAACGACCTCCACTCAGACTCATGTTTCATCTTTAAGGATAATCATTGCATGGTGAGTGTTGATATATTCATCAGATTATTTTGTATTAGTTATAGAGTTATCGTATTTATTGAATTGCATACAGGTGATAAAGGTAGCAGAGATTTGTCGTGTAATTAATTTATTGACGTATTGAATGTACTCTGCGTTGACTCATGATGGACATTTAAAATACATTAGGCTGGCTGCCTAGCTCAGCGATGCCTTCGCCTGCTGTTCTCAAGGTTACAAGCTGGCATTTGAGGGTGCGCAAATGCGAAAGGGCCGTGTCATATTTACTAGCACTTTAAAGATACCCTTCGGGGCAAAATTGCGGCACCCCGACGTCTCTAAAACCCGCAGCAGTTAAAAGGGGCGTAAGACCAATAAGATTATTAATATAAGATAGGCCTACATTACGTATAATTGTACCGAAATAATGTGCGAAGAGTAGCCCTGTGTATTATTCGAATCAGATGATTTAGCCTATAACAACACTAAAACCTTGGCAACGTAGCTGAACTGTTCCAATATCCCGCCAAATCCTTCATGTTATTTCTTTCAAAATACAGGGTAGGCAACATAAAGATTTCAGGAATTGAAGTTATAAACGAGCTAATCGCTAAAACCCTCTTAAAACATACAAAAAGTATCATCGTAATTGGGGAGAGGAACACACACTACAAAAATTCATTCAGGTAGATGCACTCAAAGATCACCCCAGAGACCACAGGCGGCACTACGAACACTCGCCCAGTCAAAAGAACTAATTTCCATGTCGTTATTAATAGCTGACGTGGCGAACACGGCTTGCATCGCAATGCCATGACATCAAGCTGTGATTAGATGGGCGACAACACTGTTTAAGTCGCGTGCCTGGAAACTTAATATAGGGGAGCGAAGAGACGGCCGATCCACACACACTCAGTCGCATTCCCTTCCTAGATGTTGCTGGTTTCATTTCAATTAGTTATAAATAGGGGTGGTGATTTTAACCCATATTCATTTATGAAACAAGAAGTTCCGTGACGAACTAAAGAGCCTACTTTTCTTGAAATTTAAGATTCTTGCCAATCTATATAGACCTAACTAGAATAATGACGAAATTAAGTTGGTAATATCGAAATTAGTTCGAAATATACCTTATATAATGTAGCCTAATAGAGCAGTACCGTTGGCAGCCCTGGTGACTGAATATAGGCTATTGTTAGTTGCATCTCTTAAGGTACAGAATACAAAATTAGGTTGAAGTCCAATGGATAGCTTGCACGTTACATGCAGTTAGACCTTGGATTTATCAGCGCGCGTAAAATTATGTTGGCAACAATGTCATGCATGTGTTGGTCAGAAATAATCTGAAATATTATGATCTCGTGTTGTACCAATTTTGGATTAAATCCATTTGTTAGTATAGAAGTAACATGTATTTTAAAATTGGACCTATCAGCAGGCTTAGAATCATGTTGGCATCACTGGCGTAGGCCTATATTAGTTACTCCAAATTAATCTAGAATGCCAGGTACTATACGTGTGCAAAGTTTAGAGCTATTGGCTTGCATACTTTCTGATATATTGATATTAGGGTAAAAAATAGAGACAGCACATATTAACAGTTGGCAGCACTGGTTGCTCTTAAGAATACGCACAGTCATATCTGTTATGGTACACATAGCACATACGAAATTTGGTTGAAATCCAAATGATAGTATGGAGGTTACATGTATTTAAAGTTGAACCTCTCAGTAGGCTTAGAATCATGTTGGTAGCACTGACGTATATAAGTTACTTTTTTTTCTTTTTTTTTACAAATTAATATAGAATGTCAGGTACTATGCGTGTGCATAGTTTAAAGCTGTCGGCTTGTCTTTCTGTCTGTCTGAAATATATTGGTATTTGGATAAAATAAATTAAGAGCACTTATTAACAGTTGGCAGCTCTGGTGGCTCTTAAAAATACTATCAATCGTATCTGGTTATGTACACATACAACATACGAAATTTGGTTGAATTCCTATTGATAGTGTAGAAGTTATATGCATTTAAAAATTGGACCTATCAGCAAGCTTATAATCATTTTGGCAACACTGCCAAGTATGGCCTCCTGGAAATTAAACTGCCATATTATTACCTATACGTGTGCCAATTTTGAAAAAACTCCCATTTATACCTTCCATGATATTCAACATGGAGCTCAAATTTCAATTGTGATTTTTCAGCAGTTGGTAGCACTGACATCATTTTCAAATATGGCCGTGATATATTCAGGTATAGATCTTTACTCCTACCAAATTTTGTTTCGATTGCTCTAGCCGTTTAGGAGTTGACAGACAGACAGAAGGACAGACAGACAGACAGACACACATTTGCCCGATCGCATAAGTCTACTTTTTCCTCGTTTTTGCAAAATGTGAAAAGTAGGCTAAAAATAGTTTTATGAGATCACCTGTTGTCCGTGTGTGTGCGCGCGCGCGCGTCCATGTGTGTCCCCACCTAATAACTTCTAAACGGCTGGAGCGATTTCAATGAAACTTTGTACGGTCATAGTACTTTTTAGTCAACCCCGACCGTTCCCCTCAAATTTAATACATCTCACAAATCCAACATGGTGGCTGTGCGAAATATTTCACCGGCATTCTATATCTCCGAAAGTATTACTGATATCACCCTGAAATTTTGTACGTTGATAAACGGCACTAATAGAAGTTTACCTATGAGAATTTCAAAAACCTGTTAACTACTAAACGAACATGGCGACCAAGCGAAGTTGAAAGTTTTTAAATAGACTTTTCTCGCAATTTAACCATCCAAACGCAATGAAACTTGTTTATGTTTATAAACATTATAATGCACTGGCATCTAATTTAGTTCTATTGTCTGCATAACCTCAAGATGGCAGCTGTGCGCAATTTTATAATTAAGGTTTTTATTTCTTGTGTATTAATCATGCGATCGAAGTGAACGTTTGAATAATGACCCTACGCAAAATTGGTCATCTAATAGTAATCTACATAACTCTATGGCCTACATATATAAAACTCCAGCATGGCGACCATCTGTAATATTTAGACGGTTCTCAATATCTCTGAATCTATTACAGCAATCAAACTGAAATGTTGTATGTTGATAGATACAACTTAGGCCTACATAAGTAGGATATATGAAAATAGACTGTATAGTTCTTCACGAAACTACTTGTTTGCAAATGCGACATAGCGCGAAATGTTCATAAAGCCTTCTACACATGTATTTTCATGACCTCAAACGCATATTTTAATGTGTTTCAAAAATGCGATAAAATACGAAATTTACTCAAAATGCGAAACTTTTACTTAAATGCGATATAAATGCAAAATCTACGATTTTTTATTTGAAAATTGACTTAATTTATTTTCTTCTAGAAATGTCATATCAGGAATGTTTATGATTCTGACACACTTGTCCACCGCACCGTTTGGAAAGTGGAATTGAACCCCTCATCCCTTCAAGAATCACGTCTAGACCGTCGCGTCGCACCGAGTCTTGTCTCTTTCATTCCAATCGCATTGCTAAGATGGTGAGATCGAAAATATGTATAAAACAGCGGACAGAAAATTATAAACAGAAAAGTTTTTATGTCAGTGATGGTGATATTTTTATATTTAAATTGTGTAATCAGGTCCTATAGTGGCGAAAGAAAGTTTCTGTTTTTCTGTTTGTTGCTTCAACCTATAGTCTGTGAATAAAATAAAGTCACAATTTACTTTATGCATAAATATCACATTAATAAATGGTATCTACTCGTATCTGCACAGACTTAAATTTGTATGCAGCCGCGAATGTTCCTGTAACTGAGGACCCCAAACAGTGGGCCATATAATATTTGAGGGTATGCAGTGAATAACGAGTGAAAAAAAGTGTTTTCATAGAAGGATACTTGCTGATCCATAAGTCTGTTCTAATCGGAAAATGTATTAAACCATTTTCAAAATTCGTGAACTCTTTAGACTTTACAGGAATGAAAGATTGTATTTTATAATTACATAAAAAATCCACAGCCTGCTTCCAGTCGACCGACGGGCTCAGGGAATGGAATGAATGATGCGAGGATATGAACTGTGCCGGCTGCCGAAGCCTGTCGCACACCTCTGGGGCAATGAGATAATGAATGACAGATGGAATGAAATGATAGTGGAGAGTGTTGCTGGAATGAAATTGTGACAGGAAAAACCGGAGTACCAGGAGAAAAACCTGTCTGCCTCCACTTTGTCCAGCACAAATCTCACATGAAGTGACCGGGATTTGAACCATGGACCCAGCAGTGAGAGGCCGGCGTGCTGCCGCCGAAGCCACGAAGGCTACTTATAATTACATGAAAATGAAAATGAAAATCCACAGCCTGCTTCCAGTCTCCGACCGGGTCAGGAATGGAATGAATGAAGCCCCTATCTAGCGGCGAGGATATGAACTGTGCCGGCTGCCGAGGCCTGACGCACTCCTCTGGGGCAATGATTAAATGCATGACAGATGAAATGAAATGATAGTGGAGAGTGTTGCTGGAATGAAATTGTGACAGGGAAAACCGGAGTACCCGGAGAAAAACCTGTCTGCCTCCGTTTTGTCCAGCACAGATCTCACATGGAGTGACCGGGATTTGAACCACGGACTCAGCGGTGAGAGGCCGGCGTGCTGCCGCCTAAGCCACGGAGGCTCTCTGGAGCATGCAGAGACTAGGCTATATTAATGTAAAAAGAAAATGGTCCAGGCTTTAGATGTGGAAATGCGAGGTTTTGGAAGTCTTTATAGGGAGGTGAAAGGCTTCTTGAGCTTTTATCACTCGCAGTAAAAAAAGCGCGGGTGCGCTTCATAAGAAAGGAGGTAGTGCACAGTTCGTGACTCCTGAAGGGGTCACCAAGAGCCAGCTGATGAGCCTAGCTTGGTGTTCCTAGGCGAAAACTCCACACAAGACACGGCATAAACCTTGATAAATTGCTGAGTTTTATTATTGTTAGTCCATTATTATTATTATTATTATAATTATAATTATTATTATTATTATTATTATTTTTATTACAGTATTATAATTAAGGTATTACAACTGTCCGTGGTTGGATTTTCGCGGAACATTGTATTTATCACTTTTTATGAAAAGTTTGGATAATTACAAATGTATCTTTTTGACTTATTGCGTCCTTTAAAAACGTATTTGCAAGTTTCGTTCCTTGTTAACTATATACTGCCATTAAATGCGGTTCAAGTTATCTGCAAGCAATTCACAATATTCTATTGCCAGAGCCCTGGGTGGACACAAACTGTTGATGCCATACAATATGTGGTCACGGTGAGAGGACAGCCCTCCAGTGCGCTGTACGGTAAATGCCGCAAGAGGAGAACGACCTGTTCATGGCCTAGCCGACACATAAACAAGGGCCGAGGATCACTGAGCACGCCTCTCACCATGTCTACTGCGCTTCTCCTCAATCAAACTAACAACTCCTTCCAAGTATTCTCATAAAAACAAAGTGGCTGCAGTTATCAAGCACGGAACCAACTCCTGAAACTACAGTTTTGGCTGCAGCATGTTTGACGAAATAGTTACACATATACAATCATTCAGATCACATGTCTTTACTGCTTTCCGTTTCAAAATCACATCAACATACAATAGGAGTTGTGTTTGTAAGTTACATAAAAGTAGAGAATAGAACCTAGCCATGGCTGAATTACCACTTGAGATTTTTTAATGACGAATCCACGTTAATAATAATATGTCAGAAACTGAATATAAGCGCAGGCATGATGCTGTAGGCCAGGGGATCTCAACCTTTTAGGAACTGCGTACCACTTGAAATTATTACAAATTTTGGTGTACCAACAGTCCTATAATTTTTAAACATATATTTCAAGTCGGATAAGTGCCCAAAGGCTTGTTTTATTGCAATTAAATTGTAAGAAGACTTCATATTTAGGTATTAATCCACTTGTATCGATTTTGCAACCCTTTATCAAAACAAAATATATATATAGGCTAGATGTTTTCCAATTTTTTCTTGCTAATTTTTACTTTAAAATATTTATATAGATATATGTAGGTCTATATTAATAATTTCAACTTATTTGGTGAGGTTCCCGAAAAAGGATTTATGATCCAATCAAATTTGGAATAGTCTTCGGAGAAATATTTATTAAAACTTTCTAGAAGAGGTTCCAAGTGAACAATGATATCAGCAACCACATCTGGCATTGGTGATATTTCATTTTCTTCAAAAATTATGATGGAGTAGGGAATGCATTACATTCTCCTCCTGTACTTACTTGTTAACAATCGCATCACCCACGCGTACCACCTAAAACGTTCCCGCGTGCCACCGGTTGGGAAACCCTGCTGTAAGCTATCAGAAATCCTGCACCAAGACCTAACTGAGATACTCCAACTTTTAAAACAGAACAAGGTTTAGTACTACCAGTATGGCTGAAAATTTCATACTGTATTGGGATCGAACTGTGCTCACCGGAAGGACAGTGAAACATAATAGGCCTGACATAGTGATCTTCTACATAAGATTGAAGGAAGTCACGCTGATTGATGTCACCATTCCCAATACGCACAACATGCTGAAAAAGTGTCCAAATAATTGGAACTGGTGGAGCCTATCAGGAAGTGATGGCAGGTCAAGTTAGTTGGAATTTTATCAATAGTCATCTCAAGCACTGGTGTGGTTCCTAAACATCTTCTATTCTGCAAGGGCTAAAAGAGCTTGATCTAAACACCAACTTGAATACGTTAATACAGAAGACGAAAGTTAGATGCTTTTCCAGCTGACACTGGGTGGGGGTGTATAAAGTTCCTCTCCACTTTGTTCTGTCGTTCCACCATTCCTCTTCCGACACGGTGTTCCAATCCAGGTTCCGTTTTCTAATACTATTCTCCACCGAGTCCATCCAACGCATTCTTGGTCTTCCTCGTCCTCTCTTCCCTGTCATCCGTCGTTCCAGTGCTCGTCTTGGTAGCCTTACTTCATTCATCCGTTTGACATGTCCAAACCATCTCAATCTGTTTTGCTCCAGTTTGTAATTTAGTTTCTGTACTCCCAGTTCTTTCCGTATATCTTCATTACTCACTCTATCCCTCCTCGTTTTCTGGACCATACTTCTCAGGAATCTCATCTCAGCTGCTTGTACTCTGCTCTCATCCCTCTTAGACATTGTCCAAGTTTCTGCTGCATATGTCATTATAGGAACATAAGATGCTTTGTACATAACTTCTTTAGCCTTAATTGGTATATATTTGTTCCATACTAGTCCCCGTACCTGTTGGTAGAAAGCACTCCTGAGTTGTTTTCTTCTGCTAATTTCCAAATCTAGTCTTCCATCTTCAGTCAGTTCACTTCCCAAGTATTTGAAGTGTTTCACTACTTACGATTCCTTATCTACTACTTTGATTACTCCTTTTACTTCTTTCTTATCTCTACTCATCACCACTGTTTTCCGGTACCGGGAATCGAACCCGAGCCTCCTGGGTGAATGCCAGGTATCCTAACCACTAGACCTTAAGGGCATATATTGTGCAAGTTATGAGTTAGCGAGTATTTTTTTTTTTGAAAAAATCTGTAAGAGGCAGTTGATAACTAGGCCTCGTCTTATATTCGGGGTCGTCTTACATTCGGGTATATACGGTATCCCCTAAAGGAAACTTATTTCAGTACATGTGTGTGAAATTTAACCCAGTGCAATATGTAATATATAGAACCAATAGGAGCAGGCAGAATATATTACAGTAAATTGATTTTGAGCCTTGATGTAGAATGGGGCTAAGATGTGAGAAAATTACTCAGCAAAGGGTGTTTATTCGTCTGAAAATACATAGAATTTAAAAGGTTAGTTCTTTTACCATTAATGGCATTCATTTAGTATTTTTCCCCCCTAAATTTCCATATTAGTGAACATCAGGAATAATTGCAAAATAAAAGACTGGTGTAATCAGTAAACCATATTCATATCGATGTATCAGTGCACTCAAGATGCACTGCTACCTGACAGTGTCATTACATGTCAAAGGATGAACGAGCTCTGCGATGCTTCGGCTAATTCGTAATATTATTACAAGACATATAAAATTTCCGCCTGGTCAATCTTAAATGTCTTAGAATTTTTCTTTTAAAGTCAAAAACGGAAATTCTATCAACAAAAACCAAAATGATATTTTTGAAAGCTCATTATAATTCCTAATATAGTGACATTGTAGTCTTGCTCATCACCTCTGTTCCTGTGTGTAGTACCACCAGGCAGCTCTAATAAGCGGGACTGTTATTCTACATCGAGATGTAGCCTTAACAGTACAGAGGGTAGTCGTCCAAGATCATAGGTTAGATTTCATCGGAACGCTCTATCAAAGTTCCAACGTTCACCACTAGGTATCATTGATATCTGGTGGCGAAAGTTGGAATTACTTGAAATTGAACGGAACTTGTAGCTCACCCTAATAAGGGCGTCCGCTGGAAGCAGCTACAGACTCAGGCGAGCCGAACATGTCCTTGGACACTCCCGGCACTATAAGCCATACAATAAATAATACCACTGTTTTACTCTTCTCCACATTTATCTTCAATGCCCATTGGTCAATCTTTTCATTTATTACGTCTAACTGTTCTTGTACCTCCATCTCGTCCTCCCCCCAGATCACAACGTCGACTGCAAACAACAGTATGGGTGGAAATATGTACAATATGTACACTTCTTTAGTTGTGGTATACGTTGAGATAGTTCAACTCGTCAAGTATATTTATTAATCTCATGCACATTTATTTCAGGATTAGGGAATAACCCATCTCATTTGGGTACACTCGTGTTGACCGACTGAAAAGCATCAAACTTTCGTTTACTATGGCAACACTGAAAATGGCTTCAAACACCATAATGTAAATACAGAAGGCAGTGATATTGGCTACTACTAGGGTAGTTCGTAAATTCATTGACAGTTATCTAAATTCAGGGATGATTATGGTTTGATTCAATATAATCTGCAGAATTTCTTTGTATTTGTGCCAGACAATGATCTGAGAATAATAATAATAATAATAATAATAATAACATATGCCGCTGAAACAATAGTAATCGATGGTTATTCAAAGATTAGAGAACTGGAAAAACAGGAACGAGAAATTCTCTGGAAGATCTAAGGAGCAATCAACAGAAACGGCATTTGGATGAAGAGACGTAGTACAGAACTCTTATCAAAAGACCAATACAATAACAGAAGAAATTAGAAAACCCAGAGCCAAATTTTACACTCACATCCACAGGATGGCCACCTCCAGATTGCCAAAGAAACTACTCGGTATCATAACACAGAGTAAATGCGGCACGGAATGGCTTAAAGAGGTACAGAGAGACTTACAAGTAATTAGCATAGAAAATTTCGAAGACCGAACTGAGTGCCAGACGAAAATCGCGAATGTTAAGTTTGAACCAAAATCATTACGACAACCTGGGAAAAATTGGACGGATGAGAGGAGAGGAAGAGGGAGCATTCCGCGAGAATGAAGAGATTTTGGGAGGAGCGGAGGAGACACACCTCCAAATGACATCATGTTATAAAGTTTAATCGCTCTCCTGTAGGGGAATTTTCCCTTAAATAAATTAATAATAATACTAATAATAATTATTATAATAGTAATAATACTATTACGTTAATTTTCACGACCATGTACTGTTTATGGTGCCACAATGAGCAAGTCACAAGTTGGGACTCTTCTAGGCTCGTACTCATGGGAACTCGGAAAGAGTTGAAGTTGTATCATTTAGGTGGCTTGGACATCATGGTAACTTATCCCCATGCACTTGGGTGTGTGTAGAGTTTGTCCGAAAACCAGTATTATTGTAAAATGGCTTTTACTTGAAATTATTATTAATTACTATTATTATTATTATTATTATTACTCGTAGAGCCTCCGTGGTTTAGGCGGCAGCACGCCGGCCTCTCACCGCTGGGTCCGTGGTTCAAATCCCGGTCACTCCATGTGAGATCTGTGCTGGACAAAACGGAGGCAGACAGGTTTTTCTCCGGGTACTCCGGTATTCCCTGTCACAATTTTATTCCAGCAACACTCTCCTCTATCATTTCGGTGGCGTAGTCGGTAGCATGCTGAACTGCTATGCCCAAGATAGCGGGTTCAAACCCGGCCGAAGTCGTCGGATTTTTTAAGAGCGTTAAAAATCCTTCAGTATGCCTTCCTTCGGAGGGGAAGTAAAGCCGGCGGTCCCATGTCATAGATTTATGGCATGTAAAAGATCCTTTCACAGACTTAACTTGTGTAAAGCAAAATTTGTTAGGTTAGATTTCGTCAGAACGCTCTATCCAAGTTCCAACGTTCACCACTAGGTATCATTGATATCTGGTGGCGAAAGTTGGAACTACTTGAAATTGAACGGAACTTGTAGCTAACCCTTTAGGGTGTCCGCTGGAAGCAGCTACAGACTCAGGCGAGCCGAACATGTCCTCGGACACTCCCGGCACTAAAAGCCATACGATAAATAAATAATAAAATCTGTCATTCATTTAATCATTGCCCCAGAGGAGTGTGTCAGGCCTCGGCAGCCGGCACAGTTCATAACCTCGCCGCTAGATGGGGGCTTCATTCATTCCATTCCTGACCCGGTCGGAGACTGGAAGCAGGCTGTGGATTTTCATTTTTCATTATTACTCGTATACCGACAGTAGTGGCTACGCTGGCTTAAGCGCAGCATTAGGTCATGGGGCCAAGCCCTCTGCTGACTCGGTAGACGCGTGGGTTCGAGCCCCACCGTCGGCCGTCCTTGAAATGGTTTTCCGTGGTTTCCCATTTTCAACACCAGGCAAATGCTGGGACGGTACCTCCTGACAGGCCACGGCCGCTTCCTTCCACATCCTTGCCCAGTTTCGTTCACCATCATTCATTTCATCTCTCATTAACTCCTCTCATAAAGTTGGTGTCAGGAAGGGCATCCGGCCGTAAAAACCATCGCCACAAAGAATTCCATCGCATCTCATCCCCGACCCCGTTGGAAAACGGGAATAATAAGGGGTAGACATACATTATTACTCGTGTGCCATTTACACATCACTTATGGGATACAATGAAATATATATACAAGATTTACAAATTTACAAATAAATTATTTACATAGTCAATCGTTTTTGCTGTAGCATGCAAAAAGTCCAATTGGTTTCCACAAAACAACTTCCGAGGGCACTCTTCGACTATATATATATATTGCGATGGCATCCAGTAGCAGCCAAGTCAACAGCTAGGTGTCGTGGACGGCAGCATTTGGTGGCGAAAGTAGAAACTACTTGAAATTAACGTCTGCAATCCTTACATGAATTAAGAACAGATAACACACACTAATACAGTCATCACAATTAACACCGGTTATCAGACAAACACTACACACATCCAAAGTACACGAGTCTACATGATCACGTTGTCGCAGCCCCTAACTAAGGACCAACCATCGCTTAATATACAGTTGTCAGAGGAATTCGAAACTCGGGACTTGAAGTCACCCGTGCGGCTTTCTAACACAGCGTTCAGAGAGCGAGTAAACTTTTTCTTTTGCTACGGCACAGGACAAAGTTCCATTCTGCACGTCTAACCGGCCACCCATCCGCTGTTTATACGCCCGAAGGATCGCTTCGCGCTTCCAGCTGCCATTTATTCGCACATTGGCTACGCAGTTGAATGCCCCTTAGACTCGTTAGTACAAACGGAGCCGACAAGTACTGTTGGATAAATTACATTTTACAACCATCATGATGATGATAATACGTATACTGTTGTTATAAGAAGTCTAACGTCTGGGTTATCGGCCCCTAATGGTTTGGCTGAACGTGTAAAATGAAATTGAAACTATAACTAAAACTAATTTAGCGGCTTTGGTGGGGTAGTTGGTAGCATGCTGAGCTTCTATGCCCAAGATCGCGAGTTCAAACCCTGCCGAAGTCGTCGGATTTTTTAATAGCCTTAAAAATACCTCAGTATGCCTTCCATCGGAGGGGAAGCAAAGCCGGCGGGTCCATGTCATAGATTTATGGCATGTAAAAGAACCTTCCACTAACTACAATTGTGTGAAGCTAAAATTTGTAGGTTGGATTTGATTAACGATCTATTAGTTCACACGTTCGCCGCCAGGTGCCAGTTGCAGTGGCATCTAGTAGCCAAGTTCACAGCTAGGTGTCTTTGACGTTAGCATTTGGTAGCAAAATTAGGAACTACCGTACTTTAATTGATCATCTGCAGTCCTTTCCTGAATTACAGGTAACACACATGAATACAGCCATCACAATTAATACCGGTGGGTGAGTGGATATCGTGTCGGTCTACTAACCCCAAGATTGCAGGTTCGCTCCTGGCTGTGGTAAGTGATTTTTCAAAGGCGGCAAAAATACGATAAACATGTCATACGATGTTGGCATGTCAAAGAACCCATTTGAATTCAGTAGGCCGTGTTCATAATGGCAAAATTAATCTCGGGAGTTTCCGCCAACACAAAGTTCCTCATTTCTCTACTAGAAAGCGCTATAGTGTTCAAGGAACTTAGATATCTAACATCTAACCTCCTTGACTTTCACAGTCAAGGAACAACGAAATTCGACATGCAAGCTACCCTCTCGGTGTCAAATAACAAAGCTTGCACCCGGCACCCGAGGCCATACGATTAAAAAAAAACGGTTATCAGGCAAATTCTACACACAACGAAAGTACACGGTGCTACATAACGGCGTCGTCACAGCCCCTAAACTGAGGAACAAACCAACCAAACAATCAACTAACTACTGACTCACATGGGTCAACAATAATAAAAGTATATTATTGGTTTTACGTCCCTTTTAACTACTGTGGCTTTTAGAGACACGAGGGTGCCGGAATTTCGTCCCGAAGGGGATCATTAACGTGCCAATCTATTGACACGGCTCCCTCGCATTTGCGCACTCTCAAATGGCAGCAGCCAAGGTTGCAGGTTCGTATCCTGGCGCAGTTAGCTGGCATTTGAGGGTGCGCAAATGCGAGGGAGCCGTGTCCGTAGATTTACTGGCACGTTAAAGATCCCCTTCGGGGCAAAATTCCGGCACTCCGGCGTCTCTAAAAGCCGCAGTTGTTAAAAGGGACGTAAAACCAATAACATTATTATTATTATTAATATTCAAATGGCAGCTGATTGCGCCAGGATTTGATCCAGCAACCTTGGGCACAGATGGCGAAATCGTTATCGCTGAGCCACGCAGCCAGACTTACATACTACAGGGAGAGCTCTCCCTATAGAACGGAGCTTTCCAAAGGTCGTACGACGGTTACAACAGTGCACTGATAAGCCCTGGTTGCTGTCATAGCTTTATGACGTATGGAGGTGGCAAGATACCTTAGTTAAGAGAGTTAAGACTTGCTGTGAAGTACTGTTGCTTACCTCGTATCACGTGAACATGGTTAGGTGTTGAACAAAACATCGATTTTTTTAGAGGAAACTTGTTTTCTCTAGAAGACATTTGCAGTAAATTTGTTCGCAAGTTTCAGCGCCGCGCGATTTTTACTTGTGTGAGAACCTCAAACAAAAGATATACAGAAACATGCCGTGTACTCTGGAGAATCGCAAGAAAGAAATAACTGCACCGATTCGAAATATCAGTGAGGATGAATTACAGCGAGTGTACCAAAACTTCCTACGTTGGTGCAATGTGTGTTTGGGAAAATGAGGACAGCATTTATAACAACTACTGTGAAATTCATGTAAGTAAGTTTGATTATTAAATACGTAAAAAATGTTTACATCAACGCATAACAAGTGCTAATCGTGTGTTCTTCAGTCTGAACAATATCTTCAAATCTCGTCTGATATCTCAGAAGAACAAAGTCCATCTGTACACGACACTGGTGAGACCAGCACTTTTATACGGTTGTGAAACTTGGGCGACATCAGCAACGACAGAAGATTCAATATGTGCTTTTGAAAGAAAGGTACTTCGTAAGATAATATCTTATTATATGGACCCGTCTACAATAACATGGAAGGTAAATGGGAGAGAAGAAAGAAAGAAGACCTGTACCAGAGGTTGGACACATCTTACGAGCGGACGGATCCCTTCCTAAGAGAGTCCTCCAATCTCAACCCACGGGAAAACACCCGAGAGAACGCCCGAGAACACGATGGAAGGATCGAGTGACGACGATCCTTCAAGAAGTGGAACCGACAACTGTGGAGGATGATGCTAGAGACCGAAAAAGAAGGAGTGCCATCTGCAGCAAATACCTCCTCTTATGGTTGACTGACTTTCCTTTTATTGGATCTTTTTTGTGTTTTGTAATATTTTTTCCTTTGTAATATTTTTTGTTTTTTGTAATATTGAACTTATCTTTTCCTTTTGTCATTCTGCTGTAGGCCTCAAAGGCCTGTTTAATGCAATAAATGATGATGATGTTGATGAAAAAAAGGTGTAAATGTGTTAAACTAGTTGGGCGCTATGCTCCTGCTAGCGCCTTGCTCGACAAGCGGCTACACACAGTGGCGCGAATGCGTAGTGGTAAAGAGGTCAGGTGGCGAGCCTTAGGCATTTGATACGTGACTTGCTTTCTGCGCAACTGGAAACTCACGTATCAATTACACATGCGTGAGGCTCGCCCACTGGCCTCTGTACGACTGTGAAACCGGAACTGACTGGCCAAAAACAGTGGCGTAAACTGTGACAGGTTACCCCCCAATCCTGATAATACTGGTAAGGCCCCGTTCATATTAAGGCGATACAAGATAAGCGATATGTCGTAAGCGATATACGGTACGATATACAATACGATACGCCACACGCACAGACAGATACGTGAAATGTAAAGAGAGGCGATAAAAAAGGTTCACAGCCCTGCGATTGCACAACATATCGCAAGTGACATATCTCTCGGAGTACCGCTTGCTGATCTCTTGAGCGATTAGTATCGTACGATACTTCGGCTGTAAACATGATGACGGGAAGAAGGGAAGACAATAATAGTTCTGCAATACCTTTCATTAATTGCTCGTGACAAGAAGCTTTTCAGGAAATTAAAGTTTTCAGGATTCATTCAATAGAACTCCCGGAATTTTAATTCATGTTGAGACAGCTCTCGAGAAGCAATGGCTGAGCAATGGTGCACGTTGGTGAGATTGTAGGGATGTATACACGATTTCCTTCTCCTTCTCCTGTGGCCGATAACCTAGATGTTAGGCCCCTTAAAACAACAATTATCATCATCATCTCCTTCTCCTCATCCTACGCCTGAGCCAGTAAGCCACTACAATGTCTTCCTCACTTGAGCTCATATTTGTAACTGAAGTAGTGAGAATTGTGTTTCCACCAAATTTTTATCGGCAAGGTCACGCTGATTTATCGCCCGCTGTCTGTACCTCCCTAGCAATAGATCGTCGCAATGTATTCCTTACAACATATCGCTTATCTTAACACTCCAGTGGTCGCGCGGATCAAAATAGTGATCCAGCCGTTTAGTTTTTGTCGCTCCAGCCTATTGGTATGACTGTTGGCTTTGAGCATCTGTGTACCTTCCTCGGGCCCCATTCCCTCTCTGACAAGCAGTAGCCAGGTAAATTTTACTGATGGCTGTCACATTATGAAGCAATTTATTCTTGTGGATCACAACTCTGATCCATGCTACCACTGACGTGACATTTTCTTGACTTCGTTCGTTTTATTATTACAGTGTCTAATCTCATTTCCTGTACATAATTATCTACTCCGTTTTATGAGTTTGTATTAATTATTGGTATATAAGGGCAAAATGGATGACTATGAGAACATGAATCTACTGTATGACTGAATAAACCAGACAGCGAGGAAGATGAAGTGCTTGGTGTTGAGGGCGAGAGGAAGAGGTTGAAAAACACCACGTAGAAGTGCATCCAGATGTTTACAGTGATGCCGATATTGGTGATGACAATGTATCTAGTGGTGATGAATGTAGCGACCTGTATGTGACACTTGCCGTGATAAAGATATTGGATTGTAAGAACTTCCCTGTACACAGACGGCGAGTGAAGTGTAACATATCCTCTGAATTTATTGCACCATTATAATTCTATATTTCATGCAATACAGTGAACACACCTTTTTCTGCATAGTTTCTTTATGAATGAACACTTCACACTACATCAATATAGACATATAATAGACTGTACCCCCAAGAAACATTATGGAGTGTATTGAGCAAATATTAGACAAATCCGGTAATTATTCAGGTTCTTCTTATAAGTGCATGTATAATTATATTATATTGTACAGAAATATAGTTCTCTTCACAATGTATAATCATATTCATTGAATAAATACCATAGAATAGCCTCAAACCACACAGAAAGTATGGATCACAATGGTGATCCGCGCGACCACTGGCGTGACTTTTTCTCGCGTGACCATGGAGTGCTAAATCGCCTTAATATGAACGGGGCCTAACAGGTTACTCCTTAACCCTGGTAAATGCCTAAAAGATGCTGCTATGCTCGGTCTGTGAGTGTTGTCCGATACAACCAGCGGAGGTGTGCCCTTTCTCAATTCATCACCGCCCTTAGCTTTGGCTCTCCACGCACAGCGATGACACCGTGGCAGGAAGAGGGAAGGTCTGAAGGTTGGGACGAGCTCGTGTGCTCTGACAATACTGTGATATACTGACAGTGAGCTGAGGCGTGACTCGTGACACAGGAAACGTAAATCCATTGCTCGTGCGAACAATACAACCAATTGCTGCGTTAACTGTGTCCAGTGTCCCACCCTTAGCAACTGGGTCGAGCCGATATCCACCTGGCTCAGGCCGCCCCAATTCACATGCAAATACTCATTGCTTAACCTACCGGATATAGAGAGCTAAAGCATCACACAATGACTCCTCAGTCGGTTCCACAATTACCTGCCGCCCTGGGATGGACAATTTCTTATTTTTCTAGTTTACTCTACGTCTTCTGGACGCAATCTCTATAAATAGAGAAAACTTTCTGTCTGAACATTTTGAATATTTTATAAATGTTGAAAACCTTTCTTAGCAGACAAAGTAGGGGTTCCCAACTTACCAAAAACGTAAAATTAAGCAATTACTTCAATTAATTGTGCCAAAGGTTGATGGGCTAAAGGGCCCTTAAAGGTTTCAAATTGTGAGTCTTGGAGATAGATACATAGAGAGATAGGGTTACAAACGAAGAGGTATTAAGACGAGTTGGAGAGGAGTGATGTTTCGGGGACTGCTAACGAAGAGAAGAGATAGGTTGGTAGAACACATACTAAGACACCCAGGAATAGCAAGCTTAGTTATGGAAGAAAGAGTCGAGGACAAGAACTGTAGACGTAGACCAAGGTTAGAATATAGTCTATTAAACAAATGCCTCGGATGTAGGTTGTGGTAGCTATGTAGAGATGAAACGATTAGCTCACAACAGGGAGGCATAGAAAGCTGCATCAAACCAGTCAAAAGACTGAAGGCTCAAACACACACACACAGTCTTGGAGAGCTCTATCAAACTAAAAAGGAAATTTCGAAAATCACTCTAAATACAGTTCTGGAAACACAGCCTTAAATCGCTTAGTTCTTTACTCGTTTACTTTTTTAATTCAAATCCTAGCCAAATGAACTTATTTACATAATTCGTTTTTGATGTGTTCCTTGGTTCAATACCCTTATTTTTTTGGATTCTTTGAAAAATCTTAACACCACTAGTAGTTATAAAGACGTATGTGAAAATCTGCACTGACTCTCACTAGTGCTCATAGTGGTGGAAAAAGAAGATCTACTTATCTAATCGACCTGTTATGGTTGAGTTTCATTGACTCACACTAGCGCTCGTAGTGGAAGAAAAGGTAAATTGCTAATCTAATCAACCGGATATGGTTGAGTTTCCGGTGAAAAATGCCTAAATTCACATTCCATGACAAAAAAAAAGAATTGTAATATTTCGCAATAAATAATGTATTCTCATACATTATTACATTTTATTTGCCAACAATTCCTACCTCATATCCCTAAAGGTTGATGGCACGTAAATTACCAACTCTATATCTCCTCAAGTTACACTGAACGTAAATTGCCAAGTCCACTTCCCCTCCTAAAGGAATCGTGTTCATGGAAGCTCTAGTCTGTGACATTGAGTTGCTTGCCAGAAGATTTATGGTAAAAATTGGTTTTTATCCTCTTTTCAATGTTTGTCTGTTTCTTATACAGAACGTTTGAAAATTCTGGTTACACACTTCTAGGACTAGTAGAGGGAAGTGAGAACATAGTATTTTGAACAGAAACCCATGCCCGGAAACGTACTGTCTCCATTCTATACTCGTTTCAATTCAGATGCTTACTTCACCGACCTTTTCTGAGGGAACGAGGAATGCCAGCCAGATACAGGGTGCCAGGAAATGTTCTCCGCAGTGCCTGCCGTCTTCTGCCAGAGCTAGCATCAGCAGTTTAGTTGGCAGCACGGTGTACTTGGCAGGGTGAATCCCACACGTGTGGGCTGTAGGCTGTCGAAATCGTCAGTGTGTATTGCACTAAGTGAGCATGTGTGTCATCAGCACTTCCAGCATCTGTTATGAAGGGCTGTGGTGAGTACAAAGTTTACCGTTTGTTTGTTTTAATATAAGCGACAGCCGTGCTGCCAACGTAACTACTGATGCTAGCTCTCGCAGACGCTTGTAGGCACTGCGGAGTACATTTCCTGGCGCCCAGTAGTTAATTCTCGTATCTACAGTATCCATGTCAGAGCACCGATTCAGTTTGAATGGGTGCGAGTTTATCATCCAATAAAACTTTGCAAGTTGCTAGGATATGCCCAACAAAGCTGTATGTTATATCGTTCGTACAAATCAGTCTCCTTGTATATTAGCCTTTCATGAATTGATTGCCGGCGGTCGAGATGGGAACTATTCTTTGTTTACTTGTGTCACACGTCAGCCTGCTTCGTTGACAGGTACAGTTGCATATGTTTCAGCTCCAGTAGCCTCAGTCATCGTTTAACTGTCCGTGATGATATGAGCTCCTGTGATGCGCAATGCTGCTTGACTTATGTGCAGAATGCACTCTGTCATCGCTGTGTTCCCCGCTTCGTCCCGCGGGGCAGCTGCTGCAATAAACAACAAACACTGGCGCAGTCAGGTTCAGCGGCAATCAGATCTTAAATGGGTAATAAGAGCTGTGAATCCAGATACAGACATACCAAGGTTTACGATGTTCTGAAAAAATTGCCAAACCTCATTTTCAGAAGAGAGAGAAGTAGAAATAAACGTGGTTGAGGTAAACACCTAAATTGAAACGGATATGGAACGGAAACTGTACGTTTGCAGATATGGATTTATATTGAAAATGTTGTACACTCACGCCCATCTGCTAGTCCTTGAAGTTTATAATCGGCCAGAATTTCCAAACACTCTGTATAATAAGACTGGGTGCGTGGCACAGCGGTAACGTTCTCGCCTGCTGTGTCCAAGGTTGGAGGATCGAATCCTGGTGCATTTGAGAGTGCGCAAATGTGAAGGAGCCGAGTCAGTCGATTTACTGGCACGTTAAAGATCCCCTTCAGGGCAAAATTCTGGCACTCCAGCGTCTCTAAAAGCCATAGTAGTTAAAAGGGACGCAAAACCAATAACATTTCTTTTTAACCGTCCACTTGAGCCTCTATGAACTACGTGTTAACAACCACTCTCATTTCAGTGTCTACGCCTTGTTCGTTTGCCGGCTTGTTAGACATCTTGCCAGTATCTCTTGAGCCCCTCTATCAGCTTGTTCTTCCGCTCCTCTGTCAAAGGGTCTATTCGTCTTCTGGGTTCTGCCTCCACCACAAAACCCTGATAGCTTTTCACCATCCTTCTGAAACTATTCCTGTCTTTGATTTTATCCTCCGTAATGCCCACCTGTCTCATGTCTTTCTCACACTCTTGGAACCATTTCAATTTGGAGATCTTCGGTTTAAGAAAATTCCAATATTTTTTTGCGAGCCGGTCATTTACGGAAGATGGGCCCATAAAACAGAAATCTTCGTTTTCTAATTGTTGTTGTTATCGGTTCCATCTTGCTGTATACATCTTTATTTGATACAGGCCGGACGTTTGTTTTAGACGAGTGAAAAATCTTAATGGAAGCCTGGAGGTGAGTTACTACAGTACCTGTGTTGTTATCAGCTGCCCCAAGCGGTCCGATGATTGACAACGCTGTTTCACACTACTCCTGAAGTACAGTCATTGGCAAATATAATGACGTTCTGTTCGCAACTACGTAACGTGTAGTTTCGCGTCACACAATACTTCGACGTGGACTGTACTGTCTGCTCAAGTCTGGAATTCCATTAAATCAGATCGGTGGTGACAAGTGTGAAGCGATAGGGTGAGAGAGAGTGTGTGTGTAGGCTCACCCGCAGGCTTCAAGGTCAAGGGCAATCGTCTAAAACAAACGTCCGGCCTGTATCAGTCGAACCTGAATGTCAACTCATCTGTTGCCCACGATCTTCCGTAGTAGTCTGTGTTCTCTTTTATGTAACTGATTGACTTGTCCGGTTCGATTCATACACAGGGTCTCCGAAGCATATAAACCTTCTAGTCTGACAACAGTGCTGTAATGCCTTAGTTTGGCTCCTATACTTAGCATCTTCTTATTGTAGATATTCTTAGTCAGTTGGAACGCTCACTCTAGTTTCAGGATTATTATATTATTATTATAAAAAACAAAGCATGCCGAAGGCGTTAAATGAGTCACTTTTATACCAGGTTCCCCCTCGAATGTATCTGTAAATGGTAACGGAGGTAGCCACAAGGTAAGCATGCTGCGTAAGGAAGCTGTGTTCAGTTCACTTTCTTCACACCTCCGTCTCCCTTCCTACGTAGGTCAATTCTTGTCAACAATGATTTATGATGAAATTTCTCGGGCGGAGTGGAGGGGCGAAGTTCCGAGCTCTCAGACTAGACACAACTTTCTCCTGCAAGCATCGTCACCGCCAATGTTATTGACAGAATAAGGTCTAGAGGTCGGCTCGTTCAGGACCTCAACATCTGTGCAGGGTTGGGCTTCCTGCCATCGCTAGGTCCAATCTTTCATAATCCAAGGCAGACATGGGCAAACATTTTAGGGGCAGGGCCATATGCCATACAAAATAATCTTGGCGGGCAAAAAAAAAAAAAAAAAAAGAACAACACTTGTTTATCGATTGGTGATAAACTTTTTGATGTGTAACATCTTTTCACTCAGTAGCTGGACATTTTTGTGGGAGTGATTTTGTAAAAGGGACAGAAGTGGATGGGACGGAAGTGCATGGGACGGGAACTATGAGCGCGGGTGATGGCGGAGATCGGCACAACGACGTACTGTAGGCCATGTGGCTATGGGGAATCTATATCGCATCAACAAACACTCCAAACAACGTAGGAATTCAGTATCTTAACGCCGACTACTAACAATAATTGAAACTTCGTTGGTCTAAACATATCACTGGAAGAAACACATTTAATATAGGCTACCTTCCGCACACCTAATTTGTAATCGCACCTATAGGCTACTTGGCAGTGCGCTGATCAGCAAAACGAGGCCATTTTCAATAACATCGCTGGCATGGGTTTACTAACTGGCCGGCATAGAGCGCAGCTCGCATCAAGTAGGCAGTGGATTGCTTCCGCCACGGCAAATATCAATTATGATTCATTACGGTCAGGATTTGGCACTGGGGTTTTACAAGTAGTTATTTCAATGACCAACAGAGTTCACTGTCAACAAGGGATTTGCTCTTCCGGTACACACATAGTAGGATAACATGTCACATGTTACACATCATATGCGACTACTGCAAGGCTCGTATATTTTTTTTAAATTTATTTCTGAATGTTAAATCAAACAAAACTTTTAGGCGACAAATGGTTGAAAACTTGGGAAAAAAGAACATACCTTAATCATTTGTTAGAAGAGGAAGGAGTATATGACAAGTGAAACTGTGACTGTGCTTCTAAAAGTCTTTCATAATCTGGTTGAAACTGGGATTAGCGTAGCTAAATAGTGGTCTGTCAATCCATTGCTGAATCTATTTTTGAGTAGCTTCATTGTAGAAAACACCTGTTCACTGCGAACATGGCAGTTATCTTTTGTACATGAGATTTCAAGTTTGGGAAGCTTGATTTTGGTAGGGCCTTGTAGAACTCAATTTTCGAAACGTTGAGGAATAGTTGCTTTAATTCGTTGTTGTATTGTAACTCAATCAGTTCTAGCAGCAACTCAGATTTTACTGTTTCACAGTCAACATTAAATGGCAAGTTGAGAACGTCCAAGACCTGTTCAATAACTTTCAAGTTCTGAAATCCTCAGTCAAAATTCGTCGTGGAGATTTTTCGCACAAAAAGATATTAAACAAAACGCATAAACGCAATGAGATTGAAATAGGCTTTCACTTCTAGGTTCACAGAACAGGAATTATGACCTATGTGTAATTGTAGGTAGTGTAGTTCGAAAACATGCCGCGGGCCGGATCAGACTAGCTCAAGGGCCGCACTTTGCCCATGACTGCTCTAAGGTGATGAGAAAATATTCATTCAGACCGGTATTTGACGACAAATATGCTTTCTGTTTTAACAATCCTCCTCTTCATATCACCTGAATGCAGTCAAAAAAAACAAAAAAAACAGAAGCCCCTATGGACGTCAAATTGGCAGGTTATTTATTTATTTATCCTATGGCTTTTAGTGCCGGGAGTGTCCGAGGACATGTTCGGCTCGCCTGAGTCTGTAGCTGCTTCCAGCGGACACCCTAAAGGGTGAGCTACAAGTTCCGTTCAATTTTCAGTAGTTCCAACTTTCGCCACCAGATATCAATGATACCTAGTGGTGAACGTTGGAACTTTGATAGAGCGTTCTGACGAAATCTAACCTAACAATATTGCTTTACACAAGTTTAGTCTGTGAAAGGATCTTTTACATGCCATAATTCTATGACATGGGACCGCCGGCTTTACTTCCCCTCCGAAGGAAGGCATACTGAAGGATTTTTAACGCTCTTAAAAATCCGACGACTTCGGCCGGATTTGAACCCGCTATCTTGGGCACAGCAGTTCAGCATGCTACCGACTAAACCATCGAAGCCGCTAATTGGCAGGTGAAAAGCTAAAGGAAGCGGGAGACTTCTGTTACTTAGGAAGAAACATAACCAGTGATGAACGAAGCAAAGAGGATATTAAATGTAGATTGGCTCAGGCATGGGAAGCATTTCTACAGAAAAGGAATCTGTTGACATCGAATATAGATTTAGGTATTAAGAATTCATTTTTATAAGTCCTTGTCTGGAGCGTGGCGCTCTATGGAATTGCATATTGGACTGTTGGCGCAGCAGAAAAGAAGCATTTGAAATGTGGTTTTACAGGAGAATGATGAAGCTCAGATGCGTGGATAGGGATACACATGTAGAGATATTCTGACGAGTCTGAGAGGAGAGATAGGTTGGTGGGGGACATACGAAGACACTCAAGAATAGCAAAGTTAGTTATAGAACGAAGGGACGAGGAGAGAACCGTAGAGCTAGTCCAAGGTTATGTTAAACAGATTGCCTTGGATGTAGGGTGTGGTAGCTATACAGAGATGAAACGATTAGCTCAGGACAGCTACATCAACCCAGTCAAAAGTCTGAAGACTCAAACAAATACTCTGTTTTCTGTAGATATTATTAGTTCCTTTTGTATTGATGTTAGTTCAAATAAAACAACTTAATCTATTATCTGCTAAATGCTATCAAATCAACTGAGTCAGGTTACCAAACAGACAACCTCCAAATTCTAGTGCACATACAAAATGCTGTCATAAAACTGTGGCTGGCGTCGTCAAAAAAGTATATAATGACCAACTCTTTGATAAAACATAATGCTTTCCAGTCGATCAAAACGATTGGGCCCAATTATATTGGACGGGGAATACAAATATTTAAACTCGTTGCATAGTGGCTAGCACTCTTGGCTGTGGTTTACCGTGGTTTCCCCACTTTCACTCCAGCTAAATGGTCACTTCCTGTGTGTATAATCACCGTAATAATGTCAGTTTGAAAAACGTCCTTTCCTCTTTGATAACAAAACGTGTTAAACATTTAGACTTTCTTCAGGAAACTGAAGTAAAGCCGCTTCTTTTGACACTAAAAGATGTATAATAACTAATGGCCCTGTCCGAAAAGTGATGCCTCCCTCTCAAATTGTATAAAGTATTATACGTCTTCCCGCTCCCATTTCCACATGGGATTTGATCGATTTCCGTTCATATTTTTCTGTATGTTCGTGGTTAAGAATCATGTCGGAAGATATGAGTAGTTTCATCTTTACATAACTACCACAGCTTACATCCGGGGCAATGTGTTAAACTTATTGTGAACTTCACCTACACCTACAGATCTTGTCCTCTGCCAAAAATACGTATACTCTTCCTGGGTGCCTTGTTATATGTCCAATCAAACTATCTCCCTTCTTCATTAGCAGTCGCCAGAATCTTCTCTCCTCCTCCATTCGACTTAATACTCTTCATTTGTTACTCCCATCTACCCATCTTCATCATTGTCCTGTAACACCATTTAAAATGTTTATATTCTTCTCTTTTATGCTGCGGCCAACAGTCCAAATTTCACTTCCATAGAGCGCCACCCGTCAGACAAAGACTTTCGAAAATGATTAATACCTAAATCTATAGGCTATTTGTTAAGATATTTATTTTCTGTAGAAGAATCTTTCCTTGCCTGTGTCATTCAACTTTTCAAATCCTCTTAGCTTCATCCATCAGTGTTTATTTTGCTACACCTAGTACTCCGGAGGTACGGGTTCGATGCCCGGCTCTGCAAAGGAATTAGTTCTAGTCTTAGAGCTGGAATGAGGTACACCCTGCCTCGTAAGACAAAACTGAGTACAGGTGGGTTCGATTCCCACCTCAGTCATCTAGAATTCGTTTTTCGTGGTTTCCCATGCCTACGCCAGGCAAATGCGAGGATGGTTCCTAAGTTAAGACCATGGCCGACTCTGTTCCAATCCTCTCCTCAACCGCGGTGGCCGTGAGCGCTAATCGGGAGAGCGTTGGTTCGAGTCCTAGGCCGTCCTGAAAATAGCTTGCGGGTTTTCCCATTTTCACCCCCAGGCAAATGACGGGACGGTTTCTTTCAATAGGTCCACTGCCTATTTCCTTCCAAAATCCCTCCCCCGACCCGTCCTGAAAATGAATGTTGGTTGGTTCCTCAGTTTAGGGGCTGCGACAATGCGGTCTTTTAGCCCCGTGTACTTTGGGTGTGTGTAGAATCTGCCTGATAACCGGTGTTAATTGTGATGGCTGTATTAGTGTGTGTTACCTGTTTTGAATTCAAGTAAGCACCGCAGATATTCAATTTTCAAGTAGTTCCTACTTTTGCTACCAAACGCCACCGTCAAAGACAACTAGTTCTAAACTTTGTTACTAGATGCCACCGCAGTCGGCTCCGGCGACGAACGTTGGAACATAAGAGCGTTAGTCAAATATAACCTATAATTTAGCTTCACACAAGTGTAATTAGTGAAGGTTATGTTACATGGCATAAATCCATGACATGGGACCGCCGCGCCGGCTTTACTTCCCCTCCGAAGGAAGGCATATTGAGGATTTTTAACGCTCTTAAAATATCCAACGAATTCAGCCGGATTTGAACCCACGACCTTGGGCATAGAAGCTCAGCATGCTACCTGAAAATGAAATAAATGGCCATTGGCTGTAGTAATGAAATTATTTTAATTATTAATTCAAACACTAATAGACACCACAGTAACACAGGTTATCAGATATCCTCTGCACCCAAAGTACACGGATCTGAAACGACCACGATGCACAACAACAACTTGGGTTAGGGGAATGTGGCGCATTCGTATGGAGAGACTGGACAAAAAACATACTCAGAAAGCCAGTAACAGCGCCAAAGTTTGAACCTACTGCCTCTAAACTTGCTACAGTTGCCCACAACAGTCTTGGAGCGCTCAGCTAAACTGGTTGGTTATTCTTATTTCCCTCACGAGTGTCGGGGCTATCTTGTGTTCATGCCCTTGCTCTCTGATTACATCACAGTTAATAGCCTCAATTGATAGCTACATTGTAATAGTACTATTAATAGAAGTTCAAGGATCTCTTCTCATTGACTACAATTCCAGAACCCGCTCATGGATGCGGGGCAATTAGTCTTAGAATGACGTTAAACAGATTAACTTCACAACTGATACAACACAGCTCTTAATTCAGTGGTTGGCAACCAACCTCCTGTGTACCAGTTATAGCCCATTGAGATTGTGTAGCTGCCTCAGAAAACGGCACTGCAGATCAACAATTTCTCTCTGTGTAGAAGCATGATATTTCCGTGTAAAATATCAGCTCGTTTCTGGATAAATAATTCACAACTTCCAGTACGAGTTTGAAGATCATAGGGTTTCAGCTGAGTCTCTGATTACTCCCTCTTATTTTGTGCCGGGTATTTCTTAGTCTCTTTCCTGTCGAGCTTACCTGGTCAATTTTGGTTGTCTTTAAACCCTGATGGTATAAATAATAGTATCGTATGGCCTCGGGTGCCAGATGCAAGCTTTGTTATTTGCGCCCATAGGGCAGCTTGCATGTCGATTTTTGTTGTTCCTTGAAGCACTATGAAAGTTAAGGAGGTTAGATATCTAAGCTCCTAGACACTATAGGGCTTTCTAGTAGATAAAGGAGGAACGTTTTGTGTTGGCGGAAAATCCCGAGATTAATTTTGCCATTATGAAACACGGCCTACTGAATTCAGAAAGGTTCTTTAACATGCCAACATCGTATGCCATGCGTGTCGTGATCTTTGCATAATTAAAAAAAACACTTACCATGGCCAGGAGCGAACCTGCAAGCATGGGGGTTGGTAATCCGACATGATAACAACTCACCCACCCTGATGGTATTAAATGAGGATACTTCGAGGGTTTCTAATTCTTTTGCATTTCTAGCTTCTCCTTTTTGTTTTCCAAATACTCTGAGCTTTCAAAAATTATCGCAACGAGGGCTAGATTATATCAAGTCTCCGCCACTTGAACAGCAATTAGAAATAAAGCCCTGAATTAAATTTAACGATGCATCTAATTTATATGATCATTTTCTGGCAGAGAGGAGGACACATTTGATCGCATTTACAACCGTCTACATCAGGCATTCTCAACCTTTATAAGACTGTGAGCACTACCATCAAGCCATATCAAGTACCCGAGCACCAATACATCAAATATAATAATATTAATTATAATAAAAATAATAAAGAAAATTAATAAAGAATGAAGAAATTTTGGGCGAATAAGAAGTTCAAAAGATGAAGAATTCCAGTGCTACTTAGTGGTTCCACGTGCTCCTTAGGGGGCTGAACGATAATAATAATAACAATAATAATAATAATAATAATAATAATAATAATGAACGGATGGAAGACCTGGAAACAACAATTAGGAAAAGACGTTTACGTTTCTATGGACATATGGTTAGAATGGATCCAACAAAAATAAATAAACAAATTTTTGATAAAATATACAATCTGAAGAGCCAAGAGGGTTACATCAAGCAGATGAAGGAAGAACTCCGGAGGCTAAGAATTACAGATGACGACTGTCGAGACCGAACAAAATTCAGGGAAATACTTTCTAACATAAAGGTTCTTGTGGCAGAAAAGAGAGAACGCAGGGAGGAAGATGGACAGCAGAGAGAAAGGCTCAACCTTCTGAAAGAATGAAGGAAGTGTGTAGGAAGAGAAGAAAGAAAGAAAGAAAGAAAGAAAGAACTACGAGAAGGAAATGATATGATATTTGCGTGGTCCTTAGTTTTTGACCGGTTCGCATATTGTAATGTAATGTAATGAAACAAGCATGCACCTCTCTTTTTTCATATATCTCTCAGTGCAGCAGCAGTGACCCTACGAGTAGAAATAATCTGTCAAGGCTGTGCCTAGAACGCCATTACTGAGCAAAATTCCTATCTCAGTAGCTTCCATAATATGAATGAAGTCATGAATGGGAAAAAGACATAGCCTAAAAAAAGAATATAAAATAAAAAAATAATTTGAATAGATAAAATTTAATTAAACATAAATAAATAAAAATTACAAATTAAATAAATAAGTTAAAAAATATAAACAACATGTATAATGAGAATAGTGCAACACCCAGAACAATTATCCTCCAGCCGCCACTGCTTTACACACAAACTTTGAACTAGTTATTTGACGTATACAGTAGTCTATATCTAGAGGAATTACTTTCCTCTTTCCCTCAATAAGCACCAAAAACGAATTTGAATAGTTATGCTACAAGGCTTAAGACAAAAAAACAACTTCGATACTCCCAGGTGCAATACACTCCATGATCAGAGAAACTGGTCTTCCGACCGCCACTGGCAGGAGCTCCGGCCCATTAACAAAATGCAGTCTTGCAGCAAAGCTCCAGTGCTGTCCGGCCGCACTGCACCACTGCTGGAGAAAATGATCGCTGTACCAATCTAGGATTAGTACAAAGTGATGCTAGCTGAGAGCTTGTTCCCTGCGCTATGAATACAAAACGTTTTCTACCGAACTCCACCGAGAGAAAGTGAGTGTGTGTGTGTTTCAGAGAGCCGATAAGACCCAATCCGCTGTAAACCTGCGCCGTGGGGAGAGGATTGGTAAGCGGAGTTAATCCTGTCTCAAGACCACCGAGTCGTGCTTTGCAGGTGAGATGGGGCCCGGATTACTGCCAACTTTACAGATCTCTTGTCACTTATACAACTACCGTGGTCACCTCTACTTCGTGACACTCCAGTACTAGGGCAGGCGTTCTCAACCATCCTGAGACTTTGAGCACCACCCTCGAGCCAAACCAAGTACCCGAGCACAATTTCATCGAATATAATAGGCTAATAGTAGTAATAATGATAACTAGTTGAAACCCGTCAAAACATGACGGATAATGACCAACATATTTACTGAAGAAGTTTCCTATGTAAGTTATATTCATCAACGATTACTTTTTTGCACTATTGCAACTTCAAGGGCGTCAAAAGATTGCGCTCTCGACATTGCAATATACTACTGGTACAACTCTCACATGGAGTGACCGGGATTTGAACCACGGACCCAGCGGTAACAGAGCGGCGTGCTGCCGCCTAAGCCATGGAGGCTTCCCCAAGAGACAACATACGGTATGGAAATGATATTGTCGTAATAAAAGAAATATTTCCGGTGCAGCAGTGACAATTCAAATTGAAATCAACTTCTAATGACTCCCAGAAAGGTTTGCGAATCATAAATAATATATTTTCAAAGGGAGGAGTACCTACTCTCAACAATTAATGAATCTTCCCCTCCTTTATAATAATTCTTATAAATAACTCTCACATTAAAACGCAGTGGGTATCCACCATGTATGTCATGACCAAACTGATTCCGCGCATGCGCTAGGGCCAATAATTTTGCATTTTTGTTTATAAATTTAAAAATATATTTTAAGGAAACTCTGCAAACATACCGATCAAGGGCCTTCGTCACAGTGCATTACGAAGTCAATCGGTTCAGCCGTTCTGTGAATCTCGCGGAAACAAAAATCACGTTAGCATTTTAAATATATAGATAAATCAGCCAGAATGTGTTCCTGAAAACAAGAAATACAAGTTGTATTGGGACAGGACTATTTTGACTGATCAATCGGTATCACACAACAGGCCAGATCTGGGGGTCATGTCATGTCATGTTATAGAAAGCGGAAAAATCTTATATCCCAATTTCTCGCAAAATGTCATTCTAGATATACTGTACATTTATTCTTTTTTTTCGTACTTTTTCAACATAAAAAGCTGACATTTTTAGATGCAATTCCTCCTGAAGAGTGTTCTATTCTAACAGGTCGGATTTTCAAAATTGACTTTAGTTTAGTTTTGCCAGATGGAAATGTATGTTTATAAAAGTGCTATAAGAATTATACATTTTTCAAAATAATCATGAAAATTCAAAAATGCATTCTTTATCAAAATTCCTGCGTCAAAGTAAGTACTGTGTCTTAAAGAACATCACTGATATAATTCGCTTACTTCCTCTTAATACTTTCTGAGAAAACAGCAAATTAAAAGTTGGAAATTTGGATGGGCAATAGAGGACATTCCAGAGTCCCTTAAGGCCGCAGTTGTCTCCTTCCCAATCCTCATCTAAATTACAAATACACACTAATACAGCCATCGTAATAATACATGTTGTCAGACAAATTCCACACACACCCAAGTATACGGGGCTACAGGACTACGATGCCGGAAAGCCACTAAATCAAACAACTGCATAGTTAACATTGAGATTAGATCCTGTGGGCTTCTTTGCCAACAGTGTCCTACCAATTAAAGCAAGCTGAGGATCTCATGCCACAGTTGATCGGTTCGACCAGGTCAGCTTCCAGTACACCCACACTCACCTGAAACAAGAGAGATATATATCAGACCAAACCCAGAAACATTATGGAGCTCTCTTTCACAAGAATCACACATGAAATTGTCATCATCAGTTTCTGTTGGGCTATACCTGACACTCTTTGTGCTAAGGAGTCCCACAAAAAGAGTAACAAATCCAATTTGCTCATTCTGCCTCGTGACGTCCGTGGAGAAATAACGATCATAAACCACACAAAGCCACAATCAACACTTTTGTTCCTTGTGGAAGGTAGGCTCGCATTTCCTACCTCACTAGTCGATGTCTGGCTACTTCAGGCTTCAGATAAATTGTTTGGAGGAGGGAGACACTTAGCGTGGATATATTTAACCCTTCAGAGCTGGCGTGAAAAAATATAACACGAGGACTGGCGCCGGGAAATTTTGACCCATAGTGTGTCACTCCCTTTTTGTCGTAGTCGTATGGATTTTTATTGAAGTAATTTTACTCCTGGTGACTTCCTATGAATTATTCCCGTCATAAAATTAGGTTTATTAGCCTACTTTTCACATTTTGCAAAAATGAGGAAAAAGTAGACTTATGAGATCGATCCTGGAAAATGTGTGTCTGTCTGGCTGTGTGTCCCCCACCCCCTATCAACTCCTAAACTACCAACTGCTGAAAAAACGCACTAGAAATTTGAGCTCCATGTCGGATATCTTGCAAGGTATCCATGGGAGCTATTCCAAAATTGGCACACAAGTAGATAAGACTATTTCAGTTTAATTTCCAGGAGGCCAATCATGACAGTGTTGCCAAAATAATTTTAAGCCTTCTGATAGGTCCAATGTTTAAATGCATATAACTTCTACACTGTCAATTGGATTTCAACCAAATTTTGTATGTAATATCTGTACATAAACAGATATGACTGAGCATATTCGTAAGAGCCAGCAGGAATGCCAACTGTTAATAATTGCTCTCTCTATTTTTTTATCCAAATGCCAACATATCAGAAAGTATGCAAGCCAATAGCTTCAAACTATGCACACGTATATTCTGACATTTTAGATTAATTTGGAGTAACTTATATATGTCAGTTCTACCAACATGATTATAAGCCTGCTGATAGTACCAATTTTTAAATACATGTAACTTCTATACTATCAGTTGGATTTCAACCAAATTTCGTATGTGCTATGTGTACCAAAACAGATATGACTATAAGTATTGTTAAGAGCAATCAGGGCTGTCAAATGTTAATAAATGCTGTCTATTTTTTTACCCTAATATCAATATATCAGAAAGTATGCAAGCCAACAGCTCCATACTTTGCACACGTATAGCACCTGACATTCTAGATTAATTTGGAGTAATTAATACAAGGCACTGCTGCCAACATGATTCTATGCCTGCTGATATGTCCAATTTTAAAATACATGTAACTTCTAAACTAACAAATGGATTTCATCCAAAATTGGCACAATAAGATATCATAATATTTCAGATTATTTCTGACCAGCACACGCATGACATTGTTGGCAACATGCTTTTACGCGTGCTGATAGATCCAGTGTCTAACTGCATGTAACGTCCATTGGACTTAACCAAATTTTGTATTCTGTACCTTAAGAGATGGAATTAAGAATATATTCAGTCACCAGGGCTGCGAAATTTAGTGCTCTATTAGGCTACATTATACCAGGTATATTTTGAACTAATTAGATATTTCGATATTACCAACTTAATTTCGTCATTATTCTAGATAGGTTCATATTCTGTAGAATAATCATTGGCATGAAAAGTAGGCTGTATAGTTCTTCACGGAACTTCTTGTTTATATTTTTCAAATTAATCAAGTAGAAAAATAACAATAATTTTCGTAGCAGTACAATTGGCCTCGATAGTGGCGCAAAGCAGTTGTTTCAATTTTATTGAACTGGGACTAGGCTAGTCTATAGCATAGCAGGATATTGCGCTCCAGTATGGCTAAATAACAATCATACCAACAAACTCGACACCCAACTCAATACAACTATGCGCACGATCACAGGATGTCTAAAAACTACTCCTACATTTTGGCTCCCAACTTTAAGTCACATTCAACCACCTGAGCTCAGAAGACAGGATGCTTTGGTACGTGAATATAAGAACATTTTGGACTACCCTGACCTTCCCATTCATGACTTCATCCCAAGTCTGACAGGTTAAAATCCAGACAACCAGCAATAACATCTGCTATGGAACTTTCTAACAAGGGATTTTATATAAGCGATAGAGGGGAACAAAAATGGATCCAGCAAGCACCAGCAGATGTAATAATCAGTATAAATACTCACAAAAACCAGAGGGATTCGATCTGCCTCGACGTACGTGGAAGACTGCCAACAGGATTCGCACAAGCCATGGAGTGTGTAAGGACTTCCTCAACAAATGGAACAAAATTCCCGATCCTGCATGTGTTTGTGGAGCGACACCCCAGACCATACAACACATTGTGTAGCAGTGTAGTATTACCTCATACTCAGGAGATTTTAAGGATTTTCTCGTGTGGACTCCAGATGCTGTTAAGTGGATATACAATTTAAATTTTAAATTCTAAGTGCCAATTGTGACTGTAGGTCACACTAACATTCTCTGTTTTGCTTTTATGTAATAATGTCCTAGAATTTTCGCTGGTAACTTATGTATTCTGAATATTGTTGTGTTTTACAATGTGTTTTCTTACGCTAAATAATAATACATATTGAACAAGGGAGCTGATGGCCAAGGTGTCCCTAGACCCTAAACATGGCTCAACAAGAACGTGAGCTATGTGATTGTGCTGCACCAAAATAGGTGGATCTTCGCCCTTATTTATCTCAGATTGTCCCAAGTAACATAAGCCAAAAATTGTCACGCGAGGACTGGCGCCATGGGTAAATCTTACCCGACCGTAAATAATATAAAAATAACTTGAGTGCTTAGAAAGCTATGGGCATGTTTCTTTAGCAGGGAGAAGTTCAAGGCTATGAAGGAAGGTACAGTAAGCGACAGGAAATAAGGGCTGACCAAACCAAAAATGAAGAACATTATTAAAGCCTTGGGTCAAAAATACCCATGCGCCAGCCCTCGCGGGTTTAACATGTCTAGTTTGTTGTTCTTGTTGCTGTATTTAGGGGCAATGAGAAATATGGGCAAATTTATTGTCGTTGTAAAATGAATTGAAACCAATAAGTGACGTCAAACAGTGAAAGAAAATCCACAGCCTGCTTCCAGTCTCCGACCGGGTCAGGAATGGAATGAATGAAGCCCCGATCTAGCGGCGAGGATATGAACTGTGCCGGCTGCCGAGGCCTGACGCACTCCTCTGGGGCAATGATTAAATGAATGACAGATGAAATGAAATGATAGTGGAGAGTGTTGCTGGAATGAAATGTTGACAGGGAAAACCGGAGTACCCGGAGAAAAACCTGTCTGCCTCCGTTTTGTCCAGCACAGATCTCACATGGAGTGCCCGGGATTTGAACCACGGACCCAGTGGTGAGAGGCCGGCGTGCTGCCGCCTAAGCCACGGAGGCTGTAAGTGATGTCAAACAGTAAAGAATGAAAAAAGAAATGCCGACAAGGAATAAGGATAATGATAATAATGGACGTGAGGAACCATTTAATATTATTACACCATAACACTGCTCGACCTTGTAGCTAGTCAAACAATTTAACTGGCCAGTGAAGTGGAAAGAAAGCTCCAAGCCACTTGTTGTTCGTTAATCATCACCGACATCGCATCGCATCGCATGCTGGGCCCACATTAATAACAGCGTACACTCACTTTAGCATTGGCTCATTAAAACACAGTAAATGAGGTAACTCGACGCCCGCCGCGCCGTGCGCCGCCCCCTTCCTTAATTGGTTTATTATGATGGTTATTATTTTGGCAAGCTTGCTTTTACAATAAAGACAAGTACACCTCGAGCAAAGTTCTTCTTCAGAGTTGAAGTTTCTTGGCCAATACGTACCTGCCAAACAGCAGTTAGCTGTGAACAGTGTTCTCTGTATTAACCACCTGTCATAAGGACAGTTTATGCTTTCAAGGATGCTGATAGTTGAATCTTTCAGTCAAATTTCGGAGAATTTTCATGCCGAAGTGCTACTATTTCTAAAAATCAAATATTATATTCGTATCTATTTGGCGTAATGTGTTGGATAACATTTAAAAAATTAAACTAAAACATTAGCAATTAAAGTGTAAAAATAAAATATAAATACAGAAATAAAGAACTTAAAAATAAAATTACAATAATAAAAGGAAGCTTACAACCAAGATAATCCGAGGAACCAAACGGGCCTTCACACGCAACCAACTAACCCAAATCGAAGAGAACTTCGCTAAAAATAACACCAGAGACTTTTACAAAACATTCAAGCAGTCACTCGGAAAATACACTCCACCAAGTCTCCACTTCAAAGACTCACAGGGCAAACTGGCTTTTAACGACAAGGACAACTGTCGCCTCTTAGCTCAGTACTTTAAGAACTTGCTCAACTGTGATCCACCCAGCGAAGACTTTGACTACATACAAACAACACCAAACCCGGACTCGCTGCCTCCTTCACTGGAAGAAGTTCGTGAAATCATTCAACTTCTTAAGAACAACAAGGCAGCTGGAGAGGACTCCATTGTTGGTGAACTCTGGAAATGTGCTGGAAGCAATGCTGTGTGCAAACTCACCGAGATCATACAGAACATCTGGGAAACAGAGAAATTACCACCTGACTGGACCTCAGTTCTGATCCATCCCCTCCACAAGAAAGGAGATTTTACTGACCTAAACAACTACCGTGGGATTTCTCTCGTCCCGGTAACATACAAGATTTTCTCCAAGGCATTACTAACACGGGCAGAAAGTCAACTGGACAGTCAACTCGGAGAATATCAGGGAGGCTTCAGGAAGGGCCGATCCTGTGCTGAACAGATCCTCAACCTGAAAACTGTACTTGCATACTCCAAATTGAGAAACCGCAAGGTGGTTGTCACCTTTGTTGATTTTAGGAAGGCCTACGACTCTGTTGATAGGGAAACACTTAATAGAATTCTCCAAGAACTAGGGTTAGACAACAAATCCCGCAAACTCATTCTAGAAACCTTGACCAATACCCATTCCAAGGTTAAATTTAGAGGCGAGGTCTCAGCAAGCTTCGAGATAAAAACAGGGGTGAGACAAGGGGATGGACTTTCTCCACTTCTTTTCAACTGTGTCCTTGAAAAGGTTGTGAGAGAATGGCGCAAGGAACTGACCAATATGGGTGTTCAGAGTGGGATATACCTGGGGCGTAGGAAGGAAGGACTGGTTGTAGATTGCCTGGCCTTTGCTGACGACATGGCACTTATTGCCGATTCTCTGGATACAGCAACAATGCAGGTCAATTGCCTCAGAAGACAGGCAGCCAAAGTGGGTCTTCAAGTGTCGCTGGAAAAAACAGAATTCTTCACCAACATCAAAGAAGCTAACAGAGAGATGCTACTAGAACAGGGAAAAATCAAGAGGATTGAGAAATTTAAGTATCTCGGCGAATGTATTGAACCCAACTTATCAGAAAGAGCATCATTATCCATGAGAGTCAACAAGCTGGAACTGGCTTATCGACTGACAAAGAACATCTACAACAAGAAATGCCTGTCACGCAACCTGAAACTGAAGCACTACACCTCAGTCATACGACCAGAAGCCCTGTATGCCATGGAGTGTCTCTCATTGAACCGAAGTGGTCTGATGGAGAAAATGGAAGTCAGAGAGAGGAGAATTCTCAGGAAGATCCTAGGTCCGGTAAAGGAAGATGAGGAATACCGTAGGCGGCACAATTCCGAGCTCTACGAACATATAGAAAGGCTCTCTGACTGTGCTAGGAAAAGGAGAGTAGCATTCTATGGTCATGTGGCAAGATTGCCTCCCAAAAGACTGACCAATAGGCTGTTCACTTTCTGGCAGAACAAGAAGGTTCGTACCACTTGGCTGACAGAAACTGAGAAAGACATTAATGAACTGGGAATATCAGATCTTCAAGACAGGCAATCTGTGAGACATGCCCTGAAGGAAGTCCATGGATTTCAGGAAAAACCCCGGAAGAAAGGTACCCCTTGGACAGATGAAAGGAAGGAGTTACACCGGCAGAAAATGCGACAACACTGGGCAAAGATCAAAGCTCAACAGTTGAACAAGCGTGGTCCAAAGTAGGCCCATTCGAAACAAGAAGAAGAAGAAGAAAAGGAATGTACAAATTAAATCTCTACTCAGTATAAAACAAAGTCCCCGATTCTTGGATGTCACGGGTAATCTCGTGAACTACTGGATGGATTTTGATGCAGTTTTCACCATTCTTTTAAGGATATCTCGAGGAAGGTTTCTGTAGAAAATAATTTATTTATGATCAAAGGGAGCCAAGCAGTAACGATTTCAGTGAAAAAGTCGAAAAGAACCTGGCGTCCGTGCGCTTTTTAAGCTTACGCTGGGCAAACCGTTAAAAATATCAATATACTATGATTGTAAGAATTGTTCAGCATGAAAGCTTCTACAAAAAAAATGTCCGTGAGGGCATATCTCTATTTTCAATACATCCCACACTATAAGTGTTTTTAGATTGGACGGAAGGGTAATTTGTGTTTCATGCACCTCCCCATTTTTAAATTACGTCTGACAAGAATTTCCTTGCACATGCATCTCCATGATAATATAGTTAATAGTCCAGTCAGTGATTTTATGTTCGACCCTGACTGTTATATGTCTGAAAACTGTATCATAATGATGGTCATTATAACACTATTTTTCATTATGAAACAGTTTCTCCCACCAATCACCGCGACAGTAGTGGCTGCGCGGGCTAAAGCGCTGCGTTAGGTCAAGGGGCCAAGCTATCAGCTGACTCGGTAGACGCGTGGGTTCGAGCCCCACCGTCGGCTGTCCTTGAAATGGTTTTCCGTGGTTTCCCATTTTCAACACCAGGCAAATGCTGGGACAGTACCTTCTGACAGGCCACGGCCGCTTCCTTCCACATCCTTGCCCAATTTCATTCATCTTCATCAATTCCATCTCTCATCCCGGCGCGCAGGTCGCCCACGGGCGTCGACTAGAAAGACCTGCACTCGGCCTCTCAGGAGGCTACACGACAAAAAAAAACCGCTCAAGAAACAGTTGTTTGACCAATTAGATAAGGATACCTTCGCACATGCGCTCAAAATCCAACATGTCTGTATAAATTACCGAAAGTGCACCGTCCATATGTTCGCGTAAATAAACTGGTGAATATGAGACAAGAAATAGCACTGTACCTTAATATCTCCAAATCCAATTTCTACACAGCGCGTTGTTTTCAAACGCATTCAGTGACATTTTTACTGAATACTGGCGCTCAATCTGCACATATGGCATTGAAGCACACAGGGCGCATGCGTCGGTCGATCAGAGAGCTTGGAAATCAGAGATATCCTATACTCAGCACAGCACCCGATCAAAAAATCCTAGTGACGATTCTTACAGATATTTATGAATATTTATGTTAAAACATATAATAAAGTTATAATTATCGTCGAACATAAACAGTCGTATGCAACTCGCCTATAATGGTAATTAAGACACTCGTATGGAAATTATAAAACTCGCATACGCTCGTTTTATAAAGATACTCGTGTCTTAATTATAGCCATTATAGGCTCGTTGCATAATGTACTATTAACTCATCATGCCGAGACGTAAAATGGATATAGGTCGTAGTTCATTGACATCGATAACAAAGCATTTATCACGTAATGCATTCATAACTGTTCCCGGGCGAAGCCGGGGCGGGTTGCTAGTAATAAAATTAATATAACTACAAAAATTATGAAAATAGTTCTAAAAATCAATTGGAAATTAGTTAATTAGTTCAATAAAAGTATCAAAATTAAATCTATAAGAACGTAAATTGAAAATAAAAATAAATACGGGTATATGAACATTAAAATTAGAGAAACAAAACAAGATGTTCAGTAAAGAACATATAGCCTACTTTCTCCTAAATGCATGGGTATTGTTATAACTCTTTGTCCTTTTCAAGGAGTATGATTGAATGTTGGTTGTAGGAGCTTGTTGAAATACAACGTGCTATAGGGATATTAAACATGAATATGAGGTGCCCTTTGCTAGTGCTACCTCTATACCAAATTTCGTTCCATTTGGTTTCAGCGTGTTTGAATTAATAGGGGGAATAGATTCTGACACAAAGATGGTCGCCATCCGCAAACTATTAGGCGAATGACCTATTAGATTGGTCAAAGGATGCTCCCTCCATAAAGGTATGTAGTTGCAAAATTTGGTAGAGATCGGATGATTAGGTTAATCGTAATTTGATTTAAGCTTTGAACATTCGTGTGGCCGCCATAACGTTTCAGTCAAGATGGCGGCGATATAAAACATGACACTGAGGTGCCCTTTGCTAGTACTACCTCTGTACCAAATTTCGTTCCATTCGGTTCCACCGTGTTCGAATTAATAGGGGGAATCAATTTTTACATAAGGATGGCCTCCATCCGCAAACTATTAGGTGAATGACCTATTAGATTGGTCAAAGGATGCTCCCTCCATAAAGGTATGTAGTTGCAAAATTTGGTAGAGATCGGATGATTAGGTTAATCGTAATTTGATTTAAGCTTTGAACATTCGTGTGGCCGCCATTACGTTTCAGTCAAGATGGCGGCGATATAAAACATGACACTGAGGTGCCCTTTGCTAGTGCTACCTCTGTACCAAATTTCGTTCCATTCGGTTCCACCGTGTTCGAATTAATAGGGGGAATCAATTTTGACATAAAGATGGCCGCCATCCGCAAACTATCAGGTGAATGACCTATTAGATTGGTCAAAGGATGCTCCCTCCATAAAGGTATGTAGTTGCAAAATTTGGTAGAGATCGGATGATTAGGTTAATCGTAATTTGATTTAAGCTTTGAACATTTGTGTGGCCGCCATTACGTTTCCGTCAAGATGGCGGCGATATAAAACATGACACTGAGGTGCCGTTTGTTAGTACTACCTCTGTACCAAATTTCGTTCCATTCGGTTGCTCCGTGTTCGAATTAATAGGGGGAATCGATTTTCACACAAAGATGGCCGCCATCCGCAAACTATTACGCTGATGACCTATTGGATTGGTCAAAGGATGCTCCCCCCATAAAGGTATGTTGTTGCAAAATTTGGTAGAGATCGGATGATTAGGTTAATCGTAATTTGATTTAAGCTTTGAACATTTGTGTGGCCGCCATTACTTTTCCTTCAAGATGGCGGCGATATAAAACATGACACTGAGGTGCCTTTTGTTAGTACTACCTCTGTACCAAATTTCGTTCCATTCGGTTGCACCGTGTTCGAATTAATAGGGGGAATCGATTTTCACACAAAGATGGGCGCCATCCGCAAACTATTACGCTGATGACCTATTGGTTTGGTCAAAGGATGCTCCCCCCATAAAGGTATGTCGTTGCAAAATTTGGTAGCGATCGGATGATTAGGTTAGTCGTAATTTGATTTAAGCTTTGAACATTTGTGTGGCCGCCATTACGTTTCCGTCAAGATGGCGGCGATATAAAACATGACACTGAGGTGTCCTTTGCTAGTGCTACCTTTGTACCAAATTTCGTTCAATTCGCATTCACCGTGTTCGAATTGATAGGGGGGGGGGGGGGACAGACATTCAGAGTACACACACTCACACACACACATACACACACACAGACAGACACACTTTTTTTCGCCCTGTGTTGATCTCATAAGTCTACTTTCATTTTTTGCAAAAATCGAAAGTAGGCTAAAATAACAGTAATTATAATTATTTTGCCTTATAAAGGGTTAACAAGTCCCTAGGACGGTGCGCGGATACGCCGTTGTGTTTTGATTCATTTAGAGGGCTTGCAACATCGTGGCTATGTAGTCCCGTGTGTTTTGAAATGGTCGATGAACTTGTTGCTACAGAAACCACACACATGTTTAACATATGGTCGAGATGACATCCACTTTCACCACACTCACACACAGCCGTGGTACCCCTGTCACGATTGGACAGCCCTGACGCACACGAAAGAGCCCAACTCGGAAGCCTTATAAGGCCAGATCGTCCAAGGTGGGCGTACGAAGAAGCTTCACACACTCACATAGACAGCTAAGAGAGAGGAGACTTAGTAATTCACTCTCGAATAGTCGTCTGAGCAGCGGTCAACACATTCACTTCTAATGTCATCTTGTATTTCTTCTTCTTCGGATGCCTATCCATTAATGGATGTTATCGACCACATGATGCATCTTTTGCGTATGAACTGCGATGTGGAATAATTTATTGATGCTGGGTAATCCTGTCCACTGTTTTATGTTATCCACCCAGGAAATCCTTCTTCGGCCCCTTCTTCTTTGACCTTCGATCTTTCCTTCCAGTATCAATTTGAGAAATCGATATTTGGTGTTCCGCAAGGTATGTCCCAAGAATGCAGTTTTACGTCTTTTAAAGGTGCTAATAAGTTTCGTTGTCTGTTCATTGTATGCAGTACTTCAATATTAGTTATTCTTCCAGTCCATGGTATCTTCAGCATTCTGCGGTAAATCCACATTTCGAAGGCCTCTACCTTCATTTTTGTTGCCGCATTTATTGTCCATCCTTTAGACCCATATCGAAATACAGACCAAATATAGCAGCTTACAAACCGAAGTCTAAGGGTTAGATTTAAATCCGTACTGGTGAGGATTTCCTTGAATTTCTCAAAAGCATTACGGGCATTCTCTATACGACATTTTATCTCCATCTTGTATTTAGTGAAGTCTAAATGATTACCAATTGGTATATAATAAATCAATGATAATTAAATTCATATACAGTACATTAATTGATAAAATGTACTAGTTTCGGCAATGTTGTTAACATGAAAAGAAACTTATGTAATTACGAGCAAAGCTTTGTTAATAATATTGCACCTATTTGACTGTCCTGCTTTCGAAAGAGACAAATATAATCTGAATCACCATTTGAATTACTGCAATAATGAACTAACAAAACCACTTTATCATATTTTTAAAAAAATCTTCTTGTTACAATCAGTTTCTACAACATTCATACATAACATTTACTCCAAATTATCTTTGTAACTTGCTTTATTCAGTATACAGTATAAACTGTAATTTCTTAAACTACAACCCTAATATACTTCGGTGGAATAGGGTTCCCCTTGTAATGGATATTCAATAAATAGATAAATAAATAAATAAAAAACAATATTGTACTCGGGTTTTCTATGAAAATTCTTATAAAAATAGTTAAAATCTGACTTTTAACAAATGTGACCGTTAATTTGATGAAAATAATTTTGTAAAAATAACATATGTACAGTATAAATAGTTGGTATTGTATTGTATATTCCTATAAATTCGAGTTGAGGGAGGTGGGCCACGTAAATTAAACTGTGATATTAAATACGGACTATACAAAAGGTTATTTGAATACTTTGAAGACAAAAACAAGAATTGCAATTTTTCGTCAGGTAGCCAGAAATTTATAATTCAAGTAACTTAGAAGATTTCAATAGCAATAATATTTCGGATAAATATCTGTGATTTTCTCCAAGAAAAAAAAAAAGCAGAAGCAGTTAGTGGGGAGAGACCTGATAGTCATGGGATACCTAAATGCCCATGTCGGAACTGATAGAAGAGGTTTTGAGGAAGTGATTGGTGGTGAAGGATGGGGAAACAGGAATAAGGAAGGAGAGAGATTGTTGGAACTGTGCAAGATAAATGGGCTAATGGTTGGAAACACATGGTACAAGAAGAGAGAGAGCCATAAAATTACTTGGTACAGCAGGGATTTGACTAGGAAATCAGTGGTGGACTACATTCTATGCGGGAAGGAGACAAAGAAGAGTATCACGGATATAAGGGTAATACCTTCAGAAGCCCTGGACAGTGACCACCGTCTGCTGGTCGCCAAGGTGAGAGGACTGAAGGAAAAGAGGAGAACTGAGAACCAAGAAAAAAGAACAAGGACATGGAAGCTGAAGGAGGATGGAAATAAGGAGAAGTTCCAGATATTAGTGAGGAACAAATTACCGCAGGATGATCCGAAAACAGGTGAAGAAGAATGGAATAGGTTCAAGGACGTGTTGGTAAAAGCAGCGGAAGTCGTGTGTGGCAGAACTAGTGGAAAGAAAAGGTGGAAGGAAACACCATGGTGGAACCCCAGAACTAAGGAAGCAGTGAAAAAGAAAAATGAAGCATTCAGGAAATGGTTCCAACAGAGGACAGACAGAACAAGAGAAGAATACCAAGAGCGGAAGAAAGAAGCAGGAGAAGTAGTGAAGGTTATCTGGAAAGAATACTTCAAGGAACTCCTAAATCCAACTAAAGCCAGCGTAGTTGACATTGTGGAGGAAGAAACAGACAGTGACCAAGACATTTCAGAGAAGGAATTGACATGGAAAGAAGTGGAGGAAGCATTAAAGAAGATGAAAGGGGGAAAGGCATCGGGAATAGACGAAGTGAATGTGGAGATGGTGAGAGCAGCAGGGGTGATAGGAACACAGTGGCTCTTTCGAGTAATGAAAGTGATATGGAGGGAGAAGAAAATACCAGAGGACTGGAAAAGAGGGATAATAATACCCATATTTAAAAAGGGAAGTAGGAAGGAATGCAAGAACTACAGGGAATTACACTCATGTGCCACTGTGCCAAAATATTTGAGAAGGTACTGGAGAGAAGAATTCGGACAGAAGTTTAAGATGGGCTGAGGGAAGAACAGTATGGATTCAGGCCCGGAAGGTCAACAGTTGACCTCATCTTTGCAGTAAGACAGTTACAAGAACACCATTATGAATATGGGAAAGATCTGGTGATGACCTTCTTGGATATTGAGAAAGCATATGATAGTATTAATAGAAACAAGGTATGGGAAGCAATGAGAGCAAAAGCAGTGAACAAGGAGACAGTGGCAAGAGTGAAAGCAATGTACGAGGGAAGCAAAACCTGTGTAAAGGTGGGAAGAGAGAGAACGGAATGGTTTCAACTGGAGAGTGGTCTGAAACAGGGAAGTGCCCTCTCACCCCTGTTATTTATAGTGGTGATGGATGAAATCATACGAAAAGTGGTAAATAGCATTGGGGAAAGGAAAATGAAGGCAATGTTGTTTGCTGATGACCTTCTGGTATGGGGAGAGGATGAGGAAGAAGTACAAGAGCAATTAGATGAGTGGGAGAAGGTAGTGTTATCATATGGGATGAAGTTCTTAGCACAAAAGAGTGAAGTGGTCATCACAACGAGGAAGAAGAACAGACTGGATATGGGCATAACACTTGGAGGACAGCAGTTGCAGAAAGTAGAATGCTTCAAGTACTTGGGAAGCATAATTGAAGAAAAGGGAGGCAATAGGATGGAAATAAATGAAAGGGGAAGGTGCGCAGATGGATTTTTCAAGAGTGTTAGGGGGATGTTATGGAATAAAGATGTACGACAAAAATGTAAAGGAATCATCTACAAGACCTACTTTGTGCCAATTTTGACATATGGTTCAGAAACATGGGTGATGAAGGAAAGGGACAAGAATAAAATACGAGCTGTGGAGATGAAGTTCCAGAGGAGTAGGGTAGGAGTGACAAGAATGGACAGAGTAAGGAATGAGAAAGTCAGAGAAATGGTAAGAGAGGAACCATTGCAAAATAGAATAGAGCGATCTAGGCTACAATGGTATGGACATGAGAGGAGGATGCAAGAGGAGAGGATACCGAAGAAGATGTTTGGAATGGAAATGACGGGAAGGAGGCCAAGGGGTAGACCAAGGGACAGATGGACAAAAGGAGTTAAGAAGAGTGTGGAGGAAAGAGGAGTGTGCTGGGACACAGTAAATGACGAGAGATGGTGGATGGACAGGAAACGATGGAGAGGCTAATGTTCCAAGCAGACCCGACCAGCGGTTGGAAACTGCTCAAGATGATGATGATGATGATCTGTGATTTTATACTGCAGCTAATGTGGTTCAAGTGCCAGGGATTCCAGACGATGGGTGCATATTCTAATCTGCTTCTAACAACATAATTAAATAATAATTTTATACTTTTTGGGTTAATAAAATCTTGAGAATTTATTCTTATAAAGCCTAACATTTTATAAGCTTCGAATCAAAATGGACTCCTAGGTCTTTATTAGAATTGTTAATAGTTATACACAGTGACCTGTATTTTAAGAGAAGACCATGCAGGAATTTCACCTATGCTTATACATGTGACTTGGAGAAAGCAAGATAAGTCATCTATTTAAAGAAATTCAGCTGAAACATTTATCTCTGTATGTAATATTTCACCAGAAGGCAGAGATATAAAGTTGTGAAGCTTCACAGTTATATCTTCATAGGAATTTATCATCCAAGTTGCAAAGAACAGAACAACGAGAAAGAAGTACAACTTTGTGACAGCGTATTCAATGAATTTCACTTCTAAACAATACATATTTATGAAAATAAAATACCTGTATTCTTTTATAAACTTTTGTTACTCAAATAATAAGAATTTCAATGAACGGGGAGAGCAGCGTATTATCTTTCATCAATTTCAAAAAAGCAAAAGAACCTTTAATTTAACGTGACCGTCATTCTCGCGATCATGAGCCACGGGACCTCCTTTTTACGTGGAATCCGATCCACAGGACATGACATTTCACTTAGAAAATCTCACATGTATTGACTAGGAATGGAACCTAGTCTATATTGGTGAGAGGCAAAGAGCGTGACCGCTGCGCCGCCATGCCCCCCTCCAACAAAACATCTACAATACAAGCAGTGAAGGAGCAAGTACTGGAGTAAAGAAAAATAATTTGGATGAATTATAATTACCTGAGTAACATTTAACTTAATTAAAGGTAATCAGTAAAGTAACAACTGGATTACTTAAATGGCAGGGCTAAAAATTACTTTGGCTAGATCCATCTTTATGACAATGAAACAACTACTATGCTGTCGAGATCTCAGTATGACGCTTAAGAAAAGAATTGTGAAATGTTATGTTGTCTCCACCCTTCTTTATGGTGTTGAAGCTTGGACCTTGTCCGTAGCTACAGAAAAGAAGATTCGAGCTTTTGAAATGTAGATATACCGGCGGATTCTTAAAATTTCGTGGACAGAACATGTGAGTAATGCCGAGGTTCTTCAGCGTGTGAGCAGCCAACCTGAGCTGTTAAACACAATTAAGAAGAGGAAATTGGAATACTTGGGACACATGATGAGGAGTCCAAAATACCGTCTGCTTCAAGTTATACTTCAGGGTAAAATTGAAGGTCAGCGTGGACCGGGAAGGAGACGAATAACTTGGATGGATAATTTAAGAACGTGGTTTGGGCTGTCTTCCACGGAACTCTTCAGGATTGCACAGGATAAGAAGGTGTTAGCCATGGTGGTAGCCAACGTCCGTATCGGATAAGGTATAAGAAGAAGAAGAAGAAGGGACAGGTGCGGGAGGACACTTAAGTAATTTACAATGAATACTGGCCAATAAAATTAATTCACAAAAGAAAACATAATTATAAAAAACAGAAATGGAAGAATTATTGCTGCGTACTAAGGAAATAAAATAACAAGTGCTTTGCAAAATAGACTAACTGGTGTTTAAACTTGTCATTGCTTAGCCTCGATCTCTTGACTGAAAGTACATCATTCTTTACACTTATTGAAAAGACGCTCCACAAGGGCATGGGAAGGGATTACTACTCTGTAGCGATCAGTACACTGTAGTGATTGCTTAAATGTAGCGATTACTGAAATATAGCGATTACTGAAAAATAGCGATTATAAAAATGTAGCGATTATTAAAATGTAGCGATTTTGACAATGTAGCGGTTATTCAAATATAGCGATTATTAAATATAGCAATTATTTAAATGTAGCTACTATTAAAATGTAGCGATTATTAAAATTTAGCGACTGTTAAAATGTAGCGAATATTAAAATGTAGCGAGTACTAAAATACAGCGAGTACTTAGCGATTACTATGTAGCAATTACTAAATTATAACGATAACCATTTTATTTCCGGAAGTGAGTTACTAGTAAAAATTACATTTTCCAAACAGTAATGAATACAAGTAAATATGCCCCAAAAATAATCGTTACCGTCATCCAATTATGTTTACTCAATTACTGTACATTGCATGACTGGGTATAAGTCACCAGCTGCCTGCGAAAAGGTTAAATGCATTTCCCCAATACAACAACCTAGGAATTCTCTCCTTTTACGACCACCACGTCACTCAGTGACGCATTCTTACCTGTCACTTCCTGAGGTCTGTGTTTGATTCTCAGCTCTGTAAAGAAATTTGATTTTAGTATGAGGGCTGGAACTGAGAAGAGATGGATTCAATTCCCATCATGGGCAACTAACAAGAGGGTTTCCATTGTGTCTCTCCTCTACTCCACACAAATGGCCGGGTGGTACCTAACGTAAGACCATGGCCACCTATCTTTCAATCCTGCAGCGAGAGCCTTCACTATAGAATGGAGCTTCGCCTGCGCTGTGTGACGAGCGAAGCGTGTTGAGTCAGCGCCAGTTGACTAGCATCTACAGTTACACAACAGCGCGTTGGGAAGCCCCGAACGCGGTCATCTGTTGTCATCGAATATTGATTTAGGTATTAGGAAGCCATTTTTGAAAGCTTTTGTCTGGAGCGTGGCACTATATGGAAGTGAAACTTAGACTATTGGTGCAGTAGAAAAGAGTACAATTGAAGCGTTTGAAATGTGGTGTTCCAGGAGAATGATGAAGATGAGATGGGTAGATAGGATTACAAATAATGAGGTATTAAGCCAAGTGGGAGAGGAGAGATGTTTCTGGCGACTGCTAATGTCGAGAAGAGATAGGTTGGTAGGACACACAGGAATAGCAAGCTTAGTTATGGAAAGAAGGGTCGAGGACAAGAACTGTAGGGGTAGACCAAGTTTAGAATTTGTTAAACAGATTGCCTCGGATGTAGGGTGTGGTAGCTACTTAGAGATGAAACGATTAGCTCAGCACAGGGAGGCATGGAGATCTGCATCAAATCAGTCAAAAGACTGAAGACTGAAACAACAAAAACAACTGTTGGACTGAATGTTGGGGTTCAGTGATTTGTAAGAGCTAGAAGTGAACCCCGGATTTACCCGTGTCACTATAAGTTACTCAGTAAACTAAAGTCACCCACACGGAATTCAAGAAGTTACATGAAATCTTTATCAATACAAAAAAGTACAGTGCAAACAAAGTACAGGGGGAATTCCGTGGATAGAATCATAAGACCAAAAAGCGTTTGATAAATAACGTAAGATTTATTCTTTACTTAACTGAAAAGTAATAATTTATGACTAACAGCGTTAAGAGATAACGTGATCAATCCCATCTCCATATATAAACATTCGGAACGGATGTTGAGGTAAACGTTAAGCAATAGCCTTTTCCCGCAAGCTGTCAGAGACCATCGAGAGGTCATCGATAATGACACGCCTGCTTCACAGATGTAATTTTCGACGCAAGGTCAGATCAATCATCTGAAAGAGAGACTAGTTAAACGCCACCTTTCTCCACGCCACTTAGTGATCACTAGGGCTCGGACGTTTAAGATCTATCAATAGCTCGAATGTGCAAGCAAATATGACCTTAAAAATAACGAAATATAATTTTAAAAAAATGATCTGAAAATTACTGATTTAAATATGGCCGTTTCTTTTAATTATAAATCCAAGCGATAATCCCTTCGAGATTAAATTGTTGACTAAATTCTTTATTACATTTTTCAACCGGGTGAGTTAGCCGAGGTCGTTACGGCATGACTGATGGCAGTCGCTCACATCCGGGAGGCGAGGAGGTTCGAATCCCCCCGCCGGCAACCTTGAAGATGGTCTTCTGTGGTTTCCCATCTTCCTTCCAGGCAAATGCCGGGGTTGGTCCCTAACTATAGGCCACAGCCGCTACCTTCCACCTCCTAGACCTTACATTCCCAGTTTCCTCCCCATCGGTACTTGTAGCTCACCCATTGGGTGTCCGTCTCGAAGCAGCTACAAAACTGGCGAGCCGAACATGTCCTCGGACACTCCCGGCACTAAAAGCCATACGCTCAAAAAAAAATACAATTTTCATATTAATTTTCTGAATAAACACGTTTAAGTGTGTATTTACAATCTATTTCTGTAAACACTAGTTCCCGTTCGGTATGTTGAGGATGATTCCACACCTACAGCTGCCCTCAAATTACCGAAATATGACGTTCTTACCAAAAATGCTCAAAATATGGCCTAATGATAAAAATGTTTGAAATATGCATTTATATGACAAATATAGACCACTTTATTGTGACGATAATTGCATCAGAAACCAATCGGGCATGAACAGCCTATAGCGGCAAAAAAAAAAATATTATTTTTCCTAAACATCCGAGCCCCAATCATGATTATCACCAAGCGCATCTCTGTTGTGCCGCTACTCATCTTGTCAAGTCACGCCGCGAGATATGGACGAACTTTCGCCTCGGACGCCACCCACGCCTCGCCTCAGATCCTCAGATCCTCGACGAAGTGATCACTGATCAGATATTAATTTGTAAATCATGCCACTCGCAAGGATTTCTTTTCCTTTGAGGGCTTGGACATCGTGTGATCATCAGTCCCATGTAATTGGGTGATGTCCTGATAACGCGTGTTATTACAGTATAGTTGTATGTGTATTTGCAACTCAGGCTAAGATTATTGTGGAGGCCTTACGTTAGGAGCCAACCCGTAATTTTTCCTGGAATATAAGTAGGAAACCAAGGAAATTCCCTCTCAGGATGACTGAGAAGGGAATGGAGCCCACCTCTTTTCAGTTCTGTCTCACAAAACCATTCATGTACCTCAAATCAGAATTTAATTTTATTGGCTTAACTTGGTATTGAACATCGTGCCTCCGGGGTGGTTACGAACAACGCCAAGCAATACACTACGAGGTGCATTAAGATAACTGAAAAAATATTTTCAATTTTTGACTCTTAAAATGTAGTAGGCTACATGAAATCACGGGCTTGGAAATTTTGGTGCACTGATTAGGGGCCCGTAGCGTAGCGGTCAGCATGGTTAGCTGCCGCCCCGGAGGTCCTGGGTTCGATTCCCGGCTCTGCCACGAAATTTGAAAAGTGGTATGAGGACTGGAACGGGGTCTACTCAGCCTCGGGTGGTCCAAATGAGTAGAGGGGGTTCGATTCCCACCTCAGCCATCCTCGAAGTGGTTTTCCGTGGTTTCCCACTTCGTCTTCGGGCAAATGCCGGGATGGTACTGCCCCCGTAAATTGAATTATATTGAAACCACGGTGGCTGTATTGGCATATATGAATAAAGTTATGGCTGTCATAGTTGTGACGTGTATATTCATGACGTAGGCACGGATGACGCAGACTTCATGCAAGTAGGCTGGTTGAGCTGAGATTCTTGGTGACGTCATGATTTTGTTCGAGAAAGATCTGAGATTTACGACGCAGTCGCAGGGAAACGAGGAATTGTGCTAAGGAAGAAGTTACGCTATTGGAGGAGAGGCTCGAACCAATGAATGATAGTTTGGAGGGAGACGGAGATTACTGAAATTACCATATTTAATTACTTTTGGAATGCAGAATTGTGGAAATCCATTTTCAGTTATGGCATTGATTTGGAATTTTGAAGAAATTAATTTTGAGTTTTTGAAATTTGAAAATCCGTCAAGTATAGCCAAAGTTAGAACTTCTAGCAATGACGGAGGAAAAAGCTATGGAAGGGATGGATACGCCCCTTAAGAAGTTGATAAAAGGTCTTGCACAGCAGAGAGAAGCTCTCATAGCTCATTTTCTCGTGTTTCTCATGTCTTATAGTCGTTTTTCTGATTCTCACATTGTCAGACTTCGAGTGATTCAGTGAAGCAAGTCGTCATTATCACGTGTGGTAGAGCCCACCGCATCGAACAAGCACGGAGCGTGCAGCAGTACCATTTTACGGTTTCTGAAACTAGGCGAAGTTGGAACGCACACATAAACGAGTCTACAAGATTATCGATCAAGAGATAGCTTCTGCCTTTATGCTAATTCAATTGTGCATTACAGTATTGAAGTGTGTAGGAAAGTAGAACATTTTCACGATTATAATTTGGAAGATATTCGCATTTTAATACTGCAGACAAAAGTGATTTTCTCGCCACCTGAGAAGCACTTTTATAATATCACATTCTACGCTACGGCTGACACTTGTATTGCAACCGTGATACAGAAGATTACGTTTGGTAATATAACGCTACATTCTACAATGCAACAATATAATCTGGCAGTTCTTTCAACTATTATTATAACGGAAGTGGAGATGGAAGACTAAAAACTTTAATGCAATTGGGACATATATCAATGGAGTGAAATAGCAGCATGGAACTTCGTTAATCGTCATTCTACAAAAGCGAGCATGTAGTGAACATCCAACTACACTCATGCATCGTAGTCCAACGCTGAATTATATCAAATGGCAGTGGAAATATTTTCATACTCTACAATTATGAACATTTTTTCGGAAATAATTGCAATAAACTTCATGGCGAATTTCTACCAGAACTTCAGGGAACTATCAAGAGAGGCCAGGGTAGACCTGGCTCACAAAGAAGAGTTTTGCCAGAAGGATGTCTATCGTCTACACGGAGCAGTGCAATTTCCGGAGGAGGAAGCAGTTCTATTCTCTGAGGGCGCTGGTTCCAGGTTCGAGGTCGGAGCACATCTTTACGTTGGTGAAATGGAACTATCAGCAGTCTTCTTTGGAAATTTTCCTCTAGAACTTCAATCAACAGATAAGGTAGTCGTGAACGTTTCTTGTTTTATTTGAGCCATTTAGCGATATCTGAGCAACCATTTTTCCCATATTTTCTGTCCCATATATTTTGCCCCATATTCTTGCTTGATATTTCTGTACTCAGTACACTTTGGTGATTTATGCCTTTTCTACGATTTATTGAGACATTATGTCATTGGCATATTTAAATAATTTTGGATCAGTTGAGACTGATAATAGATATTCTTTCAGTAATTTGCATATTTTTGTAGTCACGATTTAACTGTAAAGTTAACGATTTTCTATGGCAAATTTGAATTCAGACAGCGTGTCATTTTATTAAAGTAATTATATTCAGTAAATTACTTTGACCAATTTTCTGTCATCCTCAAGAAAGAAGAATAATTAAAAGATTTTAGAGCGTTAAAATCTATTACTGTATCGACGATCTTGGAAATACTAGTCGTTTTATGAACATGATTGCAACATAGACATTTATCATCAGTTCTGAAATACCATTGCATTATAGACAATATTATGAAATATGAACTTTGATTACAATTTATTGAGTACACTATAGTAATGAAAATTTGATAGGAGTTTTTCTCAATTCTAGATTGGAACAATAATGTTTGCATTCCAAAGTCTAATTGTATTCTATTCGATTATTTATGCAGTTTAGATTAACTTTGATTGAAGATTGTATTTTTATACTGCGATACTTTGAGGATATTAATCTCAATTTTGATAGACCAGGGAGGCGTGTATAATCGTATTTGCTATTAAATTTATTTGTGATTGGCAAATTTTTACTTCATATCGATTCATGAATGAAACCCACGAAGGTTAAATATAATAACAGTTTTTGATACAATTAATGAATATAAGAATTTTTAAAGAGGAACTATGGATGTATAATCGTTAGTTCAGTGGACGTGTAAAAGTCGCTGATGAATAATGCCCTGTAATAAGTGAAGGAGGTTCCCACAGTAATATTAATGAAGTTGATGAATTTATAAGAGGAGGTTTTTTGTATGGATTGTGGAAGATTTTGATGCCATATATATTGAGATATATGATGAATTCTGGGCCTATTTTTGTGCAATTTTGTGCGTTTGGAGCGAGGTATTTTTCCGCTGAGTGTATTGTCCAGGTCCTTTGAAAATTAATCATGTGAAGTTACTGTTAAAATTAACAAGAGTGTTTAAATAATTTGAGATAACGATTTTGAATGGAGGTTACCGTCACAAATAATAATAATTATTAAACCTTATTAAACCTGAATCTAAAATTTAAATATAACTAACCTTCATTGGTCGATTATATCACCACGATTTAAGTAATTATCAACCGGATAAACGTGTGGTTTAATGTATTTCTAAAATAAATAATATAAATACTGTAAATAACTATGTAAATATCTTTAATAATAATTTAAAACGAAAGGGATTAATAGAGGCGTGTATAAATTGTTCTATTGTCGTTTGACAATATTATAAACAATTTAAATGTTATAAATAATTTAAGAACATTTTGTTATAAACATTAAACGTTTTTGTTATTATACTCTAAACAACGCTAGTTCAACAATTGGATTAAACAATTAAACAAGTTTTGGGATTATTAGAGTAATCCATTGATATTTGATTGGAGCATTTAAACGATTTGCGTGATAATATTTGAGTTGAGGTGTGGACATTTAAAGTGTTTTGAAAAGGAGCTAGGCTCTGATGTAACTAGCATATGCTAACGTTGGCTGGACAGGTGGGTCCATTTGACGATGCAAGCATGCGACATGGTGTAGGGTATATCGCAGCTGGCCAGACAACTGTATGATAAGAGGCCAAGGTCACCTACATAGTAGCCTTGCGGTTATAAATAAAATGTGATGTTTATGAAAAAGGAAAACAATTGCTATATGTCTCGTCCCAACTCCCTTATCCATTCCAAGTGTATTATTATTATTACGTTCTTTTGAGCTAGTGAAAGCTCAAATTTTGTATGTAAAGTCTACAAGTCCTACAGGAGGACATAGTTACATTGACAATGGCTTCTGATCGCCACGTTTATTTTGTTGTTAAATTTTGTTAAATTAATTCCTTTATGTAAAATAAATTATTGTGCAGTTTAAAGTTTCTTGTTTCCGTCTTGGTTCATTTTAAATATCGTGGTGGAGGTTATTGTGAGGGCATACTTTTAAGTGATCCAGTTGGCAACCCAAACCCGAGATTAATTTGAATAGGTAAGTAAAAGGTAAGTATGAACCCCCGTATATTTTGGTGTGTTCCACAATAATTTCTTGTTAACTACTGTGCTCTAATCTCGGTAGTATCTGTCAGTGCCATTTTCATTGATGTAGCTGTGCCGGTGCGATTGATTATTGGCAATCCGATTGAGGGGGCGGATATCTGACAGCCTACTATCCGGATTATCGGGGACAGTAGCTACTGTAAGGCCACGGCCGCCTCCTTCCCTCTTCCTAGCCTATCCATCCCAATCTTCTATCCCTTCCCATCCCTCATGAGGCCCCTGTTCGCTTTGCAGGTGAGGCCGCCTGGGCGAAGTGCTGATCACACCTCACCAGTTGTATCCATCCTGACCCGATGTTCCAAGCTCCAGGACACTGCCCATAGATGCGGTAGTGGTGAGTTCCCTCACTGAGTCCGTGGGAACCACCAACCTAGAGGGTAAATTGACTAAATAAAAAATAAATTTAAAAAAATGATTAGGGGCCGTCCACATTTAACGTAACCACAAAGAACGGGGAGGGGGTAGATGAAATAATTACGTAACTACTTAACAAATAACAAAAATGAACTCATTTTACGCGGCTTTCCAGCCACCATGACGGAAGGCGCGGGATGGTACCTAACTTAAGGCCACGGCCGCTTCCTACCCAAATTCTACCTCACCTCAATTAATAATACTTACACTAGTACAGACATCATAGTGACACAGATCATGAGACAACTTCTACACACAAACAAGTACACGGGGGTACATGACCATGATGTCACAAAGCCCCTAAAAGAATCAACAACAACTACAGTATAATCGGGTAGAAATTCAAGTAAAGTATAAAATGTCAGAAATACATTTAAAATTAATAAATTAGAAAATGAATACCGTAAATCAATAAATAATTATTCTAGAGTACAATACAGATTGTGACTTTCTTCAGTGGAGGCTTCAATAGCGTAGTTGGTAGCATACTGAGTTTCTATACCCAAGATCACGGGTTGAACCCGGTCGAAGTCATCGGATTTTTAGGAGCGTTAAAATCCCTCAGTATGGCTTCCTTCGGAGGGGAAGTAAAGCCAGCGGGCCCATGTCATAGATTTATGGCATGTAAAGCAACCTTCCACTAACTACAATTGTGTGAAGCTAAATTTGTATGTTAGATTTGATAACGCTCTATTAGTTCCAACGTCCACCATCAGGTGCCGGTTGCAGTGGCATCTAGTAGCCAAGTTCACAGCTAGGCGAGATTGACGTTAGCATTTGGTAAAAAAAAGTAGGAACTACTTGAAATTGATCGTCTGCAGGCCTTACCTGAATTACAGATAACTCACACTAATACAGTCATCACAATTATTAACACCGGTTATCAGACAGATTCTACACACACCCAAAGTAGACGGGGCTACATGACCACGTTGTCGCAGCCCCTAAACTGAGGAACCAACCAACCAACCTTCTTCAGAAAAAGGTAGTTGGCACAAATCAAGTTGCAAGTCTTACACTAAAGTTTTATAAAAGGGCTGATCTCCTAACTATTCCTATAAAATATAGTAACTATCTAAAATGTTAAAAACACACTAAAAGACTAAGAAACCAGATCTGTTACATTTATTGATTAATGTTTAAGGATATACTTGATCTCTTCAACAGATCTAATGACTTCATGTCTTTTTGTACATTTAAAATTGTTAATATTCATTGTAAATATTCCAGTCGCGAAGGGCCCGGATAGTGACGCCGTAAAAACGTTTAAAAATGCACTTAAAATTTTCAAAAATGACTGTTATAAATTATCTAAAAATTCAAAAAGTTCACTATAAAATGGAGAAAATGATCTTATAATAATAAACTCACCAATATTTAAAAAATGACATCTGAAGCTCAAACTGAAAAGTCAGTCAAAATAGATTTCTAGCACTTAACAAAAAGTTTATGTTCACAGCTACTAGCTTCTTCTTAACTCTGAGAGATGTAACTACCTAATATAAAGCTGACCTATGTCTATATTGGAAAAAAAGACCTTAAAAGGCAGATTTCCCTCAAATATGACCAAAAAATCCACCAAACTTTAAAAAAATGCTTTTAAAATGGAAAAAATAGCACCAAAAAATGCAAAAAGACGCAAAGTAAAAATGACATACTTGAATACGGGGTGGCCCGTCCGGAGTTTCTATGTACTTCAATATTGTTTTAGACAGTTCAGAAAAAAGATGACATGTCATCAACATCCGGACCCAACAGTCGCGTAAAAAGTATGGCAGACGGATGAAATGGGCAGTCAATTTGAGAACTGTGGTGAAGCGGATAACGTGTAGTGTGGCACTGAGCCTCACGAGAGGCAGTGAAGTGGACTGACGAGATTACTGTAATTACCCAGCAAGTAGCAACAGGTAGCGCGGGGCAGCGAGCACCAATTGTCACGGCGCGAGGGAGCATTACTCTCCTTCAAGCGCAGCAGAACATAGTACTAGCAACCCGCCTAGTTTCACCCGGTATCGTTAACTTTTATTTTTATTTTGCCTATGGCTTTTAGTGCCGGGAGTTTCCGAGGACATGATCGGCTCGACAGAGGCTATAGCTGCTTCAAGCGGACACCCATGGAGTGAGCTACAAGTTCCGTTCAATTTTAAGTACAGATATCACTACCAGATATCACTGACACCTAGTGCTGAATGTTGGAACTTTGATAGGGCGTTTCAACGAAATCTAACCTAGAAATTTAGCTTCACACAAGTTTAGTTAGTGGAAGAATCTTTTACATGCCATAAATCTATGACATGGGACACAGGATTTACTTGCCCTCCGAAGGAAGGCATACTGAAGGATTTTAACGCTCTTAAAAAGTCCGACGACTTTTGCCAGGTTTTAACCCGCGATCTTGGCCATAACAATTCAACAAGCTACCAACTACGCCACCGAAGCCGCTGGTATATTTAACTGATTACCCAGCGTAAGCTTAAAAAGAAGGTGCACGGACGGCAGATCCATGACTCTTCTCTGAAGTCTTAAAGGATTCAACAGTTTGATGCTGGCCAAAGCTGGGGTGATAGGCTCGCTCACTAGCTCGTTAACTTCATCCGAACCTAGTAATTTAAATTTCCATTGAATGGAGATTGTTGGAAGAAATAAAAACGTAGTGGGCGATGTATTAAAGATCGAGATATGCTGTCGTGGATTATTTTTGTAGAACTTTCTATGCTGAAGAATTTTTACACTCATAGTATATATATTTACTTATTTATGTTCGACCCTGACTATTATATGTCAGAAAACTGTGCTATAATGAGGCTCATTATAAGACTATTTTTCAATATTAAACAGTTTCCCCCACCAATCAGAGCTCAAGAAACAGTTGCTTGACCAATTAGATAATTAGATGCGCTGAGTTCCACGGCTTTTTAATTTAAATTTCACTGCCTGGCCTAGTGTCATAGTAGGGTAATCGAGGAGGCCATGGTCAAATACAAGGTATTCTCTGCGTCTCATGCGCTCTGTTCAGTACATAAAACTGGCGAAATCTCGACAGATATTTATGAATATTTATGTTCGAACATAAAATAGTTATCGTCGAACATAAACAGTCGTATGCAACTCGCCTATAATGATAATTATGACACACGTATTGAAATTTTAAAACTCGCATACACTCGTTTAATACACATACTCGTGTCTTAATTATTGCCATTGTAGGCTCGTTGCATAATGTACTATTAACGGTTTACCCAGCGTAAGCTTAAAAGCCACACGGACGGCATGTTCCTCTTCGACTCGATTCACTGAAATCGTTACGGTACTGCTCAACTTCCTTTGGTCATAAATGAATGTTTCTCTACAGAAACCATCCTCCAGAAATTCTTTACAAAATGGTGAAACCCACATAAAAATCCATCTAGTGGTTCTTGAGATTAGCCGTTACATCCAAGAATCGGGGACTTAGTTTTACCCAGTATGTAGAGATACACCACACTCAGGGGTTCACAAACTGCGCTATGGCACAATGTTCTTGGGAGGTCAAATATCGCTTTCAGCCAGATAACAGGGCACCATGTTCTCGGCGGTTACATTCCTCTGCCTGGCATTCAAGTACAAGATGACCGGACTTGCAGTCCATGGTCCTGGCATTTCACCGAAGATTGCATTCAAGATCGCTCAGTCAATTGGTCAGCAGCGGACTTCAGTGAAACATTCGGAGACCTCATCCTGCCTGGACGAAGGCCTGCATGCCCAGACAATTTGCAGATGCAGTAGTTATGTAACTTGTAATATAATAATCCACTCACCACAATCTATTACCAGACGTGTCTCCGTACATGCGTTATTGTCTACCCTGTATACTAATCAAGTCAGGTAGGCAGTGCTTTACTGACAACTTCAGTCATTTTATCAGTAAAACCTTCAAAACGTGTAAGATGAGTGATTGCTAAGGCTGTGAAGAAAGCAGGTTGGCGACACACCGAGTATGTTATGCTATTATTAGGTTCGTGTCCCAGTATATAGTGGTTCCAGTACAGTCACTTCACAAGATCTTATTTCTGCTGCTCCCCCCTTTTTAGACTGGCTTCAACAACTGGATATCTCGTTATGAATGCAAACGCAAATAATGTTCTTGTGATGTATATATTGTACTGTACATATGATTTACTTATTTATATGTATACAGTACACATCCCCAATTAAATAATAAGGGAACGATTTGGTATCGCGGCAATCAACAACAAAGTGCGGGAGGGTCGTCTGCGAAGGTTAGGGCATGTGCTACGGTCAGGAGCGGACACCATTGCAAAACAGGGCTACACACTAGAGATCGCCGGGAAAAGACCAAATGGGCGACCGAGACAACGTTGGACCGATACACTGCACAGGGATCTGAAAAGCATCAACCTACATCCGGACATGGCCCATGACCGAGTAATTAGTGGAGACAGCGGGTTCATATAGCGGACCCTGCCACGAGGCAGGACAAACGCTAAAGCAAAAGAAGAAGAAATATATATATACAGTACATTATATATACAGTATATTGTAATTTACCTAGTTGCTAGCCATACGATAAATAAATAAATAAATAAATAAATAAGAGGTGGTGTTTCACTTTACCACTGTACGGTCAAACTAGACATTCTCAAACGTTGGCAGCCACTGTCCGCTGCCAGAAACATGTCCTCCAACGTACATAAATGGTATACTTGGGGACACATCAGCAGATGGCTTAGATCTTGAACATCATCGCACACACACAGAATGTCCACATTGGCTGGCAGGTAGCCCCATTTTCGCAGTACCGTGGTATTGTCCACCACGCCAGGGAAAGTCAGCTGGGTTTAAGGCTAAATGTCCCGACACCTTGGTAAGAATATATTTCACCAGATGGCAGCACAAGGGAAGCTGAATTTATTTATTTATTTATTTATTTATTTTTGTATCGAAGGGGAGCTCCGATCTGCGATCTGAAAACTGTTATGTACCCTGTCTAGTAGTAGAATTGATATTAATTCATTGCTTACTTTTTAATTTCAAAACCAGAAAAGTTGCTGTTTGTTTTTCAAATATCTGATTAAAATTCGAAAGAAAACGGGTAATACGAAAGTTGAGTTTTACTTACTGATTCCAAAACCGCATCGAAAACCTAAATCGGTTGAATAGAATCGTCGGGATCACTTTGGGAAGTTTGTGAATAAAAGTTTTATTGTATTTGCAACAAGGCGCGGTAGTAGAACAAGGTCATGGAGAGCGGGTTGATGGAGGGTTGGGGGGAGCGGAGGGGAGCGGAGTTCGATTGGTTTTAGAGAGCGACAACCTTGCCAGACGATATGGAATTCCCGAACATCTAGTGACTAGTCCAATGTTGCGATTGACTGCTGGTTAGTTCTAAATTATTGTCAAGGTCTGGATATTTCTGAGTGATCCTTCTTGTTTTTAGTTCATCGATCTCATTAATTACTTTTTGTTTAATATATTTTACCTGCAACAGTATTATTTTTAATGCCCGTTAGGTGTTCTATTTTTGGCACTTTATTTTAGGGCAGTATTTCTGGTGGAATAGATACATGTACATATACTGTAAGTAGGCTACGACTGGTGGAGTGAATTACGGTCATCACGTGGGGTTATTTTTCGTTTTTGTTGAAAAATGGAGCCACCACCAAAACCGATTCTAGGGCGTGCCACAAAATCCCAGGGGAGATTGCGACTAAGTACCAAGAAAAGGAAGCCAGGCCCTAAAAAAAGAAGAAAAACACCTCTTCACACCCGTAAGTTCTTTTCCCTAGTTTATATTTGAAATTGTATATTTCTTTGCACTTGCATTAGAGAATCTGTAATGCACTGAGCAGCTATGATTTCACTTATATTTTACTTGTAGCCTACAAGTAGGATGACTAAACGTCACCCCGCAATCTGCAGGCTACGTGGCTGAACAGCGCAGCTGTTGCTTGGTAGGCCTAGGTCCTTCATGGGCTGTCGCGCCACGGGTGTAATTTGTTTTTTACTTCTAATACATAAGTGTAGGAGTACAAACTAACGAACTATTCAGTGTCAATTTTTTTCAGAGCAGCAAGTTCGAGTTCAAATGAAAACAATGCGTTGTGTGGAAAAATAAAAGCGTAGCGATTGTGAAAATGGAAAATTGGTTTCCAGAAATACTGGATTGGATTGGGATCCATAGAGACTGCGAACAGTACTTTTGAACTACCAGCGGGCAAGGTGATGACAAACTTATACGTTATCGCTTGCAGCCCCTAATTGCAAAAAGTTCCCAGCTAGTATCAAACACCACCAGCAATGCTGCCGAAAATTATATGTCCCTTTTTGCAAAATTCACGGAGGTAAGCAGATCAATCGAGGGAAACGAGGTTCATTCACTCATAGAACCAAAGCTGCCGGGTTGGTCTTCCAGTTTGGGCCATCCTGGCACTATAAAACAATGAAATCAGTTTAGAAAAAATAACTGCCACAATAGTGAAGGACACTGCACTCAGCAGAAATAGAAGAAGAGCAGCTTTCCGAAAAAAAAATTTGCATCACGAGAAGGGAAAAGAATGTCCCGACAACAGTCTAATGAAATGAAACGTACTGTCTCACGTGATTACGGAAACCGATCAATGCAGTTGGATTACGATGAGGTACTGTTGAAAGAGTTTAGGGATGAGAAGATCAAGCAACTAACGCTTAGTGAAGGCCATGTACAAAAACTGGAAAAGGAAGCAAGGGGCCAAAGGGAAAATTAAAAGTGGCACACAGCTAGAAAGGACAGACTTACGACCTCCAATTTTGGATATGTATGCAAGAGGAAACCTACTTCGAAATGGGCTCCAGTAGCAAAAAACATTCTGTACGGCGAATTTCACTCAAAAGCAATGCAGTATGACTGTGATAATAAGCGAATCGCAAAACGAAATTTAGAGGAGAAATCGGAAGAAATGTCGAAGAATGTGGTCTTTTCGTACATAAAACTTATGGGATTTTAGGTGCCTCCCCAGACGGATTAATAGGAGACGACGCTATAGTCGAAGTCAAGTGCCCTTATTCAGCACGGAAGATGACCCTACTGGAAGCCTGCAAAAAGCAAGAGGGATTTTGTTTGGCAGGAAGTAAGCAAAAAAAAAAAAAAAGCCTAGAAAATGTCAAGAACAGTACCTTTCAGAAGAGAACAGATTGATAACTCTCTAACACTCACATGATTTTTATTTCAATAACCAGGGCCAGTTGGAAATAAAATAACGGGAAATATGTTATTTTGTGGTATGGACGCCTAAGGATATTCACACAGAAACAATAAAGAGGGACGAAAAGTTCTGGAGACAAAATATGCTTTTGTAACTGACATTCTGCTACGAGAAAATCTTGTTGCCTGAGATCATTGATTCCTGGATTGCTTTTATTATGTCTCACCAATCCAATATGGCGGCTGTGTGAAACATTTCACCAGCATTCCGTATCTCCGAAACTATTACCGATATCCCCCTGAAATTTTGTACGGTGATAAAGGGCACTACTAGAAGTTCACCTATGAGACCTTCAAAAACCTGTTAACTACAAAACCAACATGGCGGCCAAGCGAAGTTGAGACATTTAAATAGACTTTTCTCGCGATTTAACCATCCAAACGTAATGAAAAATGGTACAGCAAATGTTTCTGCACATTGTAATGCACTGGCGTCCTATTTAGTTCAATTGTTTACATAACCTTAAAATGTGGGCTGTGCGAAATATTTCACTGGCATTCAATATTTCCGAAACTATTTATGATATCACCCTGAAATTTGGTACGGTGATAAAGGGCGCTGCTACAAGTTTATCTATGTAACTTTCAAAAACATGTGAAGTACAAAACGAACAAGGCGGCCAAGCGAAATTGAAACACTTTAATAGATTTTTCTCGTGATTTAATCATCTGAGCGCAGTGAAATGTGGTACAGTAAATGATTATCATATTGTAATGCACTGGCATCTAAATTAGTTCAATTGTTTACATAACCTAAAGATGGCGGCTGTGCGAAATTTTAAAATTAATTTTTTATTTCTTGTTTCGTAATCATGCGATCGAAGTGAAAGTTTGAATAATGAAGCTACGCAATAATTTTCCTTTAATGGTACATAACTCTATGGCCTATACATATAACAATCCAATATAGCGAGCATCCGAAATATTTTGACGGTTCTCAATATCGACGAATCTTTTACAGCAATCAAGCTGATTTCTTTTATGTTCATAGAAGCTATGAACATAAGTTCACCTATAGGACTTTAAGTAACCTGGTGAGCACAAATCCAACATGGCGGCGACGCGAATTATAAATATTTAAATGGACGTTTCTCGCGAATTAACTATCCGAGTGCCGTGAAACGTTGCACGTTAAATGCTTATACAAATGTTGTTCCACTGGCATGTCATTTATTTCAATTGTTTGCATAATCACAAGATGGCAGCTGTGCGAAATTTTAAAATCTCGTTTTTACTTCTTGTGTCCTAATCATGCGATTGAAATCTGAATACCACACGTACACAATAATCTTCATGTAATAGTACATAAATAAAAATCCAACCTGGCGACCATCTGAAATATTTAGACGGTTCTCAATATCTACGAATCTATCACAACAATCAAACTGAAATTTTGTATGGTGATAGAGGCAATTAACATGAGGAGATATATGAAAATAGGCTGAATAGTTCTTCACGGAACTACTTGTTCTTTATTTAGGCTACCTGTACTCTACTAATGGAAAAATGGAAAGGGAGCTTCAGTGAAATCCTACAAGCTTAAACCTGGGGAACAACAGGCACAGTGTGTGAGGTAGCAGTAACTAACTGTCGATATATTTAGCTCAGGATATACAGACTGCGCATGCGTACAGTCGAATTCCTGCTACTCGTCACAGCGTGTCGAACTGACTTCTTCCAGCGCGCAGACAATACTGTCACATTGATGCGATTGAGTCTACCCCACACAGCGAGAGGAAGATCACTACGGAGAGCTATTTCTTCCTTCGCTGGAATGTTCACGAGTGGTTCAATTCGCTTCTCCATTTTGCGATCCCACCAGAACTCACGTTTTCTACCAGAAACTCCTTACAGATGATCAACAAGACGCAGTGCATCGTAGGTCATGATTGACCCTGGGTAACAATGGAAAGAGAATTACATTCCGGAGGGCTTACCTTTGGCAAGTACGAGAACTGATGGACCTCGACAGAATCTTGAATAATAATAATGTTATTGGTTTTACGTCCCTTTTAACTACACTGGCTTTTAGAGACGCCGGGGTGCCGGAATTTTGCCCCGAAGGGGATCTTTAACGTGCCAGTAAATCTACTGACACGGCTCCCTCGCATTTGCGCACCCTCAAATGCCAGCTGACTGCGCCAGGTTTCGAACGACAGAATCTTGATCTAGGTTCTTTTACTCCTCTGGTGTCCTCCTTCTACTTTGCCTCTTTTGACCAGGACTTTCTTCAAAGACCCGAAATCCTCGTTCTTTAAAGGTTAAGAGTGGGTCCGCTTAAGTCAGCAGCCCCATGTGCATGAGGGTGTGTTGGATTTGTCTGATAACCTGTGTTTCTGTGGAGACTGTAGTAGTGTGAACTGTAATAATTATTGGGGTTTGGATAGGGGTAGGTGCCCCGGGACTTGAAAACAGTGTACCATGTCGGCATTTTCAACAAGGGAGTATGAACAAAAGCGAGAAAATAACACTCATTATGGCCGTTATCAGCATCTGGATTTGAACGACTAATCTTTGGAGTTGCTGCAGCACCCCTTCGCAGTCCCGGCTACGCTGCGGTATCAATTGTTCTGATCAGGAGACCTTGACATACTGATACTCCAGGGAATGCGTGAATTTTACTTCACTTGCCCACTGCATCATTTGTACCTGTACGTCGTGTGGGAGATTGACGTCCGCTACACTCCAACGCCGAGCTTAACCTATTCTGTAGAACTCGTAAGATGGTTTGGTCTAAACGTATAGATTATTTATAGCTATAGGTGGTAATATTAGCGACAGCAGGATTTTTTTCCAGGGGTAGGGCAAGTAATTACCTACCTGTCACTAGCTGCTGATGCGAGACGGTACCCCTCCCGCAATTTTTGTTTCATTTCTTACTTGCTTCGTGGTATTCATTATTTGGCTGCTCTGAAACCATTAGGTACATTATCTTTATGGCATGAATGGCAGGAATAAGTTAGTTTTTTTTAAGATAAGAGTTTTGGTCGATAGAAGTTCGCTTTTCTTTGCAAATCATCGTCATAATGATCATTTTTTAAAAACGGGTATTAAGTAAAAAGTATCGATACAAATCAAGCAGTTCATTAAGATGGTAAATTTAATCCAGTTCGCCGATTTTTTAAATAACGGAGATATTTTCAAAAAATCTCCAATTACTAAGTTAAATTAAGTTGTGGAATTATCCTTACATCTAGATTAGTTAACTATCAGTAACTTCAATTTATGAAATAAAGTGATGTGACAATGAACAATCGAAATATTCTCGGGATTCCAGGGGTGGGGGTGACCCTTCCTTGCCCCCCCCCCCCCCCCTCATGGGTAGTAACTTAGCATTATATCAAATTATGAGTGGCGGAATGAAAATAAGGGAAGGACGCTTGAGGTTTTTGTGACCGTTTTCCCTGTGTTCATGAGTTAAGGGACCTCTTTTTCATGTGTATTCCAAACCACAGGACGTGATATTTCACCTTCAAAAATCTCACATGGATTAACCGGGAATCAAACCCTTGGTGAGAGGAAAGCAGCCTGAACCCTGCATCATCACGCAGTAAGAAGTTGAACCAGTGACTCTCTCATTTTCGGATTATTAGGCTATACCTATTTAAGAGTACATACATCTTTCCTTCTGTTTTATCTCTGGGTCAATTTAATTACCATGAACAAATGTCAGATCAGCCCTGCTCTTTAATCGGTAGGGGTGAGATCACTGAGGTACGGAGAGGAATGATGATGATGATGATGATGATGATGAGAATTTTCCCATGCCGACATGCCACAGCGACGTTTATAGACGAGTACACAGCAAGCAATCAAACTAGCTTGTAATTTATCGTGGCTCCTAACCTTCCGAACATAAGTCACAGGACATTCATTTCAGATGTTATCCGAATCATTGGACGTTTACATAACTACGACAGGCTATATATTTACTGGCACGTTCAAGAATGCCTTTAGGGCAGTGGCGTTTCTAAATTATCATCATTATCATCATCACTAGAAAACCGCCCCGACTTCGCCCGGTATCTTTAATGGTTTACCCAGCGTAAGCTTAAAGGGCGTATTTTTATCGATTTCTATGAACTACGACCGACAACCGTTTTCCGTCTCAGCATGATGAGTTAAAATCACTGACTGGGCTATATCATGGAGATGTGCAACGAATTCGTGTCAGATGTAATTTAAGAATGACCAAGTGCATGAAAGACAAATGCCCCTTCTGTCCAATCTAAACTTGACCTAGTATTCTGCAGAACGAAGAATGAAACTGGGGCGATTGGCTCGCTCACTAGCTCACTCGTGAACTGTCTTCGAAGCTAGTAAGTGAATGGAGATTGTTGGTAGAAATGAAAACCTAAAAACGCCTATAGTGGGCGATGTATTGAAGATAGAGATATGCTGTCACGGACTTTTATGTAGAACTTTTCATGCTGAACAATTCTCACACTCATAGTATATAGATATTCTTAATGGTTTTCACACCGTAAGTTTAAAAGGCGCACGGACGGTAGCTTTTTTTATTAGACTGGATTCACTGAAATCGTTACTCTCGGCTTCGTTTGGTCATAAATAAATCATTTTCTACAGAAACCTTCCTCGAGAAATCCTTTACAGAATGGTGAAATTCGTATCAAAATCCATGCAGTGGTTCTCGAGATAACATTCAAGAATCGGGGACTTTGTTTTATACTAAGTAGAGAGGAGGATTCTAATAGTCTTTCCGTTTGGTCATGATAACCAGAGGATTAAGGGACTTGAGTGACGTGAGTTGAGTTCCGAGAAGTCCCTTAATCCTCTGGGTATCATGACTAAACGGATATAATTGATTGGAATCTGCTTGTTATCGTTCAGCATGGGTGAAACCGAGTTCAATTGCCCGGTAGTCTGCCCTATATGCCACTAAAACTGTTTACTCTACCGCCCACTGTGGCCTACACAAACAAGCAAATGAGTCGAAGTTTACCTGTTTGTACAGTGTGGGAAGAACTTATTGAGACCAGACAATATTGACACAGTAACAGATAGCCTAGCAGTGAGAAAGTTCATTCATGGTGTAGCCTACTGTGTAGCTTCTGTACCGGGCATCAAACAGATTTTGTTACCATTGGGGACGAGTTCAAATTTTAGTGCTGATTATTTAGCGTAGCCTTTCGAGTTCCAAAATTATTTTACTTGTAGAATCGGTGCATTACTGATTGTATTGATCAGATCTTATCGTTACCTGACGCGCTACAGAAATTTGTATATTTTCATTCATTCATTCATTCATTCATTCATTCATTTGCAATTGGGGGTGTGTCCCCCGGTGGCAAATTGGATATACAGTACAAAACAAATAAATAATGATACATAAAAATTCAACAACAATTAAACTGGAGTATTTAAACAAATCGTCAGTCTTTTCTTAAACACACCTAGGCCTATATGGTTGGGAAAAGGCTCTAAGACTGCGGCAAATAGAGAGTTCCAGTTATCTATGGCACGGTTTACGAATGAATATTTACCATAATTTGAACGCTGTGGTCGGCCCTTAACTTTGAAAGAATGATCACTCCTACTCATGTAAGTGGGCTTTCCCATACGTTTGCTATGCTCACCTCAGACTGGTTGATTTGTATACGTGTTGTACATAGCACAGAGTCTAGATTTCATCCTCCTAGCCTTCAGAGATCCAAATTTCTTTAACATACGGCTCACACTGCTCCTGGGATTAAAGTTACTAAGCACAAAATCTAGCGGCCTTTCTTTGTACCATTTCCAAATCATTTATGAGCCCTACTTGATATGGATCCCAAACCGCCGAGGCGTATTCCAGAATAGGTCTTACAAGTGACAAATATCCTAATTCTTTAGCAGAGGTACTACTTCCTTTTAATACCTTCATTACAAAGTGCATGGATTTGTAAGCTTCAGAAACTACACATCCTACATGACTACTCCATTTCATATCATTCCTTACGATATTTGCAAGAATCTTCTTCTACAAGTATTTCCGAGCCAATGTTATAATGAAAATCTTGCCTTCGCCCTTTCCCTATTCTTATGAGACTGCATTTTTGTGTTTATTTTCATTTCATTTTTGGACTTCACTTGCCAGATTTTCCTGCGGCGTATCCGTATTCGTAAAATCGTGGACCACGATCGAGCCGGCAGTTGCAGCATGTCCGGATATCGTATGTTCGAATCCCGGTGCTAACAACAGCTATCCGGAGTGAGGTTTTCCCCATATTTCTCCACACTCCCTCCAGGAAAATGTCGGAATAGCATCTCATTACAAGTCCCAGGGCACCTAACCCATCTTCTAAATTGAATTTAAAACAACAACAACAACAACAATCACTTGCCATGTAGACTATAACACTACACGCATCATAATGTTTAACGCACAGTTCATAATACTCTACTTCACAGCAATCGGAATATTCCATGAAGTTGTACAGCAATTCATTTCAAAAGTTATTTAATTCATTTTAGGGTCTTAGGACATCTTGGTCATCGACCCCTTGTGGTTGGGTGTGTGTTGAATTTGTCTGATAACCTGTATTCCTGTGATCACTGTATTAGTGTAACTGTAAAACAGACAGACAGGAAGTACGTGCCCCGGGACCTGAAGTAAGGCACAATCCCGTAATTTGCCTGAGGGGTGTGGAAAAACCCGCGACACAAGAGGTCTGACTTGGATTCACGGCTATGCCAATAAATTTTAATTCGGTTGTGAGTGCTGGAACTGGGTACACTCAGCCTCGTGAGGCAAAATTGAGAAGAGGATGGTACGATTTCACACATCAACCATCCTGGTAGTGGTTCTCAGTGGTTTCCCACTTGTACTCCAGGAAAATGACGGGATGGCTCCCAACGTAAGAGCATGGCCGGCTCCCTCCAAATCACATCCCCAATTTAAAAATACACACACTAGAGTAGTTCTGTCATCAAAATAGCGGAGGTTAGCACACAAATCAATCACACCCAAGTATACGGGGATAACTGACCACGATGTCGCAAAGCCCCTTAGTAAAACAACAACCACAACAACAACAACAACAACAACAACAACAACAAGAAATAACGAGCACTACAGTAGTCGCATATGATGTGTAACATGTGACATTTTATCCTACTATGTGTCAGTCGGAAGCGCAAATCCTTTGTTAACAGTGAACTCTGTTGGTCATTGAAATAACTACTTGTAAAACTCCTGTGGCAAATCCTTTCAGCAAATATGATATAATGAATATTTTCACATCAAAGAACGACAACTTGAAGATGATTTATTGTAGGAATATATTTAATGGGGCCTCCAAACCTTGAAGTAAACCGTATGCGATATACATTCCACATAGTGTTGTATTTTGGCCGACAGTACCTACCTCGAATGCTTACATTAATAAGATTACAGCAAAACTATGAACGATTAATAAATCATAATTGTTTTCAGCAAATATGATATAAGTTAATGCATATTTTCACACCAAAGAACGATAATTTGAAGATGATTTATTGTAGGAATATCTTTAATGGGGCCTCCAAACCTTGAAATAAACCATATGCGATATACATTCCACATAGCCACATGGCCGACAGTACGTCGTTGTACCAATCTCCGCCACCGCGCATGCTCAATGTTTCCGTTGCATTTCCGTCCCTTTTACAAAATCACCCACATAAAAAATATACAGCAACCGAGTGAAAAGATGTTACACATCAAAAACAACAATTTCACTTGTCTGCGGATCAAATTATTTTGGTGTGAAAATATCATTAAAAAAAAGATTTTCCTGTAACCTAGCCAACATGTTTGCGAATTTACACCAAGATCGGAAGATTGATGTTCACGATGTTCCTTTGTCAGTTCATTATTAAACTGTGTGCATGTTAGTGTATGTATGTGTGCGAGAGAGAGATTGAACAATTCATCACGCCTCCCTAATGATGAAATAATAACCATCTAATGAGTGAGAGATTGAATACCTTGCGAGTACAATAGAAGTAGAAGAACTGGAGGGTCAGTGCATCAGCTCAGTGATGAGAAGTGTTCGGATGTTTAAGACATAGAAACGCAAGTAAATATTCCCTAACACTACCTGAATATGACCTAAAAACGGGAAAATATAACCTATGCATTCTAGGGTTGTGTAGAAAGATTTGGAGTAGTACTGTACTAACCTAAAACGTGATAATAGAGCAGACATCTTCGCAACAGTAACAGGCATCACCCTGAAATTTTATACGGCGATAAAGGGTACTACTAGAAGTTCATCTATTAACTTTCATAAAAATTTCATAAACATGGTGGCCAAGCGAAGTTGAATCATTTAAATAGACTGTTCTCGTTATTTAACTATCCGACTGAGCGCAGCCAAACTTTGTACAGCAAATGTTTATACACATTTTAATGTACTGACTTCTATTTTAGTTCAATTGTTTACATAACGTCGAGATGGCGGCTGTGCGAAATTTTAAAATTAAGTTCTTATTTCTTGTGTCCTAATCATGCGATCAAAATGACAGTGTGAATAATGAACCTACTCATTAATCTTCATCTAATGGTACATAACTGTATGGCCTACACATATAACAGCCAACATGGGGACCATGTGATATATTTCGACGGTCCTCAATATCCACGAATCTATTATAGCAATCAAACTGAAGTTGTGTATGTTGATAGAGGCTATTGACAGAAGTTCACCTGTGGATCATTCAATAACCTGATGAGCACAAACTCAACATGGCGGCGACGCGAAATTTAAATATTTAAATGGATTTTCATCGCGACTATGCTATTCATCGGAGTGCTGTGAAACTTGGCCCGGTATATCTTCATAGAACCCTTAATATACTAACGTCTAATTTAATAGAGTTTTATGAGAACTTAAAAATGGCAGCTGAGCACATTATTAAAATCCCGTTTTCATTTCTCATGTCCTAAGTAAAACTAGTAGAATATGCGAAAATTGGCTATTTAGATCTTCACGAAACTACTTGTTTGGCTATTGAGTGATGAGTTTGCAACTGTTGCTCTAAATTGTTATCACAATGTAGGTCGCAATTGAAAACTTAATTTGTCCAACACATGGAGAAGCTATAAAGGAAGAGTTTTGACAGGGAAAGGATTAGTCGAATATCTGAACATAGGCTATATTAGCTCTTCACGCAACTACTTGCTAGGTGTAAAGAGAAATATTTGTTATGGATAATGACCTTGCGATTTTTGATGCAGTTTACGACGGGTTTAGTTTTCTATGGAGTTAAAGCTACAGCAGTGAAATTTGGTGTATATTCTACTTATATCGTTGTTAATATGTACAGTAGTGTGAATTTAGAACAAATAGCTCTTTTTGAATAACGAAATTTCACTCATGAGTAACCTAACCATAAAATAAGCCATGGGCCATCATGAACTGAACTGCGAGTGAATGTGACGGGAAAATCCCCTTGTCAGACATGATTTACTCTCAGAGAAATCGTTCGCTCCAAAGGAATGACAAGCACTGTCGAAAACAATCATTTGTGATTACGCCTGTAAAATCTCGTCATAGATTCATTTATTCTGAATATGGGCAATCCCGAATCCAGCCGCATGAGTAATCACTTATTGTAACGTACTGCTCATAGATAGAATGGCACTTAGTTCTGCCTATGTTTGGGAAAGGAAACAGAATAATAGTCACTAGATTCCTATGTAACCAATAGATACAACATTCATAGCTGTCACATCTAAGGTAATTTTGTACAAAAAAACAAACGATATTTTTCAATTTTAACACATCTTTTAAACAAATACAGTAATATCATCGTATCATGCCAGCGGCAAACGAAACAGGCATTGGCTAGGTAAGTGGTGCCTACCCTGAGGCAAGCTCTGAGTTAGCTCAGGACGCATTCTCTCGACGATCGGGTATTGAAGACGCTTGTTTATTAAGTGAACCTTGCAAATATAGAGATTCACACAGAACTTCACGTCATTAATCCAGTTTTATAACTTAACAGCATGTTTTAACAGTCACAAAACCAGCAGAAATCCCGCTGTGAAGTGAAGGAAACCACCGTGGTTAGGTGGCGAGGAACGCACCACTTCCTCTTCCTTACAAGATGTAGCATCTCACTCAAGAGAGTGTCTATAGAACGGTTGTTTCTAAGCCTCATCACTTTGCTGTTGCAGACATGACAATTTCCCTAGATATTTAGCTGTAGTCATCTTGGCATAGATCTTCTGTACATTGTCGTTTTAGAGGATTGCGACATCATAAATAGAACTGTTTTTGGTTGCATGTTAAGGGAAATGATATCTGAACTGTTAGCCCGTAGCATATGTGCCTGACTCTCCTTATTTTCTGGTCCCAGCAAATTTTCCGAGTCTCAGAATTTACATTTGTAATGTCATTATCTTTAACCTCCTTGGCCGTGTTCATAATGGCAAAAATAATCTCGGGATTTTCCGCCAACACAAAGTTCCTCATTTCTCTACCAGAAAGCGCTATAGTGTCAAGGAGCTTAGATATCTAACTCCTTGACTTTCATAGCGCTCTAAAGAACGACAAAATTCGACATGCAAGCTGCCCTCTGGGCGTTAAATAACAAAGCTTGCACCCGTCACCCGAGGCTACACGAATTATTATTATCACCAGAACTTTTAGAATTTCCTTGCTGAGCTGTAAATCGAATCGACTGTAAGGGATATTTTAAGTATACCATTATACACCCTCTGCTTGAAAAGTTCGGTGAATGGGCCTATATTACGAACGGATTGTTGGCTTACCTTAAACAGCCGTTACTATCCTTCGAAGTAATCCCCGTGGATGGTTATGCACTTCTTAGAACGGCTGTACAAGTCCTGGCATAGTCTTCTTGAGGGATAGCCTTCAGTTGGGTCGTCACATTACGTTGGATATCCGAAGTGTCCAAACACCTCTAGCCCTTCAGGGCTTTTCGGCGACCCTCTCCGATACTCCATACTTTGACGCTTGTCTTCGAAGTCGTACCTCAGGCACCAGGTCTCGTCACCATTCCACTCCAGGGAACATTCACCCTTCTCACTGCCACCCGTCGAACAAGTGTGCACGTTAGGTTGCATCAATTCACCCTTCTCACTGCCGCCCGTCGAACAGGTGTGCAAGGCAGGTTGCATAAATTCACGCGTCTCTCTTGCATTCAATTTAGAGTTTTGACGACCCAAACTGAAGGCTATTCCTAAAGAAGACTATGCCAGGAGTTTCCAGGACTTGTTCAGCCGTTCTCAGAAGTGCATAACCATCCACGGGGATTACTTCGAAGGGCAGTAACGGCTGATTCAGGTAAGCCAACAATCCGGTCGTAATATAGACCCATTCACCGAACTTTTCAGACATAGGGTGTAAAAAGAAGCCTGCAATTGAGCATGAGAAATACAATAGGATGGGCACAAACTCAGGAACACAGTAGTGATATGATTCATTCATTACTTCTAAGCAAATTAATTAGCAACTAAACTCCAGCGATTACGACAGAACTATGTGACATTGACACCCGCTGTGGGGGAGGGAACAAAAAGGCTTGGAATGCGGGGGCCAGCTGGGCCAAGATTGAAGAAAGGTCAAGTCCCACACTTCACTTCCAACAGTGACATCACTTCCCGTCCCACAGTCAAAAAATAGCATTGCATAACCAATATTTAAAGAATTCCCGTAGAATTGTGTGATAAGTCAACAGCTGTTCATAACTTCCCATAGTTCTCCCCGACTTTATTGCTCTAGAAGTTTGACCCTATATCAGGTCTGACCTCAACCCCTGGACTGTAAGTTGTGGTTTGTATTAGAACAGATTGCATGGCCAGGTTATATAGGTAGGAGATATCAAGCTCATAAAATTAGGCCCAGAATTCAAAAATCTAATATAGCGAAGGAGAGAACGGTACGGTACAACATAGAAAATTACAAATTGAGAAACAAAATTAGTAACTAAAATAAATAAAATAACAATGAAAATCAAATTCTAAGTAATTAAAAACACCGGCACGATGGCTTGAGAGTGCCAACGCGCTATCACATGCCTCGCTGGTATCGAGAGAGCGTGGGTTGGAATCCCACCTAGGCTGTCCTGAAAATGGTTGTCCGTTGCTTCTCATGTTCACCCCCAGGCAAATGCCGGGATGGTTCCTTTCAAGAGGTCCACAGCAGACTTCTTTCCCGAACCTTTCCTTCATTAGACCCTGTCACCAATCCCCAGCTGTACCTGCAGACAAAGTGTGTCCAGCTCCAAGACACTGCCCTCGTGGCGGTATAAGGAATAATCCCTCACAGAGTCCGTGGGTAACCCCTAGCTTGGAGGATAAGCAATCAAGAATACAAATATAAAAAAAAGAAAAGAAATCAAAGACATAAAAATTATAATAAAAATTCAAATTAAAATATCACTATCTGTAATAAATGAACAATTTATAACTGCCGTATTAATAGCTGATGAATAAAGTAGGAAGAGGGAGTGATGCCAGCAGCAATTAATATATTTAGGTTTATGACCCATAAGACCACCATATCATTACAGGTCAAAGTGCATCTCCCGCCAAGATAGAGCGACATGACAAATTATACACTGATAACAGCCTTGCAAAATGTCTCAACTACTACAGTACTTCACGTTTATTGGTACAGTCTAGTAGAAAACTAATAAAATAAAGCTAATGAATTAATAACTATACTGTAAGTAACCCCTGCGCGAATGCGGTTATCTGCGGATAATGCTTAGAGTAAATTTGCGGATAGTTTTTAAAATACAATATTGAACTGGATTTTTAAAATATAATTCTAGTTTTTGCTAAGATCTGAGTTTTTTACGTTTCTTGTTATTTTCATAGTTGCTTTCGCTTGGATTGTATGAGAATAATAGAGAAGTGAGAGAAGCCAGTCATGGAAATACCCTCAATAATTATTGTAATTATTGTTGACCTACGCCAAAAAAGAAAAAAAAGAAAAGAAAAAAAATACCTGCACTTGCTTGCGTGCGTATATCTGACGACTAAGTAAGTGCTGTAATAACCCACCCACTATTTGTCTTGCTGTTACTCAGAGGGACAAAACTCAGTCAACATTGGCTTGCCATTCACGCATAGCCTAGGGGAACGAATTTCTCCTCAAATGTTTAAAGGTGTTGCTTTAATACTTAATGCTTTATCTAATAAATTAAAAATAGTATTGTTATGTCAGCAGATTTGGATAACAAACGAGCGGATTCGGATAACAATCGCGTGGATGCGGATAACTATCGTGTGGAAGTGGGGCGGATGCAGATAACGTTCTGTTTGTCCACGCAGGCATCTACCTCTGACATAGGGTCCTTTGGGACGCCGACCAGAAAACTATAACTGTAGGCGTTGTTTGGTTTTAAGAAAGAAGGTATTTTAAAATCTAAACAGCCTCCCTTTCAGATCTGTAATTATGCTCAAAAAGCAGTGAGTGATTCTAGATCTATGCGATTTCTCGTTACTTACAAGAATTTTATATTTTGAGTTGAGGATGCTCATATTTCTTTAAATTTTGGCATGATAATTTTAACGAACATTTAATTTAAAGCTCTACTAACCATTTCATTGTATATGCTTATAATTATTATTATTACTATTATTAATATTATTATTATTATTATTATTGGTAAAAAGAACCCTCCGTGGCTTAGGTGGCAGCATGCCGGCTTCTCACCACCGGGTCCGTGGTTCAAATCCCGGTCATTCCATGTGAGATCTGTGCTGGACAAAACGGTGGCAGACAGGTTTTTCTCCGGGTACTCCGGTTTTCTCTGTCAACAATTTCATTCCAGCAACACTCTCCACTATCGTTTCATTTAATCATTACCTCAGAGGAGTGCGACAGACTTCGGCAGCCTGCAATGTTCATATCCTCGCTGCTAGATGGGGGCTTCATTCATTCCATCCCTGACCCAGTCTTTAAAGGATAAGAATGGGAAGTTGTTTGTTTTACTGTTAGGTATGCCGTTGACGTTATTGGTTTTGTTACTGATTCTTTCTATCGTTGTCTTGAAGCTCCAATTTGTGAGTGGACTGTATCCAGAGTCCGACTGACATGTCGTGCTTTGTTTCACAGCTCCAAGGTGTAGGGACCACCCTGTTGGAGGTTACGTGTACAAAAACCAGATGCATGTATTATAATGGGGGAGAGTAATAATGATAATATATCGTCATACAAAAAGCCAGTGGTGTCACGTTAGGGCTACATAATTATACCCAAGTTACACTTACATTTTCACTTAATGTTCTTTTTCTCTCTACCTTCCTGATGCTCATATGTTTATTTCCCTAGTTGTTGGGCTGAGATAAGGAGTGAGACATAGCTCACAGGGCCAAAAAAGTAACACTATTACCAAATGAGGGTTTTCAGCGATTAGGTCATGTACATCAAGTACATTTTAATGTTAATAGACAAAGACAAGGGACTACATTACTTTTCTCTACTTAGTATTAAAGGACGTGGTGGCACTGCGGTCAAGCTGTTGGTCTCTCACTAAGGTGGACTGGGCTCGATTCCCGGTCAATGCATGTGAGATTTTCAAAGTGAACTGCCATGGCATGGGGTTTAGATTCCACGTAAAAAGGAGGTCCCATGGCTCATAATCACAAGATTCACAGTCACGTGAAACTACAATCTTCTTTTTTTTCGTACTTAGTATAAAACAAAGTCCCCGATTCTTGGATGTTACGGGTAAACTCGAGAACCACTGGATGAATTTTGATGCGGAGTTCACCATTCTGTAAAGCATTTCTCGAGGAAGGTTTCTGTAGAAAATAATTTATTTATGACCAAAGGAAGCCGAGCAGTAACGTTTTTTGTTTTGTTTTTTTACGAATATCATTTTATTATGTTCATTGAAAGACGGCAAAATCAATGATTTATGCCTACAATAGGTTTAGTACAGGGAATTGTTTTACTTACAGAAATGGTCACTGGTTTTCAAGAGATCAGAGTTGATCCAGCACTCACCTAAAACAGAGGACAAAGTAACATAACATAAAATATAACAGTGACTATAAAATAAAATAAATATGAAATAAAATAAACACCAAATACAATAAATATAAACATAAAATAAATTAAAATAAAAAAATAAAGAAAATAATTTCTAAAAAATCATTGACCACTCGCCCTACAACCCAGACCTCGCTCCAAGCGACTTTCTCCTGTTTTCTCACTTGAGGGAGCACCTAGGAGGTCGACGATTCGCTCCAGGCGAGGAGGTGAAACACATCGTGACGACGTGGCAGTACACGCAAGGATGAGGGATGATTCAAACTCTTCCCACGAAGAGACAACTGCCCAAAGCAGTCAAAAAATAACGTTAAGTACGTACTATCAGTTGGCTGTATTGGTTGTATGGAATAAAATGTGCACGTTTCACTGCAGGTAACCTTAGTTTCTAATCACCCCTCGTACATACTGGTCCTTCTCTATAAAACGGAACCTCACCGGGGCCGTGTGGCTGACTTGGAGCTATCGGTTACGACCAGATGACCAGCATTTTCCGACTACACAACAGCGGGTCGGGAAGCACCGGATTCTGTCATGACATTCATTACATACGAAGCTGGAAATATATTGTAGTTGAGATAATTAAGAATTGTGGTGAAGTACTGTAGCCTATCTCGTATACCGTGAACATTGTTAGGCATACCACATAGCATTTTCATAGTGGAAACTTATCTTCTCAAGAAATATTCCAGTAAATGTGTTCGTAAGTTTCAGCACCGTGCTATTAGCCTACTTTCGAGTTTTGCAAAAATTGAAAGTGAGATCTACACAGGGCCAAAAATGTTGTGTCTGTATGTATGTGTGTGTGTGTGTGAGTTAGTGTGTGATTGTGTGTACTCTGAATGGACTATCAATTCGAACACGGTGAAACCGAATTGAACGAAATTTGGTACAGAGGTAGCACTAGCAAAGGGCACCTCAGTGTCATGTCTTATATCGCCGCAATCTTGACGGAAACGTAATGGCGGCCACCCAAATGTTCAAAGCTTAAATCAAATTACGACCAACCTTATCATCTGATCTCGAAAAAAGTTTGTATCAACATACCTTTATATAGGGAGCATCCTATGACCAAATTACAAGGTCATCAGCCCAATAGTTTGCGGCTGGCGGCCATGTTTGTGTGCAAATCGATTCCCCCTATTAATTCAAACACGGTAAAACCGAATCGAACGAAATTTGGTACAGAGGTAGCACTAGCAAAGGGCACCTAAGTGGCATGTTTAATATCACCGCCATCTTGACGAAAACGTAATGACGGCCACCCAAATGTTAAAAGCTTAAATCAAATTACGACCAACCTAATCATCTGATCTCTACCGGTTATTGCAACTTTATACCGTTATGTATGTAAAAATATTTTGACCAAACTACAAGGTCATCAGCCCAACAATTTGCAGATGGCGGCCATGTATGTGTGCAAATCGATTCGCCCTATCTATTCAAACACGGTAAAACCGAATTGAACGAAATTTGGTACAGAGGTAGCACTAGCAAAGGGCACCTCGGGGTCATGTTTTATATTGCCGCCATCTTGACTGAAATGGAATGGCGGCCACCCAAATGTTAAAAGCTTTAATCAAATTATGACCAACCTAATTATTTGATCTCTATCAAATTTTGCAACAACATACCTCTTTGTGGGATGCATCTTTTGACTGAACTACAATGTCATTAGCCCAATAGTATGCAGATAGCGGCTATGTATGTGTGCAAATCGATTCACCATATCAATTTAAACACGGTGAAACCGAACTGAATGAAATTTTGTACAGCGGTATCACTAGCAAAGGGGACCACATATTCTATTCTAATATCCGTATAACACGTTGTATTTCTACAAGCTACTACAACCAACATTCAATTATACTCCTTGAAAAGGACAAAGAATTATAAAAAATACCCGTGGATTTAGGAGAAAGTAGACTATATGTTCTTTACTGAACATCTTGTTATTACTTGTGAGGGAACCTCAAAAAAAAAGGTGTACAGTCACAATCCGCGTACTCTGGAGGCTTTCGAGAACGAAATGTCAGTCAGAATGAATCACAGCGACTGTACCAAAACTTACTTCAGTGCAACGTGTATCTATAAAATGAAGGACAGCATTTCCAGTAACTACTGTACTCTGAAATTCATGTAAGTAATGATAATAATAATAATATCGTATGGCCACGGGTGCCGCCTGCACGCTTTGTTATTTGACACCCAGAGGGCAACTTGCATGTCGTTGTTGTACCTTGGAGCGCTATGAAAGTCAAGGAGGTTAGATATCTAAGCTCCTTGACACTAGAGCGCTTTCTAGTAGGGAAAGGAGAAACTTTTGTATTGGCGGAAAATACCGAGAATAATTTTGCCATTATAAACATGTCCTACTGAATTCAAAAGAGTTCTTTAACATGCCAACAACGTATGACATGCGTGCCGTGATTTTTGTCGCCTTTCAAAATTCACTAATACGGCCAGGAGCGAACATGCAAGCTTGGGTTTGGTAGTCCGGCGCGATAACCATTCACCCACCGTGGCAAGCAATGTAATGACGATTATTAAATACAGTATGTTAAAAAATGTAAAGGCGTTAAACTAGATGGGCATTACGCTGCTGATAGCGGCAGTGCCTTGCACGATACGCTGCTATACACAGTGCCCCAGCCACTACGCGGCCCCTACGAGGTTCCGTTCTATAGAGCAAGCGCGGATCTAGAGTTTGGCTTTGGGGTGGGGGTGGGGGGTGGGGGTGGGGGTGGGTGGGGGTCAGAGAATCGAAATTGTTAAGAAAAATGGTATCACTAAAAACGCAATCACAAATTAACCAAACGTACAAAACCAGAACAATTTTTTTTGCAAGCTACATGGATAGAAATTTGATGCGTTTAGCACACCAAAAATATTCGTACAAATGCAACGGCGTGTTTAGCGACTTTTACATCGAGTTTACAGTTTCTTAAGGAATAGCCGTCAGTTTGGGTCGTCAAAACTCTAAATTGAAAGCAAGAGAGAATCGTGAGTTGGTACCGACAAAGGGAGAAAGTCACAGCTTAAATTGCCAACCAAGCTTGCAGTTTGGACATCGGCAACATTTTTTGGTGCGAAAAAAAAAGCCCCAAATTCCTATCCGTGCATTGCTGCACATTCATCGTGACATCTCTATTAACATCGATTCGGTAATCACAAGGTTTGCTAAACAAAATAGACGAGTTGATTTTGTTATATAAATAATCGTTTTAATATAACAGGTATCAAGTTGTAAATATGTACACTTGTAACAGAACATAATAATTGCAATAAATATATTTTCAGTATTGAATAAAATGAAAAAGAAATTCGTTAAGTTTTAATTGTCTGGTTATTGTGTTTTCGTTTTTTGAGTTTGCAAAAAAAATTGGTCTCCGTTTGGGGGGGATCATGACCCCCGTGCCCCCCCCCCTCTTGAATCCGCGCCTGCTATAGAGAAGGGTTTCACTGTAGTGAAAATATGCTAAGTTATAATGAAGCAAAAGTGGTACATCCATCACTCATTTTTACAACTATTTTAAGGTTGTGGAGATCCATCCAACAAGCCAATACGCGGAACTGCAGAGCATACAGCGCTGATACCGAGCAATTCGCGGGTGAGTTGATAAGACTAAGATCAGAGTTCAGAGGGCGCGACTGGCTCACTTATTTATGTTGAGATATGAGCAACAAACACATGTGTGAGCGGAAGAGCAGTCGCAACATTGAGGTTAAATTATTTTCCGGGGTAGAACATTGCCCCTTACGGCCGGCAGGGTTGCCAAGATAAATTTTCTGAAATGGTTATGAAGTAGTCAAAAGTCACTAGATGGCTGGAATGTGGTGCACTCAGCCTCATGAAAGCAATTGAGTAAGTTAGTTGCTTGCTTTGAATTAGCGCGAAGGTCTGGTTGGTTGGTTCCTTAGTTTAGGGGCTGCGACAACGCGGTCATGTAGCCCCGTGTACTTTAGTGTATGTAGAATCTGTCTCTAGACCGGTGTTAATTGTGATGACTGTATTAGTGTGTGTTATCTGTATTTCAGGTAAGGACTGCAGACGATCAATTTCAAGTAGTTCCTACTTTTGCTACCAAATGCTACCGTCAACGACACCTAGCTGTGAACTTGGGTACTAGATGCCACCGCAACCAGCACCTGGCGACGAAAGTTGGAACTAATAGAGAGTTAAATCTAACCTACACATTTGGCTTCACACAATATTGTAGTTAGTGGACGGTTCTTTTACGTGCCATAAATCTATAACATGGGCCCACCGGCTTTACGTCCCCTCCAAGGGAAGGCATACTTAAGGATTTTAACTCTCTTAAAAATCCGACGGCTTCGGTCGGGTTTGAACCCGCGATCTTGTCCATAGTAGTTCAGCATGCTACCGACTAAGCCACTGAAGCCCCTGTGGCCAATTATTTGGGGTCCTCCCCTTCTGTTTGTAACAGTCTGACAGGATGGAGGTAATTATGTTGCTGATGGATCTCATTAATAGTTATATCTTCTGCTTCAAGAATTGCAAGGAAGGTAGATATAATTTATGCATTTACAAGCGGTGCATTCTGAAGAATGGTGTCTTGAGAGAGTGACTTGTAATCTTCAAGGCCTACACTCATCAGACCAACATGGTAGTGTAGTAGCTAGCATACTTAGATTTCCGGCTTTACCAATAAATATACAGTCATTCTAGCCACAGTACTGGGACGGGATTCACTCAAGTCTTAATTCACTTAATTCTACCATCCTGAAAGTCGTTTGCTGTGTTTTCCCACTTCTTATCAAAACAAATGCCGGGATGATCACTGACCAAACGCCACGGTTCCCACCTCCTCAATCGTACTTTGGTCTAGCGGGCCCCTGGTTACAGGCTATATTCTACCGAGTAGTAAGCAGGTTGCCATGCCTATGAAAGGAAAGCTACGTGGAGGAAAGCCCCCTTCCACCCACTTTCCACCTCACCACGCACTCGCAAACTAGTGAGCTCCCATCATTACATACAGTACTAGAAGACTAACCGAAAAAAGGAAGGAAGGAGAGCTATGAAAGACCGATAGTAAAGGCAGTGCGTCCACCCCAAAGCAACTGGGTTTGGATGAGTTATTTAAGTTTGTTAAATGAAGAGTTGACTGTACTCTAATAATGCCATACAACTGAATGTAACACATATCTGGGGGTAGAGGGCAGTTGGGTTTTCCCTCTATGCATCAAGCCCCCGACGTCGTTCTGCTTTCGTCCATTATTTCGCGAGTTCTGATACATTTTGGGGAAAACGAAAAGCAGAAGGCAAGTTTTCCCTCCAGTCAGCATGTCCCTGTCAGCATGCTGACGTTACTGATTCAGGAATCAGTGTTTGCCGGCTTCTGGTTAACGATGATAAGCCTTCTTCTGATGCCCCCAGGGGCTCACATCTAGTGGGACGAGGTTTGGTCACCACGGTGCCCCAGCTGAGTCCCGCATTGCTTCCACTTACTTGTGCCGGGCTCCTCTCCGTCTTCTTTCCTGTCGACCTCCCTTGGTCAACTCTTGTTCTCTTCCGACCCCGGCGGTATTAGGGTATCCGAGGCCTAGGGAGTCTCTTCCTTTCTCGCTTTAATTGGCCCTTGTCTCATCTTTTCTGATACCCTCCTTCTGCGAGGGGTCAGCCTTCCTTTACTTTTCATGTTATCTCCTGCTTTCTGCTGAAGGCTCTCAAGGAGGAAGGGTGTATGTAGCCCCACCACTTCTGGTGCACCCTAGATATCGCTTCACCCTCAGGGGCTCACGGCTGGTGAGTTCGGGAGTTGGCGACCCCAAGGGATTCCTGAGCTGGGTCCGGTTTTCCCCCTTTTATCCATTACCTCTGGGGCGGAACCTCTCCTCTTTCACTTTCCTATCTGCCTTTGATGGCTCTCCTTCGATCCAAGTCCCTCAATCCGCATTCTTCGAGGGTAAGGGCATTTCTTTTCCTCCTGTCCTTTATTTGCCTTATTCTCCTTTTGTTTTCCATTTCTTCTTCTAGTATATAAGTTAGTAGTTAGTTTTAGTTATAGTTTACATTTCATTATCATCTTCACGATCACCCAAACCATTAGGGGCCGATAGCCTCGATGTTAGGCCCCTTAAAACAACAATTATCAACATCATCAACCTTCTTAAGAGAGCCTGGACGAGTAATTTAGGGTCACTAAACCCAAACGTGACTGTACTATAACATGGAAATGTAACCTAATGCCACATAATTAATAAGGAATCATTGAACAAGTTAGTTTACGGAAATGAGAATGCAATGTCGACGAGAAAAAGTGGTCGCGCCCCTTGCCGCTCCCTGGCGAGAAGACAATCCAAACCATTATAGAGCTTGGCCACAGCCCAGTTCATTACTAATTCTAAGACAAAATTAATTCTCAATTCATGTTCGCTGGTTTATTACATGCTCGAGTAACAGCCTGCAGCAAGGCTTGTATACACAAGACATAAAGTAGTTATGTAATACTGCTAATAGTAATGACTAGGGCCCGAATGTTGAAGCCGTAAAAAGTTTAAAAAATGCACTTAAAATTTTCACAAATGACTGTAACAAATGACCTAAAAAATCGAAAAATGCACTATAAAATGGAGAAAATGAACTGAGACAAGAATATACACCCCTTCCCCTTTCTACCCCGCCACAGCTGACCTTGGTCAACAGAGCAGGTAACATTCTTTTCCTCTAATAACTGGTTTGCGACGGAAACAAGAGCATCTGTATACCCAGGGGGATGACAGTTCATAGGGAGCGCGTGGGTCGGGGTAAGGCCCTGTACTGGATGTCCTGCCAACCAATGAAGAATTAATTTTAGCACTACGGTTCCGTAGTTGGCACTCATGAACGCTCACATCAAACCGACTGGCGGAAGCGGGAATAGTCTGTTTTGATTAATTTTCCTCGTGGTGTTGTTGGTTGTTTTGATTTGTTCAGTATTTTGATTGTTTATTTGAATTGAATTGAGAGTCAATCATGCCACTGCAAGGGAGGAAAAATTGCCAAGCACCGGGATGTAAGAATTATAATGATAGTAAAAACAATACGGCAATTTTCATCTTCCTGGTGTTGACCATGTGTAAAACTAGTGGGCAATATGGACTACTCTCGAATAAAAATATATATAGAGAATAAATGTGTGCATTTCATCTCTTGTTTGTTTTCTTACCCATTCTCCTTTGCATTGCAATACCATTTGTGGTTTAGGGCTACGGGGAGGGGTGGGTGGCAGCGGGCATGCTAGGCAAAAAGTGAGGTTATGGCAATGTAGTGTGTGCATTTGGACAGTTTTCTTTATATTCATCCAATATCCCAACAATTCTGTAGAGTATGAGAGTATTTTTAATTAGCCTAGAGGTGAATTAAGCTCTAGAACGGCATAACTGTGTCCTTCGTGACAAATCTATTGCCAACATTGATATATATCAAAATGTATTATTTTCCTATCTGGACATATATTTCAGCCCCTAGCGAAAGGCGCAGTTATGTTTGTGTTATTTTCATCAATAATCAATAACTCATCGCAGAACATACTGTTCATTTACGTGTAATAAAGGCTACATTCATATGGCTTTTTACTTTTTATGTTGCCAGACTTGCCAGTACAATCCATAGCCTCAGGCGGTGTTCTCTCTCGGAAATTCTATAACCAAAAGTGACGAATCCCTTATACTTACATGATCCTTGTGTATACCTACGGTACCGTTCTTCTGCATCCAAGAGATATATTTTTCTTCTAACAGCAATACTGAAATATTTTATTTTAAATATTTTAAATTATCTTGTATCAGCCACTAGCTTCTTCTTAACTCTGAGAGACGTAACTCCCTCATATAAAGCTGTGACATGTCTACATTGAAAAAAAAAAAAAAAAAAACAACTTAAAAGGCCGATTTCTCTAAAATATAACCGAAAAATCTACCAAACTTAAAAAAATGCTCTTAAAATGGAAAAGTAGCAAATAATGCAAAAATATGCAAAATAAAAATGACATATTTGAAGACTGGGAAGCCTGTCCGGAGTTTCTATGTACTTCAGCATTGTTTTAGACAGCTCAGTAATAAGATGACATGTCATCAAATCCGGGCCCTAGATGACCAAAGTTACTCAGTGGAATTGAATCGCCCGGAGCTGAAACGTATTCAAGTCAGTTTTCACTACTTTCCAGGAGACAAAACATCATTGACAGAACAGAACTTAACAAATACACTATATTAGTCATCTATGTTGTGAAGCAACTATTCAGGTTATATTTGTGTTAGCGGAATATCAATTTTAATTTAATATACATATTTTTCAAATCAATTTTGTAAACTTGGCTTAATGCCTTTCAGCTCCATGGTCAGCAATGCGGCATAAAGCCATCCAAAATGAATATTTCACAGGATATTTTATTTTAAAATGGATTTGTAACATAAAACCACTTAAACCCTGTACAAATGTAATTTACAATAGCACTGTAACACGCGGGAATCTTACAGTGTGGCCAACATTAAGTACGGAATACGGCGGTGTAAGGCAGCAAGTTATTGACTTAATGCTTTTCTCCTCTGATCCCACTACATAAGTTAAATAGAAGGCTGACTTAATTCTTTCTTATGCCGTTCCAAGGCCCTTGGGTCAATACTTCAGAATACTAATTGTTTTAAAAATCACCACTTTTGACTTAATCCTTTTCAGCTCCGATCGATTCAATTATAATATATTATTTTGAGGAATATCTGCTGCCGTATATTGTTCTCCAGCTCCACTAGAGTACGGATAATTCATCTGTACACTTTGTATTTTAAATTACCCTCAATTAAACATAAAGCGGGCTTTGGTCCGTGCTTCGATTAATCACAGTAAACACGCAGGGGGGAACAGGAGTAGCTACATAATATAACGATGTAACTTCCAAAGTTACTGTCTGTCAGCTGAAGGAGAACATTTTCAGCACCTACTGTGAAAATGTAATTTCTAACTTTTAACTGGTGACGTGAGGTAATTCAGATTCCCAAGGAATTAAATAAAATGTGTGTGCTGCTTTAATTAAATTTTGCAAGAAGCTGTTGTTTATTTTATCTGTGCTCTGACACTTCACACCCTCGTTGATGAAAGTATACTGGTCTAATGGCGTTAATGACCCTGGTTATCTCGCCTACGCGCTATCCGCGGTCCGAGCTCAGTTGGCTGGCGGAAAGCGTGCGCCCGGCCCGCTCCAGCTAAAGATTCTCACTGTACATTTGTATAAATAGAAAGCATTTTTGCAGATTAGTATCGTTGCATTCGTTCACTGATAGCAAGTCTCCTTTCCACCCACTGTCTTCATACTGTAAAAGCCTTGATGTTATTCTCGATAGATGTCCACTCACTTATCAAATGGCATGGGGTAGTGAAGCACTGATGTGGAGGTGTGTTGTCTGCGCACCACACGCCCCCTGTGCCAGCGACAGTTTTATAGGAGACTTTGTGAGAAGTGGTTGTGCACGTGACAGGTGTAACATGCAACGTCGTCGTGAGCTGACACGCTTTGAACGGGGTATGGTGGTCGGTGCCTGACGGATGGGAAGTGCAATTTCGGTAGTAGTGCGGGAATTCGGCTTCACACGGTCAACCACATCCAAGGTGTATCGTGAATGGTTGAATGTGGGTGTCACTGGCCGTCCAGCTACCCTCGATGACCGTGACTAGCGATATCTGAGACTGGATTGTCAATAGTGACAGAAGGGCAACAGTGCGACAAATCACGGCTCAATTCAACACCGTGCTAGACACGTCTCTATGTGGACAATCCGTAGGAACATGGGTTCTATGGGGTATGGGAGCCGGCGTCGCGCACGGGTGCTACTGTTAACCCAATGTCATCGGATACAACGGCGCGCATTTGTTGCCAATCACCAGGGATGGACTCTGGAACGATGGCGTAACGTGATATGGTCGGACGAATCACGATTTCAATTGCACAATGCCAATGGGAGGCACCGTGTGTGGCGCAGATCACATGAATCGATGGATCCCGCCTGCCTCGAAGGTTCTGGTCCAGAGAAGTGGTGTCTCTGTTATGTCTGGGGTGCTGTTCCTGGTATGGAAAGGGTCTCTAGTTGTTCTGGAAGAGACTTTGAATGTTCTGCGATATGTTTAACTTCCAGAGGCCCCACATGCTATTAGGTGACAATCCCGTGACATTTGCTAATTCAGTGTATACCAAGTGAATCAGCTGCCCCTAAAAATATTGTTTTATGCAGCCCAACTAACGCGTGTTATCAGGAAGGTCGATATTCCTCTACTTGCATTCTATATGGTACTAATGCACTGCAAGCATATCCCGCAAACGATACTAAGCACTATTATTGATGTGTGACATCTTTCCACTCGGTTGCTGGATATTTTGGTGGGAGTGATTTTGAAAAATTGGACGGAAGTGGATCGGACGGAAGTGTGTAAAGCAGCCAGGAGGGATGCGATCCAGCTGGCAGTGGTAAGTGGAAACAATGAGCGCGCAGTGTCGGAGATTGGTACCATGACGAATTGTCGGCCATGTGGAGTGTATATCACATACGGATTACTTCAAGGTTTGGAGGCGCCATTACAGATATTCTTACAATAAATCATCTTCAAGTTGTCGTTCTTTGGTGTAAAAATATTCATTATAACATTTTTGCTGAAAACAATATTATGATTTATTAAGAGTCTGTTTATCAATCTCTGGATAAAAGTGATGAGCATCCACTCCCCGGGTAACTTTGCTCAACACTTTCATACTGAAGGGTAAATGCTCATGCGAACTCTGGTGTCAACTGATTGAAACACAAACCACATGTTCAAAATCTTCGTATGAGTAGTCTATATTTCCTTCGAATTGGTCTGTAGTCACATCGAGGGAAAACTATTAGTGTTCAGTATCGTTTGCGGGCAATGCTTGCAGTGCATTAGTATCATATGGGATGCAAGCAGAGAATTATCGACCTTCCTAATAACAACGCTAGTTGGGCTGCATAAAACAATATTATTAGGGGCAGCTGATTCACCTGGTATAAATCAATCATCGCTATGAATCTTAAATTTTAAGAAAACTAGGCTCTTTAGTTTGTCACGGAACTACTTGTTATCGTTAATTATGAAAACTTCTCTACATCTAGCACCAAAATTTTGTAATACTGGCCTCGCCTTTACGTCCAAAGCAAAACATCGTTTAGAGCGCATGCATGATGATGATGATAATTGTTGTTTTAAGGGGCCTAACATCTAGGTTATCGGCCCTAGAGCGCATGCATTAGAGCGTAAAGAGTTATGTAACACTATTGTTATGCTGCCAGGAACTTAACACCCAAACGCCCAACTCATCTTCAGATAGCATCTTGGACCTGTCTCCAATACACTGGCCTCAGATTAAGATCTGAATATGTTACTACTCCAGAGGCGTTTAGTTTTACCTACACACGTGCTACTGTCGAGATCAGATCACACTGTCAACCCACACTCACCGGAACTTCATAAATACGCTAATCACTACTAAAAACACACAGCAGCTCGCTTGTTTCAATATATCACGGTCAGGTTCAACACTTGCGGAAGGTATCTGCGAAGAAAATGACTAGCAATGGCACTTTGTTACACAACTGCAAAATAGCTAGTAGACATAGAACGTGTTAATAGGAGATATTTAAAGAAATTTCTCTCAGTTTCAAAATACACGCTCAATGCTGGAATGTTTATAGTTCTTCCCTAAAATGAAAGTGACCGCAATCTGGACTGCGAAAGAGTTGAACGCAATCTGGAATGACCGCCATCAGGACACAACCACTCAGCCGACCCTCCACGCACCGCGCTGCGCGGCAGGCCCCACTTTATAGGATACACCCTGTATTACTCAGTTACTGTGAACCTGCATTTAGCAGACCCTTCATTAAACGGAAATATTTGACGGTACCTTGAACTTTGGGGTGAAACACGTGTTCAATTCCCTTCTTTATTTAAACACAAATTGTGCTAAATGTTCCGGCATAACTCAACAAAATGACAGTGTTTCGCCCCGGTGCGCGATTGGGCTCTTCAGTTGGTTAAAGCACACCTCACCAAGACACCGTCTAGTACACACTGGGAAGGCCATTGCAAGACGTATTCGTTACATGTGTACCCACGTCACGAGCAAGGCCAGTGCACTATGGGAGTCGAAACTCCACTCCAAAAAATTTTAACCTTACCTTGGCATTGAATATATATTTTCAAAAGAAAAATATGTATTGTCCGTTGAGCCATTATGTATTTAAACACAATTAAATATATAATGGCTCAACGGACAATACATATTTTTCTTTTGAAAATATATATTCCCTTCTTTAACCGGAAAAATGTGATAAGTGGACTGCGGAAATCAAAATACACATTTTAACGGGAAATTTCCAAGTTTCGGATGCACCGTGTGGAAGTCTACTTTGTCTGCTGTAACAGTTTATACCGTACCTAACAAGGAATATGCAAATAGGTCCGCCTTCATTTGTTCTCCAATTTACTCGTCAAAGTGCATTGGTAATTGCTATTTTCTTGTCCCCCAGGTTAAGGGGCATACTGCATCAGCACATTCAAAAATCATCAAGTCGGTCACTCCTAGCTTCACTCATTCAAGCCGCCTTCTTTTTTCTTCATTTGTACTCTGTACTCTGCAAATGGGGTAAGCCTCCGTGGCTTAGGCAGCAGCACGCCGGCCTCTCACCGCTGGGTCCGTAGTTCAAATCCCGGTCACTCCATGTGAGATTTGTGCTGGACAAAGCGGGGGCAGACAGGTTTTTCTCCGGGTACTCCGGTTTTTCCTGTCACAAATTTCCTTCCAGCAACACTTTCCACTGTCATTTCATCGGTCATTCATTTAATCATTGCTTCAGGGGAGTGTGACAGGCTTCAGCTGGTTTTCTGGTTTTGGTTTCGTGTTTGTTTTCTACATTTCATTTGTTTTTGAATTTTGCATTGTGTTTTTTGGTTTTGGTTTTCTCATTATTTTCTGCTTTTGCATCTGTTTTTGAATTTTGCTTTGTATTTTCTGGTTTATGTTTTGTGTTTGTTTTCAGCTTTGGCATTTGTTTTTGAATTTTATTTTGTGTTTTCTGGTTTTGGTTTTGTGTTTGTTTTCTACTTTTGCACTTGATTTTGGATTTCGCTTTGTGTTTTATTGTTTTGGTTTTGTGTTTGTTTTCTGTTTTTGCTTTTGAGTTTGCTTTTGGCTTTGAATTTTTTGTTTTCTGCTTTTGCGTTCTGTTTCTTACTGTTTTGATCATATGTTAGTTTTTGCTTAGTACGGGGAGAAAAATAAGAAAATCAATGAATGAAAGGAAACCTACACGTTCGATCTCGATAAAATGTTGTACCTCTTAATGTGTGGAAATGAACAGTTTTGTAGGCATAACACTAAATATTTTACGCAAGTAAAGTAAAATGTTCTCAAATTATAAACGAATATAATCCAATCGTAACAACCAAAAAATTGGCTTTATTTAATGAACATTTCATCAAAATAAGTTTTCTTAAAATTATTTGGTTCTGGAGGTGGGACTGGTCCCCCTAATCAGCCGCCGTAGTTACGCCGCTGACTTGCACATAGCAAGGAAACTAAAAACTGAAAGTAAGTGGACTCGCGAAGAAAAGGATCGCTACTTTCCAAGAATGAAATATATTTGGAAACAATGAATATTAAATACAAAGAAAAGTAGCCAAATATTCACCGTACCCTCCAAAATGGTTATTCAAAATAAGAAAGAGCAGAAGAAAAATCCTCTAAGGCTTGCGTGAATAGAAAAAGAATAGGAATAATCGCGGGTATCATCATAACCAGAAATCGAGTTTCTTAAGTGACTGGTTACTAACATTTCAGTCGTGAGGCAGCTTGTTACAGACCTAAGCGAGTGTGAGACAAGTACTTGATAGATAAGACTTGAGTCCATCTAATACAAACATGTCTGAAGTGTTCCCACCCTTCTTAATGGCTCTCTTCAGTGGCATTAAGCAGTGACACGTACCACTGTTGTAAGAGAAAAATGTACTCAAGAGGACATACAGGCAATAAATACACCAGGCCATGCCTTATGCGTTAGGATACTGGGAGACAATCTTACTGCCAGCAAGTACTGCACTTGAACTGGGACATTTCGCGTAATAAGCTTCAACATAACCATTTGGATAACTTTTAAAATATATCACCAATCAATACAAAATTAGGAACATCGATTCAAATTTTTGAATATCCATTCAATCGTTGACAACTCTTCTCAGATTTGCCTCACGAGGCTGAGTGTGCCCCGTTCCAGCCCTCAGAAAAGAATTAAATTTCTATGATTTAAGAAATGTAATCTACAGAATTTAGTACAAAATTTTAGGGTGATATCAGTAACAGTTTCGGAGATATATGTAGAATGCCAGTGAAATATTACGCACGACCACCATCTTGGATTGGGGAAACAAATTAAAATTTCAAATGCATGGTCGAGGTTGGATGAGGTAGTGGTATGTTCTTACCGAGTTTCATTGAAATCGCTTCAGCCGTTTAGATTTTATTACGGACACACACACGGACAAAAGGTGATCCCATAAGCCGATTTTTTCACAAGATGCAAATAGGCAAAAAATATGACCGTCGCCTTCCAGAAGAAATGCTCTGGAAAAAAATACAGATGATTAAGTGTTGCGGAAGTGGGGATGGCTGGTCAGGTGAGGAGGCCGCGAGAGTGGGATTTTAGGTGGCAAACGGAAGTGGTCCGCGACGTTCTGTCCATTGCCCTCTGGGTGGAGCAAGCACGTGACCTCCTACGATCCACCATCAAGGACACTCATCGGCCAAATTCGGAATCACCTTGCACTGAGATCTAGCTCCAACCACAATCCACTGAAGTCAAGGTTCGAGCACCTACACTCTTCATTTTATTTTTACATTGGCGTTTGATATGTATGGAATGTTAGCAAGCAAATCTTCATCCGAATAAACAATTAACTAGAGCTCCTTATCTGGTGAGGATTGGTGATGTGGAGCAGGTATTAAGGCAGTTGCCTACTGAGTTTTAAGTTGGCGGAATCCAAACCGACGTATTTTTTGACAACCTGTAGCAGTGATCGTGGACTAGAATTTTGCTAGCTGCACCAATTCCAGTCAGTAAACAAGGCAGTTTGATTAGTGTACGCTACTATGGCTAATACGCTAGTAAGATAGGCTATGGCCCGTAGGGTTCCATGTTGGATTCCCGGCCGAGACGTTGAGATTCTAATCTCGTATGGGTATTTCTCCTGATTCGGGTCTTGATGCCAATGACGCCTTCAGGAATGAAATAGTCCACCTCCTGACGTTATGACTAGCATTCTTAGCTATCACCACGGAGGTCCGGGTTCGATTCCCATCTCCGCCAGGAAAAGTAATTCTGGTCTGAGCGCAGGAACGGGTTACACTTGGCCTCTGAGACAAAACTGAGGCAGGTGGGTTCGATTCTTACCCATCTTGGAAGTGGTTTTCCGTAGTTTCCCACTTATACTTCAGGCAAATGCCTGGATGGTTCCTAACTGAAGGTCACGGCTGCCTCCTATCTGTATCCTACCCCAATGACAAACACACACTACTACTACTGCCATAACAATAACACAAGTCATCAGACAGATGCAATACACACCCAAGTACACGGGGCTACAAGACCACGATGTCACCAAACCCCTAAATGAAACAACCACAGGAATGAAATGAAGGAAATAAAGGAATAGAAATAGTAAAAATGAAACACGATAAAAAGAATAAATAAATAAATAGAAACAAGTAGTTCCGTGAAGAACTATACAGCCTATTTTCATATATCCTACTTATGTTAATTGCCACTATCAACATACACAATTTCAGTTTGATTGCTCTAATAGATTCGTAGATATTGAGAACCGACTAAATATTTCGGATGGTCGCCATGTTGGATTTTATATATGTAGGTCCTAGAGTTATGTACTGTTACATGAAGATTATTATGAACGTGTAGCATTCAAATTTCAATCGCATAATTAGGACACAAGAAGTAACAAGGAGATTTTAAAATTTTGCACAGCTGCCATCTTGTGATTATAGAAACAATTGAAATAAATTAGATGCCAGTGGCTTAACATTCGTATCAGGATTTACTGTACCAAGTTTCACTGCACTCGGATGGTCAAATTGCGAGAAACGTCCATGTGAATATTTATACTTCGCGTCGCCGCCATGTTGGATTTGTGATCACCAGGTTATTTAATGTCCTATAGGTGAACTTAAGTTCATAGCCCCTATGAACATATAAAATTCAGTTTGATTGCTAGAATAGATTCGTAGATATTCAGAGCTGTCTAAATATTTCGGATGGTCGCCATGTTAAATTGTTAAATTTATAGGCCTTAGAGTCATGTACCATTAAAGGAAAATTATTGCGTAGGTTCATTATTCAAACTTTCACTTCGATCGCATGACTACATCACAACAAATAAAAACTTAATTTTAAAATTCGCATAGCCGCCATCTTCAGCTTATGTAAACAATTGAATTAAATTAGATACCAGTGCATTACAATGTGTATAAATATTTCCTGTGCCAGATTTAATTGCGTTTGGAACATTAAATCGCGAGAAAGATCTATTTAAAACTTTCAAATTCGCTTGGCCGCCATGTTCGTTTTGTAGTTAACCGGTTTCTGAAAGTCTTATAGATGAACTTCCAGTAGTGCCCTTTATCTCCGCACAAAATTTCAGGGTGATACCGCTAATAGTTTCAGAGATATAGAATGCCAGTGAAATATTTCGCACATTCGCCATCTTGTGGTTATGTAAACAATTGAACGAAGTTAGACGTCGGTGCATTACAATGTGTATAAACATATACTGTACCAAGTTATAATTCGTTTGGTTGGTTAAATCGCGAGAAACGTCTATTTAAAAGTCGCGAACTCGCGTGGCCGCCATGTTGATTTTGTAGTTACCAGTTTTTCAAACGTCACATAGGTGAACTTCTAGTAGTTCCCTTTATCACCGTAATAAATCCCAGGGTGATATCGGTAATAGTTTCGGAGATATTGAATGCTGGTGAAATACTTCGCACAGCCGCCATGTTGGATTGGTGAGAAGTAACAAAATTTGAAGGGCACGGTCCGGGTCGCCCGCAATAGTGCTATGAACTTACCGAGTTTCATTGAAATCGCTCCAGCCGTTTAGAATTTATTAGGGACACACACACACACACACACACTCCTCGCACACACAGACACACACACGCGCACACACGCACGGACAAAAGGTGATCTCATAAGCCTATTTTTTTTTTCAAAATTGAAAATAGGCTAAAAACTAAGAAACGTATTTACAGTTCGTTGGTACAAAGTATTTTAGAACTTAGTATAAACAGGTCCGCCTGATCAATCAATACTTTTACTAAATATGATCACTGTGTGGTCATTAGTGGAGCATGTTTCGAGGCCTAATTTATAGCTTTGGCCTCTTCATCAGCCGATATGACAGAAAATGATACACAAGATAATATTGTTTGGCGTAACACTAAAAATTCCCTTAAAATTGCACCATACAAGATTCAATTTTAAGGCAATTTTTAGTGTTACACCAAAGAATATTATCTTGTATCAGTTTCTGTCATATCGACTGATGAAGGGGCCAAAACTATTAATTAGGCCTCGAAACATGTTCCACCAATGACCACACAGTGATCATAATTAATAAAAGCATTGATCAGGCGGAACCTCTAACCTTTTTATACTAATTAGTGTATCAATACGGAACCAGAATGAACCTTTTAAGTTCTAAAATAGAAAAAACTAAGAAACTTATTCACAGTTCATTGGTAAAAAGTATTGTGTTATGTGGAGCAGACAGACAGCAAGCAAACAAATTATTCGTAACAGAGATGGATTATCGGAGGAGGGTGGCAAGAAATTCAAGATTGGATAAAATTAGATATACGAAAATCACTGAAATTATGAAGGTAAAAATAATGTACTAGGAGTGGTTGAAGAAAGAAGATTACAGTGGTTTGGACTTGTGAAAAGGATTCAGAATAGTAGAAATCCAAAGGCAAACGAAAACGGGGTAAACCAAGAGAACAATGGATGAATGGTGTAAAGAAAAGCATGGTTACCTGAGGCTTAACCGAGGAAGATGCTGAAGAGTGGAGTAGTAGAATATTTTTGGGTTGAAAGATTTATTTATTTATTTATCGTATGGCATACATGAAAATTATTTACAATTTAACATCAAGTTCCGAAACGTAATGAAGTGCCTGTGGTGTCCCTAGGAAGAAGTCGCTGAAGTCACCACCGTATGATGTTTGTGGGCATTCCTGAACTAGGTGCCGAACAGTCTGTCTTTCAGCACCGCACTCGCAACATGACGAAGACTTTTTCCTCCACTTGTACAGGAGATCGCCGCATACACCGTGATTGGTCCGGATTCTATTTAATTTTGACCAGGTCTTTCTAGGCTGAGTGAACCCTGGCACCTGCTCAGTTATGCATGGCATTACTGTACTCTCTGGAGGGGCAAACGAATTCCAATCAGAAGACCATCTCTCAATCAGGTTGAATTTGTTAGTTGCAAGATTCTCCGCTGTGCAGATAGGTGGATGTCTTGAACGTAATCGTTTCACATGTAGATCACCAATGTCTCCATGGATTGGTAGTTGTTTGTTGGTCTGGATCTTTCTATATTCTCTTATCAAAAAGTTGCATCGCCGCAAATGAGATGGTGGGATGTGGCTGAGAATAGGAAGCCATTGTGTAGGAGTTGACATAATTGTTCCTGTTATCATGCGCATGGTGTTATTCAATTGGGTTGAAAGAAAACTACTGTGTTGTAAAAAATCCTAATAAAGAAGGAAGATGAAAGAAGAAAGAATAAAGTGTCACAGGAGAGAAAGCCGACTTTCGAATTTAAAATATAAATTAAAAAATTGGCAGAGAACCGGAGAGCCCTACAAAAATGCCAACATCATCGGCCCAGAATGCGGAGATGGACACTCGACCTCTGAACCTCCATAGAAACTGGTCTGTCGAAGGAAGTCCATGCTTCCCTTTGCTAACAAGTAGAGTGTAGGCCCACGTATAAAGAGCACTTGTTTCCTTGTTTGCCGGAGAATGAATGAAAGTGAGGTGGGTTGGATCAAGTGGGTGAACAGGTCGAGTAGCTGAGTGGGAAGAATCACACGCCCGTTCTTCAGGACAACCTTGCCAGGCATGAAATGGAAAATGGGCCAGGAAATAGAAACATGCCAAGGGTAAAGAATGACAGCAAGGTGCAGTGTGAATTAAATTGACTTTCCGATATTACGGCAAGTGGCCGCAATTGTTCCGTCTGTCTCTTAGGTATTCAGCCCGGAGCGGAGGCTGGCACGATCCGTAACATGTTTGTGGTTTTGTTAATTCATTTCAGTGGCTTGGGTCATCTTGTTCACCATCCCCGTGTAGTTGGGTGTGTGTTTTACTTGTCTGATTAGCTGTATTTCTATGATGACTGTAGCAGTGTTAGGAACAAAGATGGGAAGTAAGGCACTATCCTGGCATTTGGCTGTAGGGAGAGTGAAACAACCCAGAAAAACACACTCAGGATAGGCGATGTCAGCACCGGGATTTAACCTCTGGACTTGCTGCAGCTACCCCAATGGCTGTGGTGCAGGATTTAACGAGCACGGTCACGCTGCGCAGTTGATCCTTAAGAAGTACCTCCGGAGGTAATGAAAGGTCGAGACCTCATAAGTCCATCTCGTAGCGTTGTGACATTAATATTCGCAGCTGACATGGAGTCGATACCTGGCTCGGCCAAGAAATGTAATTCTGGTCTGAGGACTGGGACGAGGTACACTCAAAGCTGTGAATGCCTGTGTTTAACTAAGCCATCCTGGAAGTGGTTTTCCGTGGCTTTCCTTGCCTCCCTGTCCTGAACTAATCGTTTCATCTATACATAGCCACCACACCCTACATCTGAAGCAATCTATTTAACATATTCTAACCTTGGTCTACACCTACAGTTCTTGTCCTCGACCGGTCCTTCCATAACTAAGTTCCCTATCCCTGCGGTGATTTAGTATGTGCCCTACTAATCTTTCGCTTCTCTTCATTTTCAGTCACCAGAAACATCACACGTCATCCACTCGTCTTAATACCTCTTGTTATTTTATCTACCCATCTGAACTGATCAATCTCCTGTAACACCACTTCCAATGCTTATATTTTCCTATTTTTGATGCGCCAACAGTCTAAGTTTCACTTCCATGCAAAGTCTTTCAAAAATTACTTTCTAATACCTAAATCTATATTTGATGTCAACAGTTTTCTTTTTTGTAGAAATGCTTTTCTTGCCTGCACCAACCTACGTTTTATATCCTTTTTCCTTCGTCCATCACTACTTATTTTGCTGAAGTCTCCTACTTCCTTTAGCATTTCACCTGCCAATTTGATGTCAATAGTGGTTTCTGATTTATTTCGGCTGTATTCCATTATTTTTGTTTCACATTTATTGATTTTTCATCACGAATTATTTCCTCAAGACGGAGTTACATCATTTAAAATCTCATTCAAACCCTCTGGTGAATCAGCTAAAACCTAAATATCCTCGCAGAAGGATTGAAATCCTACATGTCTGAATCGACCCTGACAGTAACGATGAAAGCGATATACTGTAAGGACATCACTCAAATATGATCTCCCTTAATATAATTTATACAAATTTACAACAATTGTAGCAAGTGCCTTGATCATAGTGGGCAATTTGTAAGACAGCCTGTACCTGTAGTATCATGGGACATACAGAAGCGTAATATACATTTCTACAAGCTCGCAAAAAGGATAGCAGGCCATCTATCATCTTCCTTGATGACAGGCATGATTACCCATGACGGATACTAGAAACTAACTGCGGCAGACAATGACTGCACAAGATTTTGACGGGAGTCCTCCGAATTTCATTGCCCAATTAGCTGTAGGTCTTCATAAGTATATAATATAAAATAAATAAATAAATAAATAAATAATAATCATAATAATAATTATAATAATACTACTGTAATAATAACCCTAAAATACTCTCGTCAAACCAGAAGCAATATATACATCTGATTCATTGATAATTGGAGAAATATCACAAATTATATTGAGAAACAGGAGCAAAATAAACCAGAAAAATATTAGGATCCAAAAACAAAAATGGTGTTCCGATAAAAAAGAAGCCACATGAAATCTATCAAAGTATGACAAAAACACAGATACCTTCAGAAAAAGAAGACTGAACATCTATGATCAAATAGTATAGGAATATATGTATATACCACAACCATCGCGCTGGGGCAATTTCCACTCGGCTGTTGCCCGTGCATCGGCAGACCGTGGCTGATGTAATTCCCCTAGCGCACGCGCGACGGTGCTGATATACCGGGCGAATCAGCTGCCCCTAATAATATTGTTTTATGCAGCCCAACGAACGCATGTTATCAGGAAGGTCCATATTTCTCTGCTGCATCCCGTATGGTGCTAATGCATTGCAACCATATCCCGCAAGCAATACTGAACACTATTATGTTTCCCGCGTATTAGTCTGTGGTCACATCGAGGGTAAACTAATAGTGCTCAGTATCGTTTTCAGGATATGTTTGCAGCGCAATAGTACATACGGGATGCAAGCAGAGAAATAGCGACTTTCCTGATAACAACGCTATATAGTTGGGCTGCATAAAACAATATTGTTTGGGGCAGCTGAATCACCTGGTTTAATATAACCCTGTATAATGGAAGACAATAGGCTGTTGGTTGGTTGGTTTCTTAGTTTAGGGGCTGCGACAACGCGGTCAAGTACTTTGGGTGTGTGTAGAATATGTATGATAACTGGTGTTAATTGTGATGGCTGTATTAGAGTGTGTTATTTGATTTTAATTCAGGTAAGGACTGCAGACAATAATTTCAAATAGTTCCTACTAACGCTACCAAATGCTACCGTCCACGACACCTAGCAGTGAACATGGCTACTACTTGATGTCATCACAACCAGCGCCTGGTGACGAACGTTGGAACTTAAGAGCTTTAATCAAACCTAACCTAAAAATTTTGCTTCACACAAGTTTAGTTAGTGGAAGGTTCTTGTACATGCCATAAATCTATGACATGGGCTCGCCGGATTTACTTCCCCTCTGTAGGAAGGCATACTGAGGGATTTTAACGCTCTTAAAGATCCAACGACTTCGGCTGGGTTTGAACCCGTGACCTTGGGCATAGAAGCTCAGCATACTACCAACTACGCCACCGAAACCATCAAAGGCAATCAACTAACCAAGAAAATTTCAAACCTAGCACTAACTGTGAAAAGCACAACAATTGGCTGGTAGAATTTATGCAAGATCTACAAGTAATCGGTATAAACAAATAAATAATTCACAATACAATGACATTTAAACCTAATACTGAAAAATATAATCAAGAAACCTACACGGAAGAATACACGATGGTCAGAAGAACGTTAAATAATAATAATGGTGTTACGGGTGTGGGGTTGCTTCATTCCCTCGCGCGTGACTCACAGCTGCCCGAGGCTACCCCCGGGCTCTGTGTCGGCCGGCCGCTTGCGCAGCGTGGTCCAGAATGTTCGTGGCCCAACTAGTGTTGGAAATCACGAGAAGGTCAGAGAGTAGCTGTGAACCCTGGTCGACTCTAGAAACATCTGTGAGCCGTCAGCCCCGATATATAGAGAGAGCGACCCTGGCCAGTGTCAGTGAGTGTGTTTATACCTGTGCGAAAGAGGTAATGCGGTGGCGTGTGAATTGCGAAACAGTGAGTGGCATTCAAGAACAGTGAGTGTCAGACTGTGACTTGTGAACTTGAGGAAGAGTTGTTGTTATTTCTAGCGAGGACACCGGTCTCATTAGTGAGGGATTAACTGCATGAGCAAGTGAAAGGGTGAGTGTTCTCCATAAGGAGAAGGCAGCTAATGGTTTTTATGTGCCTATTGTGTGGTGAATATCTCTGACCTGCAATAAAGCTAATATTTCTTTAAAGGACCATTTGTGTTGTGCTTTACCTACTTTGATCCAAATAACTAGGGGTAGCACGTATCAATAAATATCGAAAATGACTTTGGCCGTATGTAAACGCGTCGGCTTAGACATCAGGAAATTCAGGTTTGAAGTCCATTGCATTCACACATTAAACTCTTACTGGACTCTTAGGAGTGCTCTAAATAAATAAATAAATAAATAAATAAATAAATAAATAAATAAATACATAAATAAATCACGATAGAACGAAATTTAGAAACAGTGTTTTCTCTCCTCTCACCAACACCATTCTTGGTAGCGCTGAGGTCAGATTAGTTGAATATTTTGTTATCCTCCTCAATGAATCCGTCAACGATGAATAATCATCGCTAGTGTATAATAAATAAATAAATGAATAGAAACAAGAAGTTCCGTGAAGAACTATACAGCCTACTTTTCATGCCAATGATTATTCTACAGTATATGAACCTATCTAGAATAATGACAAAATTAAGTTGGTAATATAGAAATATCTAATTAGTACAAAATATACCTGGTATAATGTAGCCTAATAGAACACTACAGTTGGCAGTCCTGGTGACTGAATATATTCTTAGTTCCATCTCTGAAGGTACAGAATACAAAATTTGGTTGAAGTCCAATGGACGTTACATGCAGTTGGACACTGGATCTATCAGCACGCGTAAAAGCATGTTGCCAACAATACCATGCGTGTGCTGGTCAGAAATAATCTGAAATATTATGATATCTTGTTGTGCCAATTTTGGATGAAATCCATTTGTTAGTATAGAAGTTACATGTATTTTAAAATTGGACATATCAGCAGGCATAGAATCATGTTGGCAGCACTGCCTTGTATTAATTACTCCAAATTAATCTAGAATGTCAGGTGCTATACGTGTGCAAAGTATAGAGCTGTTGGCTTGCTTACTTTCTGATATATTGATATTAGGGTAAAAATATATAGACAGCATTTATTAACAGATGGCAGCCCTGATTGCTCTCAACAATACTTATAGTCATATCTGTTATGGTACACCTAGCACATACGATATTTGGTTGAAATCCAACTGATAGTATAAAAGTTACATGTATTTAAAAATTGGTACTATCAGCAGGCTTAGAATCATGTTGGTAGAACTGACGTATATAAGTTACTCCAAATTAATCTAAAATGTCACAATATACGTGTGCATAGTTTAAAGCTGTTGGCTTGCATACTTTCTGATATATTGGTATTTGGTAAAAAAATAGAGAGAGCAATTATTAACAGTTGGCATCCCTGGTGGCTCTTAAGAATACGCTCAGTCATATCTGTTTATGTACAGATATTACATACAAAATTTGGTTGAAATCCAATTGATAGTGTAGAAGTTACATGCATTTAAACATTGGACCTATCAGAAGGCTTAAAATTATTTTGGCAACACTGTCATGGTTGGCCTCCGGGAAATTAAACTGAAATAGTATTATCTACATGTGTACCAATTTTGGAATAGCTCCCATGCATACCTTGCAAGATATCCAACATGGAGCTCACATTTCTAGTGCGGTTTTTCAGCAGTTGGTACCACTGACATCATTTTCAAATATGGACGTGAGATATCCCGGTGCACATCTTGACTCATACTAAATTTGGTTTTGATTGCTGCAGCCGTTTAGGAGTTGATAGTGGGGGACACACACACAGCCAGACAGACAGAAGGACAGACAGACAGACAGAGAGACAGACAGAAACACATTTTCCCGGATCGATCTCATAAGACTACTTTTTCCTCATTTTTGCAAAATGTGAAAAGTAGGCTAAAAATAGATAAACTGATAATTAAGCCATGAAGTTCGTTGATCCTCTCACACAGATGAACACACAAGCTGTTCTAGAGTAATTAGACATACATACTACTCTATTTTACATGACGAATTAATCCTTTCGGAGCACCGGCCGATACAATCAGATCAGATCAATCGCATCGGCTTCTTGTGACGTGCTAAAGGCCTGAAAGGTAGGCTACATTTAATGAGACGTCTTAATTCTGAGAGGCAGCTGGTTCTAAAGATTCGTTTGATTAAGTGACAGATCTGGTGTACCGCCAAAGATCTTCACAAACCGACTGCGAAAAAACATATCCGCCAAATTCTAACTGGCATTCACTATATGATGATTACTTTTGACGAATACTTCATTATAGCTTTGTTCAAACAACAGCTCTCGGAAGGTTTTATCATCATCTAATAACTCAGATTAATCAAGGACTATAATTTAATACTCATGGAAAATTGCCAGCACGGTAATTATTAGAATAAAGATTTAATCAAAGTGTTTCAACATATTCTCCATCCAAGGGTATCAAAATTTGCTCGATCCCGATATGTATATGTCTTAGCCCTGGAAACCTTTTTGATAGAAGACCTAAGACTGCAAATGCATCTGCAGCTTACTCCAGCATGCAAGGAACTGTTACAAGAGCTACGAGAAAAGAGGGACTCGATCGAAGAAATCTTCTACAATACAGACGCAATGATCATCAAAGATTGGATGAAAGTGGAATACGATCTGAGGCACCTGATGACACTCCTTGCGATACATGGTTTCCATCATCGTATTTGTGCCAGGAAATGTTTTCTCGAAACTAGCCATGAGTGTACATGTGCTTTATGTCGAGGACAGTGTGAAGCATATCATGTAATGGAGTGCAAGAAGAGAGCGGTCTTCCTGACTCAATTTTGCTGTGATTCTTGAGTCTGATTGAAGATACATATTTTGCACAATGTGCGTAATAAATTTGTTATTAAATACTTCCTTTTTTCCTCAATCCAAAGGTTGGTGGACAAACTGCATTTCTCTCAAAAGTATCTTCTCTCACAAACTGCATTCACATATCCTTTATAATACTCCCCAAGTCCGTTCTTGGTCTTTTTGTTGTATTCCCTCCATCTAGTCTTCGGTCGAACAATATACGCATCAGTCAGAACGACTAAAATGATCAATAAAACTTTTCGTATTTTAGTTTAGAATTCCTAACAAGATGTGCTTTTCATTCGCTTATATAAGACCCTCTTCATTACTTACTTTTGTCTACCCAAGGTATTCTTAACATTCTGTGCCTACACCACATTTCAAATGACCTGTGCTTCCATGATTGAACATTCCGCCGAGTCTAAGTTTCTAATATCACGTAGACCAGTGTAGCTTACTTGGTGTATGTGCAATCTGTATGATAACCTGTGCTAGTGTAATGGCTGCACTATCGTGCGTATTTATTCGGGTGGGTGGTGGCAGTGGCTTAATGAGTTATGGTTTCATTCCTGCATTTGTCTGGAGCAAAAGTGAGGAGCCACGGCAAGCCACTTTAACAATGACTGAGGTGGAAATCGAACCCATCTATTTTCAGTTTTGTCTCATGAGATTCAGTGCACCTCGTTCGACTCCTCAGACCAGAATTAAATTAATTTGCAGAAACGAGAATCGAACCTAAACAACCATAAATGTTAAGTCTCTACACCGCAAGGTGGACACAGGATACTGAGCTGTAACTCAGAACACTCCATATAATAGTACATTATGCAGCGATCCTATAATGGCAATAATTAAGACACAAGTATGTTTATAAAACGAGCGTAGCGAGTTTTATAATTTCCATACGAGTGTCTTAATTACCATTATAGGCGACTTGGATACCACTATTTATGTTCGACAATAATTATAACGTTTTTGTATGTTTTAACATAAATATTCATAAATATCTGAGGGATTCAGTAACTTCAGTTAGTGAACAGAGCACGCTGGGTGGTTTGCTGACTGAACAGAGTGCATGCGAGGTCCAAAGAATTTCGAAAGCAGAGACTTTGCTTGTCGATGCTATTGTTTACAGCCTGCATGATGTCTAGTGCCGATCAGAACTAGCACCGAAGTCGTTTGAAAGCAATTCGCTTTGTTGAAATTCGCGTTGGGGATATTAAGGTACAATGCTATTTCTTGTCTCATATTCGCCAGTTTATTTACGCGATCATATGGGACGGTGCACTTTCCATGTCGGTAATTTATGTAGAAGAATACTGTGTTGCTAACTTCTGGACGTAGATTCATAAATTTCTTGCCTATGTCATAGTATTTTCTTGTTACCGTAAAGGTTCGTGCTGATTTTGTCTTTGTGTTTGGGATTATAACTACAATGTTTGATCCGATATCCAATTTGAACTTTCAAATCATGTAATTCATGTCCGACATGTTGGATTTTGAGCGCATGCGCGAAGCTATCCTTACCTAATTGGTCAATGAATGAGCTCTGATTGGCTGGAGAAACTGTTTCATAATGAAGAATAGTACTATAATGACCATCATTATGATACAGTTTTCTGATGTATAATATTTACATTTCGATATCGTCGAACATAAAACTCATTAGCGGCTTCGGTGACGTAGTCGGTAGCATGCTGAACTGCTATGCCCAAGATGGCGGGTTCAAACCCGGCCGAAGTCGCCGTATATTTTATGAGCGTTAAAATCCTTCATTATGCCTTCCATCGGAGGGGAAATAAACCCGGTGCACCCATCTCATAGATTTATGGCATGTAAAAGATCCTACAACTGCAAATGGGGGTGTGTAGCAAAATTTGTAGGTTATATTTGGCTGGTACACAACGCTCCATCAAGTTATAACGTTCGCCGCTAGTGTTAGTGACAGTAGCATCTGGTAGCCAAAGTTGTAACTAATGAAACTTGTTGGGAGCCCTCGGGCGTTCAATCAAAAATACCCAGCTTATGGCCATTGGCTGCGATTCATATATCACAATACTAAACTCAACCGTCTTTTCTTACTTCGAGAGAGAAAGCCTTAGTTGTCAATTGACTCTTTTGTGACAACCATGAACAGGGTGAACGTGTTCGATGCGCGATACTAAGAGACTAGGTACAATGCCTTTTGTTGTTGTTGTTGTTGTAGTTGATGTTGATTGATTGATTGATTAAGGGCTTTGCGACATTGTGGTCATTTATCCCTGTGTACATGGAAGTGTGTGGATGTTATCTCATAACCAGTGTTGTTGTGACGGCTGTATTAATGTGTGTATTTGCAATTCAGATGAGGATTGAGAACGAGGCGGCCGTGGTCTTAAGTTAGGAACCATCCCGGCATTTGCTTGGAGTAGAAGTCAGAAACCACGGAATATCACTCCCCAGATGGCTAGGATGGGAATTGAACACATCCCTTCTAAGTTCCGTCTCTCGAGGCTAAGTGTATGCCGATGCAGCCCTAAGAGCAGAATTTAATTTTTATTTTTAGGCAGATCCGGGAATCAAACTTGGACCTCAAGAGTGATAGCCAAGAATGCTAGTTACTGCGCTATGGAAAAGAAAGAAAGACAGACAGAAAGGAAAGAAAGAAGGAAGAACGAAGAAAGGAAGGAAAGAAGGAAGAAAGGAAGGAAGAAAGGAAGGAAGCAAGGAAGAAAGGAGGGAAGGAAGAAAGGAAGAACGGAGGGAAGGAAGGAAGAAAGAAAGAAAGAAAGAAAGAAAGGAGGGAAGGAAGAAAGGAAGAAAGGAGGGAAGGAAGAAAGGAGGGATGGAAGAAAGGAGGGCAGGAAGAAAGGAGGGAAGGAAGGAATAAAGGAAGGAGGAAAGGGAGAAAGGAGGGAAGGAAGAAAGGAAGAAAGGAGGGAAGGAAGAAATGAAGAATGGAAGAAAGGAGGGAAGGAAGAAAGGAAGGAAGAAAGGAGGGAAGGAAGAAAGAAAGGAGGGAAGGAAGAAAGGAGGGATGGAAGAAAGGAGTGAAGGAAGAAAGGAGGGAAGGAAGAAAGGAAGAAAGGAGGGAAGGAAGAAAAGAGGGATAGAAGAAAGGAGGGAAGGAAGAAAGGAGGGAAGGAAGAAAGGAGGGAAGGAAGAAAGGAGGGAAGGAAGAAAGAAAGGAAGGAAGCAAAAAAGGAAGAAAGGAGGAAAGGAAGAAAGGAAGGAAGGACGAAAGAAAAAAGTTAATCTAGAATTACGTGATCATAAGCATAGACAACTCAAAATATTTAAATATTTAATTAGAAAGTGCTCATTTTAATTAAGATTAAATTGGTAATTTCTCAAGTCGCTGATAATCGAGCCAAAAATGGGTCGACCTCCCAAGACGGAATACAAGTTCGTTAGGAGTGACAAAACTTGTCCATAAACCAGAAACATGTTTATAATGCATGTATCATTTAATGCTTTTTGATCAGTAGCATGAAATCACCAGGTAATCAAATGATAATAGATTCTCCGTGTTCGCAAGTCAATGAAGGTTTATTTGGGAAGTATCCAGCCCACCCACTCTGTTACCTAGTCTCCAATGGCTAATAAGGGAACATGGCGAGATTCTATCTCCATATATTGGTGAAACTTTGCGTTCATTTTCATTACGCCGTATGAAAACATCGATTCATTTATTCCTTCACTAGCAAACCGTCCTGACTTTGCCAGGTATCGTTAACGGTTAACCCAGCGTAAGTTTAAAAGGCGCACGGACGGTAGGTCCCAGACGCAATTCAGTAAAGCCGAGGTGAACAGCGAAACTCCAAACTCATATACTCTTCTCTGAAGTCTTAACTCGACATTACTCGACAGTTTGATGCTGACTGACGCAGGGGTAATAGGGTCACTCACTACCTCGTAAACTCGCTCTGAAGCTATTAATTTAAATTTCCACTGAATGGAGATTGTTGGAAGAAACGAATATATTACACCAATCAAACTGAAATTTTGTATGTTGATAGACGCAATTAACATAAGTAGGATATATGAAAATAGGCTGAATATTCTTCACGGATCTACTAGTTATTATTATTGTTATCGTTGTATTATTAACTGCCTCAAACTATCAATCTATCATACGTTAAATAAGACTCGAACCTGGATACTCAGCATTCTGTGCAGTTTATCTTCTTCCTGATACGACTGTCTTCTCCAGAGGGAAACTCACAAATAGCTCTCTGTCCAGAAGAACAGCTCATTGTCAATTTTAGCATATAGCTATTTCTATGTGGGATGTATTCGGGTTGAAATAAGAAATTGTGGCAAAGTTTCCAAGGTTGGTCGACGGTAGGAACTGAATCATCCTGTCTCCTGAACCCGAGAGTAGTGACTACACCAAGCATCTGTTGTCCTGGTCGGTTGACAGGAAAGAATCACCAATGAAGTACAGACGAAGTTGGAAGATGTGCTCATGGATCGTGTTCACAGGTGTGGACACGTGCAGTGAATGGGAGAGACGAGATCACCTACGAGAAGATGTGATCATAATAACTGATGCTTTAAAAGGTCTGGCTGTGTGGTTAACGACCCCGGTGAAGTTACAAACATTATACAGTGAGGATCCTCTCTGTAGAACGGAACCTCGCAGGCGCCGTGTGACGGAAGGACCACTGTGGCTAGCTGTCTGTCGAGCAAGGCACTGGCGTTAGCAGCAGCGTAGCGCCCAACTAGTTCAGCACATTTACGCTCTTTAATATATTCAATAATAATCATCATTACTTAAGTTTACATGAGTTGCAGGAAATGCTGTCCTTCATTTTCTAAACAAACATTGCACCAACGTAGGAAGTTTTGGTACACACACTGTAATTCATCCTCACTGATATTTCGTATCAGTGCAGTTATTCCGTTCTCGAGAGCCTCCAAAGTACGCGGATTGTTTCGGTATAGCCTACCTTTTGTTTCAGGTTCCCCGACAAGTAAAAATCACAAGCATGTCCTATAGATAGAGCCCTGCGTGGATAATCAAATTGTTATCCGCATCCGTACGACTGCTATCCGCATCCGCCCCGCAACCGCACGACTTTTTTCCGTATCCGCACGTTTGTAAACCAAATCCTCTGACATTACAATATTTATAATTTATTTAAAAAAGCATAAAGTATTTAAGCAATACATCTAGACATTTGATGAGAAATTCGTTCCCCTAGGCTGTGTGTGAATTGCAAGGCAATGTTGACAGTTCTGTCCCTCAAGTTTAATTAATTAATTTATTTATTTATCCTATGGCTTTTAGTGCCGGAACATGTTCGGCTCGCCTGAGTCTGTAGCTGCTTCCAGTGGACACCCTTAGGGTGAGCTACAAGTTCCGTTCAGTTCCAAGTAGTTCAAACTTTCGCTACCAGATATCAATGATACCTTGTGGTGGACGTTGGAACTTTGATAGATTTAGCTCCACACAAGTTTAGTCTGTGGAATGATCTTTTGCATGACATAAATCTATGACATGTGACCGCCGGCTTTACTTCCCCTCCGAAGTAAGGCATACTGAAGGATTTTTAACGCTCTTAAAAATCCTACGACTTCGGCCGGGTTTGAACCCGCTATCTTGGGCACAGTAGTTCAGCATGCTACCAACTATGCCACCGAAGCCGCTACATGAGATTAATAAATACACTTGAATAACCAGTTTCGATCGTCAAGCGATCATCATCAGATCCATTACACTTAGGCTATAACATCTATGTCTGATAATATGGGTGAAAATATTTACAATCTGTACACTTATTTAGTTGCAGTATTGGTTGAGATACTGGAAGTGGTGATTGACTTCCGGAATTTGCCTGATAATATTGTCTTAGTAATTTATGCTTTATCAAAAAATGTCATTGTACTGCCGGTTGATTCGGATAACAAACGTGCGGATGCGGATAACAGTTGTGCGGATGCGGATAACAGTCATGCAGATAACAGTTGTGCAGATGCGGATAACAGTTGTGCAGATGCGGATAACAGTTGTGCGAATGCGGGGCGGATATCAGTCGAGCGGATGCGGGGCGGAATCGGATGACAGTCGTGCGGATGTGGGCGGATAACAGTCGTGCGGATGCGGATAACAGTTGTGCGAATGCGGGGCGGATGCGGATAACAGTCGTGTGCATGCGGGCGGATAATATTCGTGCGGATGCGGGGCGGATTCGGATAACAGTCGTGCGGATGCGGGCGGATATCAGTCGAGCGGATGCGGGGCGGAATCGGATGACAGTCGTGCGGATGTGGGAGGATGCGGATAACAGTCATGCAGATAACAGTTGTGCAGATGCGGATAACAGTTGTTCGGATGCGGGGTGTATGCGGATAACAGTTGTGCAGATGCGGATAACAGTCGTGCGGATGCGGATAACAGTTGTGCGAATGCGGGGCGGATGTGGATAACAGTCGTGTGGATTCGGGCGGATAACTTTCGTGCGGATGCGGGGTGGATTCGGATAACAGTCGTGCGGATGCGGATAACAGTTGTGCGAATGCGGGGCGGAATCGGATGTCAGTCGTGCGGATGAGGGCCGGATGCGGATAACGCTTTGTTTATCCGCGCAGGGCTCTATCTATGTTTCCCTAACGCACGTAGCTTCGCCGGTCAGTCCGTGTTAACCACCCTGCAAGTATGTTATATGGCACAGTCAACTTGCCACCATCCATTTGTGAGAGCGGCTTCCATCAGACTAATGATCAAAAACAATAAAGACGCTAATTAATTCATATAACCCCGAGGCAGAGGCATTTCGGGACATGGAGACAAGCCGCTGACATTCCGGTCTAGATTCCTTCAAGTGGTCCAGCCAATTTGAGTGACGCTAACACTATTAAATACACTTTCGTCTGGGATGCTGTACAAAAACTAGTCATCCAACTCTTAACAGCGAACACTGTCGAGCATAGAGAGAAGACGCTAAATGCATGGCCAACTTCGTGCAGGCTATGGAGGCCCATGGTGCAGTGGAAGGTAAGGGCTTCAACTTGTTTGAGACATCAATTTAATTACTGGTGCCTATTCAAAGAATCAAACAATAAATATACTCGTATCAGCATCTCTTTCACTTTCTTCCACCACATTTTTAATTTTACTCATCCTTTTGGTTTGTATGTTTCGTTAACGAGCTTGCAGGTTCGCTCCTGGCTGTGGTAAGTGATTTTTGAAAGGCAACAAAAACCACGGCACGCATGTCATACGTTGTTGGCATGTTAAAGAACCTATTTGAATTCAGTAGGCCGTGTTCATAATGGCAAAATTAATCTTGGGATTTTTCGCCAACACAAAAAGTTCCTCCTTTCTCTACTAGAAAGCGTTATAGTGTCAATGAGCTTGACTTGACTTTCATAGCGCTCCAAGGAGTGAAAAAAATTCGATATGCAAGCTGCCCTCTGGGCGTCAATTAACAAATTTGCACCCAGCACCCGAGGCCATACGATATTATTATTATTATTATTATTATTAATATTATTATTATATGAATATACACGCTCGTCTCTCACCGAGGAAGCAGACTGCAGTGCGCGATTATTATTACTAGCAGCCCCGTTATGAGCAAATGCGCCACCAGCAAGCGCATGCGCAGATTTGCAGGCTTCATTTTGAGTGGAAGAGGAGAGGATTTTAAGCCTAGCAGCTTATTCTTAAGCACTGCTTAAAGGCAAAAGTTAAAGGCTCAGATATTGACCTATTAAGTGTTATTTGCTACCTTGGTGCTGAGTTTTTCCATTTGCATTTAAAACAAAGTGTAGAAGTCATACTTTTTTACTTATCATGCGGGGTGATGGCTTAAAATGTCGATATGTTCTGGGTCTTTATTAATCTAATGTAAATTCAAAATGCTACGTTTATACCAGGTGAATCAGCTGCCCCTTATAATATTGTTTTATGCAGCGCAACTAGCCCTGTTATAAGGAAGGTCGATATTTCTCTGCGTGCAACCTCTATGCTACTAATGCACAGCAAGCATATTTTGCAAACGATACTGAACACTATTATTTTCCCCTCGATGTGACTTCAGACTATTGTGAGGGAAAACAATAGTGTTCAGTATCGCTTGGAGGATATTGATCGATGTGCGGGATGCAAGCACAGCAATATCGAACTTCCTGACAACACGAGTTAGTTGGGCTGCATAAAACAATATTATTAAAGGCAGCTAGTTCACCTGGTATATTTAGCCTACTTTTCACATTTTGCAAAAATGAGGAAAAAGTAGACTTATGAGATCGATCCGGGGAAATGTGTGTCTGTCTGTCTGTCTGTCTGTCTGTCCTTCTGTCTGTCTGTCTGGCTGTGTGTGTGTCCCCCCCTATCAACTCCTAAACGGCTGCAGCAATCAAAACCAAATTTAGTATGAGTAAAGATGTGCACCGGAATATCTCACGTCCATATTTGAAAATGATGTCAGTGCTACCAACTGCTGAAAAAACGCACTAGAAATTTGAGCTCCATGTTGGATATCTCGCAAGGTATGCATGGGAGCTATTCCAAAATTGGCACACATGTAGATAAGACTATTTCAGTTTAATTTCCAGGAGGCCAACCATGACAGTGTTGCCAAAATAATTTTAAGCCTTCTGATAGGTCCAATGTTTAAATGCATATAACTTCTACACTATCAATTGGATTTCAACCAAATTTTGTATGTAACATCTGTACATAAACAGATATGACTGAGCGTATTCTTAAGTGCCACCAGGGCTGCCAACTGTTGAAAATTGCTCTCTCTATTTTTTTTATCCAAATACCAATATATCCGAAAGTATGCAAGCCAATAGCTTTAAACTATGCACACGAATATTCTGACATTTTAGATTAATTTGGAGTAAATTATATACGTCAGTTCTACCAACATGATTATAAGCCTGCTGATAGTACCAATTTTTAAATACATGTAACTTCTATATTATCTGTTGGATTACAACCAATTTTCGTATGTGCTATGTGTACCATAACAGGTATGACTATAGGTATTGTTAGGAGCAATCAGGGCTGCCAACTGTTAATTAATGCTGTCTATATTTTTTTACCCTAATATCAATATATCAGAAAGTATGCAAGCGAACAGCTCTATACTTTGCACACGTATAGCACCTGATATTCTAGATTAATTTGGAGTAATTAATACAAGGCAGTGCTGCCAACATGATTCCATGCCTGCTGATATGTCCAATTTTAAAATACATGTAACTTCTATACTAACAAATGGATTTCATCCAAAATTGGCACAACAAGATATCATAATATTTCAGATTATTTCTGACCAGCACACGCATGACATTGTTGGCAACATGCTTTTACGCGTGCTGATAGATCCAGTGTCTAACTGCATGTAACGTCCATTGGACTTCAACCAAATTTTGTATTCTGTACCTTAAGAGATGGAACTAAGAATATATTCAGTCACCAGGGCTGCCAAATTTAGTGCTCTATTAGGCTACATTATACCAGGTATAGTTTGAACTAATTATATATTTCGATATTAACAACTTAATTTCTTCATTATTCTAGATAGGTTCATATTCTGTAGAATAATCATTGGCATGAAAAGTTGGCTGTATAGTTCTTAACCGAACTTCTTGTTTATTGTAAAACTAATCAAAACTAATATTTGAATGCGGGCGTCATCTCCATACCTGGTTAAGGGCCCACAATACTATTATTTACCAAAATCAGTAGGCACCTAATACTTGTTGCTCCTTACTAGCACACATTCCTTGATCCTAAATCACAACGCGGCGAGAAGAATATGCTTGTTATTCCGCCATGATTGTTTACATCACAGACGAACTCCAGCTGTAGAGGACAGACGTCTACAAAATGGGCTGTTTGTTACTTCCAGAAGCAAAATTATAAACTCAGGTTGTGCTACGTAAGTCAAAAAGATGGCAAAACATACTTAAAAGCTAATGTGGAATATGATAAAAAGAAAGTTATTCTGCAACGTTTATAGACGGGCGAAGCACTCAACGGGTTAATATGATTCAGATTGTATTTAACTCGCGAGGACTGGCGTATGGGTATTTTTCACCCGAGGCTTAATTAATGCTCTATATTTTCGTTTTGGTCAACCCTTATTTCCTGTCGCTTACTGTACCTTCCTTCCTAGCCTTGAACTTCACCCTGCTAAAAAAAATGTCCATAGCTTTTTGAACACTCAAGTTATTTCTATATTATTTACGGTTGGGTCAGATTTACCCATGGCGCCAGTCCTCGCGTGACAATTTTCGGCTTACGTTAGCCGGGACAATCTGAAAAAAATAAGGAGGGAAAATCCACCTATTTTGGTGCAGCACAATCACATAGCTCACGTTCTTGTTGATCCTTGTTTATGGCATAGGGACACCTTGGTCATCAGCTTCTTGTTCAAAAGAATTCAGATGACTGCTTTGCTGCGATTATCAAGGCCAATGATACTGTTACGAAATGTATTGTTATTTTTCTGCATATTAATTTTGAAAAATATAAATAAACCTCTTTTTATAATGGGAATAGTTCATAGGAAGACACCAGGTGTAAAATTACATCATTAAAATCCGTACGACTACGACAAAATGGGAGTAACACACTATGGGTCAAAATGACGCGGCACCAGTCCTCGTGTTATATTTTTAGCCTATTTTCAATTTTGAAAAAATAGGCTTATGAGATCACGTTTTGTCCGTGTGTGTGTGCGTGTGTGTGAGGTGTGTGTGTGTGTCCCTAATAAATTCTAAACGGCAGGAGCGATTTCAATGAAACTTGGTAAGTCCATAGCACTATTCCGGGCGACCGAGACCATGCCCTTCAAATTTTGTTACGTCTCACCAATCCAACATGGCGGCTGTGCGAAATATTTCACCAGCATTCAATATCTCCGAAACTATTCCCGTTATCACCCTGGAATTTATTACGGTGATAAAGGGTACTACTAGAAGTTCACCTATGTGACTTTTGAAAAACTGGTATCTACAAAACCAACATGGCGGCCACGCGAATTTGCGACTTTTAAATAAACGTTTCTCGCGATTTAACCAACCAAACGCAATAAAACTTGGTACAGTATATGTTTATAGACATTGTAATGCACCGACATCTAACTTCGTTCAATTGTTTACATAACCACAAGATGGCGGCTGTGCATGATATTTCACCGGCATTCTATATCTCTGAAACTATTAGCGGTATCAACCTGAAATTTTGTACGAAGATAAAATGCACTACTGGAAGTTCGTCTATAAGACTTTCAAAACTGGTTAACTACAAAACGAACATAGCGGCCAAGCGAATTAGAAAATTTTAAATAGACTTATCTCGCGATTTAATGTTCCAAACGCAATGAAATCTGGTACAGGAAATGTTTATACACATTGTAATGCACTGACATCTAATTTAGTTCAATTGTTTACATAATCTCAAGATGGCGGCTGTATGAATTTTAAAATTAAGTTTTTATTTCTTGTGTCGTATTCATGCGATCGAAGTGAAAGTTTGAATAATGAACCTACGCAATAATTTTCCTTTAATGGTACATGACTCTATGGCCTATACATTTAACAATCCAACATGGCGACCATCCGAAATATTTAGACGGCTCTGAATATCTACGAATCTATTATAGCAATGAAACTGAATTTTTTGATGTTCATAGGGGCTATGAACTTAAGTTCACCTATAGGGCTTTAAATAACCTGTTGATCACAAATCCAACATGGCGGCGACGCGAAATATACATTTTCACATGGACGTTTCTCGCAATTTAACCATCCGAGTGCAGAGAAACTTGGTACAGTAAATCCTTATAAGAATGTTAATCCACTGGCATCTAATTTATTTCAATTGTTTCCATAACCACAAGATAGCAGCTGTGCGAAATTTTAATTGTTACTTCTTGTGTCCTAATCATGCGATTGAAGTTTGAATGCTACACGTACACAATAATCTTCATGTAACAGTACATAACTCTAGGACCACCGGGTGAGTTAGCCGAGGTCGTTGCGGCATGACTGTTGGCAGTCACTCACATCCGGGAGGCGAGGAGGTTCGAATCCCCCCGCCGGCAACCTTGAAGATGGTCTTCTGTGGTTTCCCATCTTCCTTCCAGGCAAATGCCGGGGTTGGTCCCTAACTATAGGCCACAGCCGCTACCTTCCAACTCCTCGACCCTCCCATCCAACATTCCTCCCCAACGGTACTTGTAGCTCACCCATTGGGTGTCCGTCTCAAAGCAGCTACAAAACTGGCGAGCCGAACATGTCCTCGGACACTCCCGGCACTAAAAGCCATACGCTAAAAAAAACTCTAGGACCTACATATATAAAATCCAACATGGCGACCATCCGAAATATTTAGTCGGTTCTCAATATCTACGAATCTATTACAGCAATCAAACTGAAATTTTGTATATTGATAGAGGCAATTAACATAAGTAGGATATATGAAAATAGGCTGTATAGTTCTTCACGGAACTACTTGTTTCACGCCAGTTCTCAAGGGTTAGAGCGCCAATATTAGCATCTGTAGTTTTGGGATTATGGACGTATGAACAGTCTTTATTACCATATCTCTAACGAAATTGAGCTCTTAGGTTTAAAGTAAAAAGTTGTAAGTCTGTCGATGTGGGGAAGAAAATAAGTGTCCACGCTTTTCAATTACTCCGAAGTGAACTGTATATTATGTGCGATTCTTAATAGAAGATTAGGTGTAATGTGCGATTCGGATGAGGCCCCACACTAATTCACCACTTCCAAACCGACACAATGACAAGACTGATCATTACGCGTACAAGCTGCTAATAGAATTACCTGGAATAACAACCTGTACGATGGTTTAGCCACTTAACACCTTATAAACAAAACACTGTTACGCCTTAATAAACGACTAAAGAGGAGCACGTAGTAGCCGACAGCGTTTTTACAGCACACTAATTGACGTCTTCAGCAAGTACAGTAGTCAAACAGTGAGCTAGCACCCATAACGACATGGTAATACTACACCCCAAGGTGAGCACTGCACAATTGAAAAAACTCGCTGCAAGGCAGCAATTACAAAAAATTCAGACGCAATTATAAACGCATTTTCGAATTGGCTGCTCCTGGTTCAGATGTTAAGTCCTTCGAGGAAACGTATTTTTACCAGTTCCTCGTACTCACTTGTATAACCACAGTATTACATGAACTCGTGAAAATAAAAGTTAATATTTCCCGTTGATGGATTTGAGTTCATATTATCTAGTATATTTCAGCCAAAATCCTTTAGAGCTAAGCCAAACTGGGGATTTACCGGAAATGTTGTTATGGAAAAATGATACAATAATAAAATACGACACTTCGTCCATAGTGCTGTGTTATATAAGTGGAACTCGGCAAGGATCTGGAATGTCCCATGTTTTTGGTTATTTCAGACCTCAAATTGGATTTACCAATCGCAGAGTTTGGCTAAATTAGAGGCACATTTTACAAGCCATGTCCTAATGAAAAGTTATGACCTCATGGTGTAGTGGCTAGCATACTTGCCTGTCACATCTGAGGTCCAGGTTCGATTTTCAGCTCTGCCAAGTCTACTTTACATTGTGGATACAACCTAGTTTAATGTGTAATTTAACAAGGCGGTGAAATAATTTTCAAAGTCCATTAGTGGATAGAAACTTAGAAATAATTGCAACAGTCACTATAAAAGTAACCAACTTTCTTACACATACCAATCATCTGCCACGGAGACGTAGTCAGATGGCATTTGAGGGTGCGCAAATGCGAGGGAGCCATGTCAGTAGATTTACTGACACGTTAAAGATCCCCTTTGGGGCAAAATTCCGACATCCCGTCGTCTATAAAAGCCTCAGTAGTTGAAAGTGACGTAAAACAAATAACATTATTATTAAACTATCTTCAAGGAATGGAATGGGACCATTCAGCTCCATGAGCATTGAGAAGACGTGGGTTCGAATTCCCTCTCAGTCATCCCAGAATTTATTTTCCGTAGTTTCTCATTTCCACTCCAGAAAAATGAGGGACAGGTTTGTAAAGTAAGAACATGGCTGCCTCCAACCCAATGTTAGCCCCTATTTCAAATACACATACAGTAGCCTACAGATATCACAATAACACAGGTTATTATAATAATTGGTCAGATAACTGAACATTCGGTGATGCAGCTGCAGGTTTAGGTTAGATGCCACAGGACTTTAAAAAAAGTTTCGATATGTATATCTGGAGTGAATAAAGGGAATTTCTGGTTATAAACTGCACTCAAGATGGCTGTTGTTGGCAGTGGGATTCGAACCTCTGTTCTCCGAACTGCATCTCTCCATTGGAGAATACAAACCTTCGCGTCTGTTATCACCGTGATTAAAGGATGGGTCTTGGCGACGCTGCGACACTTGACGGAAATCGACCGAACTACCAGCACTCCAACTAGGCCGACATTAATAAGTCATCTTTTAAAACACGATTAAAATTATGAAGTGTTCAATTTTAAAATACATTAGGCCTACAATGGATCACTCGATAAAAGTAAAAATTTTATCACAGTATAGTTTGTTACATTTTCGACATTATCTTAAGGCTTAACAGAGTTTAAGAAAAAAAAAACAGTTCAGAGCTCTATTTTTTTAAATGGAGAATCAATATACAGTATTTTAATTTCCGTTTTCATAACTACAGTGAAACCTCTATTAAGGGACCAGTGACGGTTCCATGGAAAACTGGTCTTTTAGAGGGGTGGTCTCTTAATAGGGGTAGGCATTAAAAATAATGTTATACTGCATTATTAATAAAGTACTTGATTACAATTTATCTGCATTGGTTCACATTTAGAACAAATTAATTACAGTTAGTTATTTTCTGAGCTCTGTTATGTCAAAAAGTCACGAATTGATCTCTGTTTCAGATTAGCACATCTTTTTTTTTACAAATTTCACTTTCTAGAATATCTCTGAGTGAGTTCGAAAGTCCATTAATTTGTTCTGGGTTCAAACAATCTTCTAGGAAAGCCTTTTTTTGTATTTTTTATACGTTACATAACACTTTTTCTAATGACATTGTATACTGATGCAGTTCTGTGCCAACAGAACCATTGTTTACATCATCACCCTCATCAGCATCTCCAATGGGAAGGCTGACGAGAAGTGGTCTTTTGAAAGAGATCTGACTGAGAAAATGTCTAGTCTTTGGTCGGGGAGAGGGGTTGTCCTTAAATAGAGGTAGCAAATACATTGACCTTCTGAGGTTTTAAATCGCTTCCAAGAAAAATCGGTCTTTAAGAGAGGTGGTCTTTTAATAGGGGTGGTCTTTTAGAGAGGTTTCACTGTACCTTCACAATTTTTACTAAATTGTTTTGGCTTAACGAGGAGTATATTATATACTATATAAACAGCCATCCCAGTGGGCTATACAAACAAAATATATTTACCTTGTTCCATTTTTTTTTCTTACAAAATGTTACAACTATGGGCTGGTGGTCCGATGATGAAGGTTCATCCGTCTCTTAAAAAAGCTCGGTATCGTTGTTCAGAAATAAAATACACCCATGAGAATTAAAAAGAACTGCGTTAAACATTTCTTCCAGTTAATTCGTGAACTCTAAATGCAACTCTTGTTTCTGAATTCCTCTAGATAAGTACATTCGTGTCGTGATCGCTCGATCATTTATCGATCATTTCAAAATACACTCGTGATATTATCTATGATAATTCTTAGTTACTCTCCTCATGTATGAGAGAAAAGGAGTCAGGGGTGGCGGTAAAACCAGACTGTGATTACTTCATCCTGCCCTCTCACTCATTTTCTTTAAAATAGATGCCGTGTCCCCACCTTCGACAATGTTTATGATGATCAAACAACACTTGCTATCAGCTATATCTTGTATGGGAAGTAACATCTTACAAAACATATTCCCACACGAACATAGCATGGTTATATCTTCATCTTGTCCATATCTACACAGGTGGAAGCCACGTGCCCAACCTACATGAGAGTTATTTCTAATATACAAAGCCTTTCAAAAATGACTTCCTAATAACTTAATCTATATTCGATGTCAACAGATTACTTTTCTGTAGAAATGCTTACCTTGTCTGAGCAAACCTACCTTTCATATCCTCTTTTTTTTCATCCATCACTGGTTGTTTTGCTTCTTAAGTAACATAAGTCTCCTACTTTCTTTAGCCTTTCATCTGCCAATTTTACGTCGAATGGGGTTTCTGATTTATTTCGGCTGCATTCCAATATGTTTGTTTCACATTTAGTAATTTTCGTAATGAATTATTTCCTCATACCGAGTCCATACCATTTAAAACCTAATTCAAATCCTCGATAAATAAATAATGAATTAATGAACAACTAACTTCGTAGTTGAACATTCATCCCTATGACTGATGTTAATTACCCACATCTGGTTTATTGTATATCGGGTTGGGGGCAGTAAGAGGCTCAAGAACTTTGTCTCTTATGGTTGGTAGAGAATAAAGTCAGAGTATTCTAGTCATCGCCAAAAGAGGTTTATGTTCGACGATGTCGAAATGTAAATATTATATGTCAAAAAACTGTACTATAATGAGGGTCTTTATAGTACAAGTTTTCATTATGGGACAGTTTCTCCCACCAATCAGAGCTCAAGAAACAGTTGTTTGACCAATTAGGTAAGGATAGCATCTCACCTGCACTGAGTTTCAAGGCCTTCTAATTTAAATTTCACTGCGTGGCCTAGTGTCATAGTGGGGTAATCGAGGAGGCCATGGTCAAATACAAGGTATTCTCTGCGTCCCATGCGCTCTGTTCAGTACATAAAACTGGCGAAATCTCGACAGATATTTATGAATTTATGTTCGAACATAAAATAGTTATAATAATTATCGTCGAACTTAAACAGTCGTATGCAACTCGCCTATAATGGTAATTAAGACACTCGTATGGAAATTATAAAACTCCCATCCGCTCGTTTAATAAACATATTCGTGTCTTAATTATTGCTATTATAGGCTCGTTGGATAATGTACTATAAATGTATTTATAAAAGTTAATATGCACACCTCGACTATATTATTTTATGAATATTAGGTCAGTGACTTCTCCAAAATTGCAATATTTAATTGGTCCTCATCTTCACTTATCGGCTTGAAGAAAAGTGTTAGCTCTCGAGAAGTCTGCTTGTAGACTGGTCTGAACGTCCGCTCATTTGGCTAATTCTGTGATATAATGCTGGATGATTGTCAATTAACGTAATTGAAACATATCCCCTTGGCTCAATGCCACGCATAATTGCTTAAGTCAGGGTGACTAAAACATACTCCGGAGAACTATCAGCACACAAACAGAATGTTTATCACTGTGTAACAAGGGAGTAGCGAGGTTTTAAAGGTTAGCAATCTTCTCTTCAGTACCAATTAGAACAGGGGTGTCTCATTTATGCCCCGTGGGCCAAATGCGGCCCACACTTTGTCTCTTTTTAACAGACTGGAGACTGGAGATGCTGCAGAAGTCTGATCTTGGGAAAATTATACACATGGGTGTTCCGGGAAAGTGCAACCGCGACAAATGTTGAAGTCCTAGATGGAAAGGCACTGATATGGTAGCCTCCGGAATTACGTGAAAATATCTATGGTTTCAAAGACTTCTTCTTCTTCTTCTTCTTGTCATCCAGTAGGAACGGGGTACGCTTTTTGGATCAATGCACGCCATTTCTTGAGATCTAATGCTTCGCGCGATTTCAAGTTTCTTGATCGCAAATCTGCGTTAATAGTGTCCAGCCACCGCAATTTTGGTCTCTCACGCTGTCTCTGGCCGTCGACCGTTAGATGGTAGGCCGAGCCGATGACTGAACTTTGTGGTGCACGGATAACGTGCCCATACCAACAGAGTCTCCATTCCTGCATTTTCTCATTGATTGGAGCCACTCCAGCTGTATGTCGAATCGTTGTGTTGGGGATATGGTCGAGCAGAGAAATGTCTAAAGATCTTCGCAGCATCCGCATTTCAATGGCATGAAACGAGTGCTCGGCACATCTAGGTGCTGGCCAACACTCCGTACCATATAATGCAACTGGTCTCACCATTGTGCGGTATATCTTTGATTTTAGGCGGACATGCATCTTCTTATCACAAAGAACACCGGTGACATCTCTGAATCGCATCCAAGTCGCATTGATTCGTACTCGCACATCTTCATTCACAGAGCTGTCACCATTCAATCGTGAGCCTAGATATCGGAATGTATTTACCTTGGTAAAAGGAGCTCCATGAATACCTATAGTTCCAGGGGATGGAATCGTTTCGAGGTATTCAGTCTTGTGGATATTCAAACGAAGACCAAATCCTTGCAGACGATCATGCCATGTCTGCACTTGGGTTTCAAGATCCTTCCTGGAGTCTGCCGCATCACATCATCATCGAATAGCAATGTCCATGGGACACACTTCTGCAGGTCTCGCGTTATGGAATTCATGACGATAACAAAGAGCATGGGAGACAGAGCTGAGCCTTGATGAACCCCAACAGTCACAGGGAAGCTGTCAGTCAGTCCTGCAGGGCATCGCTGTGGCTTTTGGTGTTGTTGTACAGCATTTTTACCCTGTTTATATACATTTCTGGGACTTTATGATCTCGGAGAGCGTACCAAATCATCTGGTGTGGTACTCTATCAAATGCCTTCTCGAGGTCAAGGAAAGCAAGATGTAGTGGCCTCCTCTTGTCGCGGAATTTCTCCATCAGCTCGCGCACAGCAAAGATTGCGTCTATCGTGCCGCATCCCTTCACAAACCCACATTGATTTGCTGAGGGCTGTACGATGTTCCTCAGCCTATTGTCTAGGATACGTTCGAATATTTTCATTGCGTGGGAGAGAAGTCTGATTGGACGGTAATTCAGCTGGGTCACCCTTACCCTTAAAGATAGGTACTGTGATACTAGTTGACCAATCTGTAGGTATTTGACCACAGAGAATAATTGAACTGAAGAACTCTGACAGCCAGGTGGTCGCGTTGTCAGTAAGTTCCTCAATTTTCCAGATGTCTGCAGGAAGGTCATCTAGCCCTGGGGCCTTTCCATTTTTCATGCTACGAATGGCAACTTTGACTTCATCTTCAGTGATACAAGGTACTGGTCCAGCCGTAACATTGTTGTGTGGTATTTGTGGGTAAGGGAATTCAGTGTTGAATACTTCACTAAACGGTGCAGAATCATCTTGCTATCGTGAAGTCGTCGACCATTCTTATCTTTCACACACATATAGTGTTCTATATCCTGACCTGCTCTACACCGTGCTCGGGCTAGTCGGTAGACGACAAATAAATATTCTGAAATATTATTTCTCGGAACGCCGGAAGGAGGAAGTAGATTTCACCGGATAAAGAAAATATTTAGAACTCACTAAATTCGCCAAATGTTGTATACATACAAATGTTTCGCATGTTTAGCATACGAGAAGCCCCATTATCTTATAATTCCGAAATCATTTTGCTCATCCCTTAACGTACGGGTGGGTTATATCAAAAATAATTTCAGAAAAAAGTTTTAGATAAATTCAAGGGGACTGTTGACCATTTTAAACGGATTTGCTATTGAGCCTATTAAGGGAGGTAAGATATATTTTTTTCACTCAGAACTCCATTTTCCCCACCCCTTTGAATGGTTGGTGCTATCAAAAAACGTTACAAAAATAATTTTTTGGCCGCTATTTGAAGAATAGTACGAACTTTGAATGGATTCGAATTTTCACATATTAAGAAAATTATAGCGATATTTAATTTTTTCGAAAAAAAGGCTCGAGGATGGTTCAGAGCAGTATGGAGAATCCAGGACTCCAATCCTATGTAAATGGCTCAAAAATAAACTGGAATTTAAAATAAGGGAGATTGACAAAGCCGGGAAACTACTCTAAGCGATGAGATTCGAACCGCTCTCTAATGTAGCTATAAAACGTGTTTTAATGCACTCAGCTACGCTAGTGGATATTCCATAAAATAGCCAATAAGCCCTTGTTAAAGAGCAGGTTTGATGACCCTGAATTAGAAGACGAGAGACGCCAGGTAACTGGTCAAATTATATTCAGTCTCTATATCGTGTTGACATTCATGAATTAAAGATATAATGGTGCCTTAAAGAATAGTGGAGTCGTGCGACATAACCAGTACCAATAATAATTGACATCGTGTACAAGCCATGTCATTAGCCTCAAGGTTAAATGAGCAATTGAGATTGATTGCCCGAAATCACAGACCGTATAAAGAGGATCATTTACACATTTCCTCATTCAGTTTCAACTGCTGAATAAAACTTGGCAAGCCTCGTCTGGTGAACAGAGATGACGAACCAACGACAGATGAGACTAATTAACACGCTAGCAGTATTTGGTTTGCTCTCCACCAAAAGAAAATGAACAATTTTAAAAATCGATGTATTTGTTTATTTATTTATTTATTTATTTATTTATTTATTTATTTATTTATTTAGCGTTTGGCTTTTAGTGCCGGGAGTGTCTGAGGAACTGTTCGGCTCGCCAGAGGCTGTAGCTGCTTGAATACGGACACCCATGGGATGAGCTAAAAGTTCCGTTCAATTTCAAGTAGTTCCAACTTTCACTACCAGATGGCACTGACACCTAGTGGATAACGTTGGAACTTTCATGGAGCGTTACAACGAAATCTAACCTAGAAGTTTAGCTTCACACACGTTTTGTTAGTGGAAGAATCTTTTACATGCCATACATCTATGACATGGAACCATCGGCTCTACTCCCCCTCCGAAGGAAGGCATACTGAAGGATTTTAACGCTCTTAAAAAATCCGACGACTTCGGATAGGTTTGAACCCGCGATCTTGGGCACAGCAGTTCAACATACTACCAACTACGCCACCGAAGCCGCTTTCGCTGTAGTAAACAGTAAGAACAGATTTTCAAAAAAGGCAAGTCCCTTAATACAAAATATGAAGAGAAGGGTTTTCAGCCCAACGAAGTCTGGTTTGTACCTCCGAATTGGCATTCCGAAGCTTGAGTGTACTTGGGGTAGGGTGGCCAGTTTCTCCCCACTCCTTCTTGCCTTCCCCCGCGAAAAGAATTTGGTCTCCCAAAACCAATCATCAATCCACGTTCTGACCACACTGGGTGAGTGGTTAACGTGTCGGTCTATTAACCCCCAAGCTTGCAGGTTCGCCCCTGGCCGTATTAAGTGATTTTTGAAAGGCCGCAAAAATTACGAGACGCATGTCATACGATGTTGGAATCTCAAAGAACCCATTTAAATTCAGTAGGCCGTGTTCATAATGGAAAAATTAATCTCGGGAGTTTCCGCCAACACAAAGCTCCTCATTTCTCTGCTAGAAAGCGCTGTAGTGTTCAAGTGGCTTAGATATCTAACCTCCTTGACTTTCATAGTGCTCCAAGGAACAACGAAATTCGACATGCAAGCTACCCTCTGGGTGTCAAATAACACAGCTTGCACACGGCACCCGAGGCCATACGATATTATTATTATTATCATTATTATTATTATACCATAGAGCCTCTGTGGCTTAGGCGGCAGCACGCCGGCCTCTCACCGCTGGGTCCGTGGTTCAAATCCCAGTCACTCCATGTGAGATCTGTGCTGGAGAAAACGGAGGCAGACAGGTTTTTCTCCGGGTACTCCGGTTTTCCCTGTCACAATTTCACTCCAGCAACACTCTCCACTATCATTTCATTTCATCTGTCATTCATTTAATCATTGCCCCAGAGGAGTGCGCCGCTAGATGGGGGCTTCATTCATTCCATTCCTGACCCTGTCGGAGACTGGAAGCAGGCTGTGGATTTTCATTTTCATTATTATTTATTTATTTATTTATTTATTTACAGCGTATTTTCCCAATATTGGAAAGCCTTAAGCAATTTGACTCAATTCTTGATGTTCTTCTAATCTTGCCAATATTGTTTCATTCTGTTGGAGAATGCCAATTTTCTTTCGTCAGACCATTGCGGTCTGTAAGGTGCAGGTTTTGGTTGCTCTGGTTGGACTTCCCAGTTGTTCACTTGGTTACAGAAGGCTCTATGTTCATTATTATTATTATTATTGTTATTGTTATTATTATTATACCACGCTCAATGTCGCTCAACTTTGGAGATCACACGGGATCTGATGTTAGCAATTCAAAATGTAGGCATACACAAAATACTATCGAGGACATTGGATACTAATTTAATAAGTATCATTTTAAGTTTCTGTCTCGCCAGCGCAGCGTTCAGAACCTCGGAGCAGCCTCGAACTGCAAACAAACTCATTATTCTGGTCACACTCTGGACTCTGGATGTAACGACAGCGATAAACCGCGAGCGATTTATTCCCACTTACGAAGGCAGCACATTAGCCTGGCGCGTGTATTAATATCAACAAACACAGCACTTCCCGTTAAGTAACAAGATAAATTTAAGATCATTTTGGCTGATTTCTCTGTTGTCAAGCACGGTAAGACATAAGACTGCTATTTTAAGAATCACTATCGTACACTCTTACGGAAATTGTTGTAAGTCACAATAAACTTGCATATGTTTCAGAACATAAATGTATATCTTCCGCGATAGTATCTCCGCCTCGTTGCGATGAGGCTAGCACTCTTGGCTATCACCACGGAGGCCCTGCCAAGAAACTTAATTCTGGTCTGAGGGCTGAAACGGGGTACACTCAGTCTCGTGAGGAAAAACTGAGTAGAGGAGGGTTCGATTCCCATCCTGGAAGTGATTCTCCGTGGTTTCCCCTCACTTATTCCAGGCAAAATGCCAGGGTCGTACGTAACTTAAGGCCACGGCCGCTTCCTACCCCAAATCCTACCTCAATTACAAATACACACACTAGTGCAGACATCACAGTGACACAAGTTATCAGACAAATTATACACATATCCAGGTACACGGGGCTACATGACCACGATGTCCTAAATCCCCTTAAATATCAACTTCATCAACATGTTATTATTAATATTATTGCAAAAGTCGCCATTGTTGTCTAGCAGTATGTTAAGCGACGTATAGCCCGAGGTTCCTGTGTTTGAATCCCGACCAGCTGCATGGTGCTATTTCTTTAATCGTATGGTAATTTATACAATATACAATGCATAACAAACTATATTCAAACTTTAAAGACCATCCTTCTAAACGATTCGGTTAAGTCGGATGTGACAGTGAACAAATCGTCAGGAATGACAGGGTACGAATAAAGAGGACAGCGTTGGTGCTGTAAGCTGCTGACAATGAGTCTAAAGTTGCGGGGTCGAATCCGGACGCATTCGGTTGGCATTTTAGAACCCTTAATGAACAGTAATAATAATATTTTTGATCTTACGCCCCATTCAACTACTGCGGCTTTAAGAGGCGCCGAGGTGCCAGAGTTTTGCCTTGAAGGTGATCTTTAACGTATCAGCTCCCTCGCATTTGTGCACCCTCAAATGCCAACGAACTGCGCAAGGATATGATCCTGCAACCTTGGGCAGAAGAGACGATAATTATACCGCTACGGGTACGGGTACAGCTGCAGCTGGTCGAGAATCAAACACAAGAACCTTGGGCTATACGTCGCTTAACATACTGCTGGACAACAATGGCGACTTTTGCAATAATATTAATAATAACATGTTGATGAAGTTGATACTTTAAGGGGATTTGCGACATCGTGGTCATGTAGCCCCGTGTACTTGGATGTGTATAATTTGTCTGATAACATGTGTCACTGTGATGTTTGTACTAGTGTGTGCATTTGTAATTGAGGTAGGATTTGGGCAGGAAGCGGCCGTGGCCTTAACTTACGTATCATCCTGGCATTTTGGCTAGAGTAGAAGTGGCAAACCACTTCCAGGATGGCTGATGTAGTAATCGAACCCACCTCTTCTCAGTTTTGCCTTACGAGGCTGAGTGTACTCTGTTCTAACCCTCAGACCAGAATTAAATACTTTGGCAGAGCCGGGAATCAAACCCGAGCCTCTGTGGCTACGCAACGAGGTGGACATAATAAAAATAATAATAATAATAATTGAAAATACAGCACTATAGAACAGTTATTAAACCAGAATGCTTATATGCCAGTGAATGTCTAATACTAAATTATAAATTGGATAAATTAGAAGTATCAGAAAGAAAAATGATACGCAAATTTCTCGGTCCACTACGAACTACAGAATTTTGGAAAGTAAGAAGTAACGAAGATAAATTAGAAGTACCGGTATCATAAAGAAGAACGATCTTGCTCAGATAGAAAGGGTAAAGGCCATATACATGAAAAAGATTCTGTGTCTAGGACAAAATGCACCGTCAAGGACGACCTATGAACTAACGAGACAACCATTTTACATAGAAGAGTTACGTATAAGAATGTCACTGCCTTCTACAAAGCAATATCAGTTAATACTGCAAGAACTTCAAGAGAAGAAAGCCAACATCTGGAGGGATTTCTACCAAACAGATGCCATGATGACCTCAGAGTGGAGGAATTCTATGTATGAACTTCGCCATTTCATGACACGATTCGCTGTTCATGGTTTTCATTTCAAGCTGTGCTGCAAGAAGGTATACCACAACCCAGACGAGAACTGTAGGTGTGAGTTGTGTGGAAAGTCGTGTGAAAGATATCACGCAAAAGTTTGTAGCAAGAGAACAGTGACATTAACAGAATTCTGTACATGACTTCATTGTGTGCAATTTTAATTATTATTGTATTTGACCATTGGTTGCAATAAATATCATTATTATTATAAAGAAAAATTATACGCAAAAATTCTCGGTCCATTAAGAACTACAGAGTTTAGGAAATTAAGAAGTAACGAAGAAATATATCGCAACATTGAAAACATAACGGAGACAATAATGAAGAGGCGATTGTTATTTTTCGGACATTTATATAGAATGAATGATAGCAGGTTAACCAAACAGATTTTAAATATCGTTGGAAAAAGAAATCGACAACTGCCTGGTTTCAAGGAAGAAACAATGTAAGAGAAGAAGTTTCACTAGAGAGAGTCATTAAAAAAAAAAGGTATTGGGAATGGAAGGACTCCAAGAAAGGGAATATAAGAAAACAGGCTCAAAATGGTCGGAAGAGAGAAAGAAGACACACAGCAAAAAGATGAAGGAGCACTGGAGGAAGAAGGAAGAACAACAAAGGACTAAACATTGAAATTGGTTCGTGGTCCTCAGAAGACCCTAACAGAGAAAGAAGAAAGAATAATAATAATAATAATAATAATAATCACTAAGAATCCGCTATCTCTCTACTATCAAAGAGCTGAACTCGACCATACAAGGAGCAGTCACGTTTCGACCCTGACCGAGACTTGCCTAGTCCAGCTTCCCTTGATACTGTATCACAATGTTATGGAATGCCAAGGCTTTAACAGTTCGTTGACCTCTGTATCAGGCGGTATAGTTCGCGCCTACCTTGAACGAGCAAATGTGAACTCACTTGGTTGAGCCATACGGTTAAGACAGTTTTTGGTAGTCATTATTATTACTATTATTACTATTATTATCTTTATTATCATCAACCATTGCGATGTCAACGATTTATCTGATTACGCCCCTCCCTTGTGGAAGGTAGTGTAACACCAAAGGCAAAACCACATTTGCCAGAGGCCTATAGCACTCTTTGTTGATCGCTGTTTAATTTTAGTTTACGATATTCCCTTGCCAGTTCAATTCCTCGAAGAGTCAACATAATAAATACAGTAGGGGTCAAACGGATGTGGACATTAACTAGGAATGCTACCATGCCAGACCCAGTTTTGCGCGGTGCGACGCCGTGTAAAGACACTGGTTCCTACAAGATGTATGGAGTGTCGAGCTGTGAGTGTTTCCTCGAATCTCAGCACATATAAGGCAGAGTTAATGTGTGCAATTAGTTATATGTCCAGCTCTCTCCTCAAGTTGGGTAACTCTGCTGCTCTCAAAACCACAGCTGTTACCATTTCTCTGCTTGTCACTCCATCCCGAGGACGTTATGGCACCAAATGCTTCATTATCCATCGTTAATGTAGGAAGAACTGAAATGATCAGTATTTAAAGTTTTCGCTATCAACTATTTCCAAACATTGTCAGATGAAGAAAGCAGAGAAATTTGGGAGCATCGGCTAGGTATGGAAACCATGCATTTCATTTGGCGAAAGCTCATGTTATCCAGAACGCGATGATAAGTCATGTCTCAAAAGGTCTGGTTTTGATGGCTCCACTCTCTAAAACATTTAATTGATTTAAAAAAATCTAAAGCAATGAGCCCATTAAACACAATCAGATATATTTAATGACTTATCAGCTGTCAGATTTTAGAAACATAACCATAAATTTACCTCATTAAAGTTAATTTCTTAAACGATTAACCTCTATGATGGTTGGTTGGTTCCTTTTTAGTTTAGGGGCTGCGAAAACGCGGTCATGTATCTCCGTGTACTTTGGGTGTGTAGAATCTATCTGATAACCGGTGTTAATTGTGATGGCAGTATTAGTGTGTGTTGTGTGTAAGGACTGCAGACGATCGATTTCAAGTAGTTCCTGCTGTAACTACCAAATGCTACCGTCCATGACACCTAGCTTGCGGACTTGGCTACTAGATGGCATCGCAGTCAGCACCTGACGTCGAACGTTGGAACTAATAGAGCGTTATCAATTCTAACCTACAAATTTTGGCTTCACACAAGTGTAGTTAGTGGAAGGTTCTTTTTCATGCCATAAATCTATGACATAGGACCGCCGGCTTTACTTCCCCTTCGAAGGAAGACACACTGAGGGATGTTTAACGCTCTTAAAAAATCCGACGTCTTCGGCCGGGTTTGAACCCGCAACCTTGGGCATAGAAGCTGCTCAGCATGCTACCAACTACGCAACCCAAGCCATCAACCTCTAAGTTGTAAATAAACATTTTAACTTATGGCAATAAAACTCATTAAATGAACACAATCAACATTTAAACAATGAGCATATTACACATGAACCTTAAATAAATTAAATTAATAAAATTATAATTTTAGTCATCAACTAATAACAGTTAAACATCAAAAGAATCATATGATTACAATTAACATTTTTAAATAATACTGATTGCAATTAAATTTAAACTTTTAAAGATTCAACTAATTACAGTTAAATGTTTGAATAGTTAAGAGCATTACACATTTCAACAATTAACACAATTAATACAATTCCAGCTAGACCCAAAGCCTCATAAATATATTATTATTATGATCATCACCATCATCATCATCATCATCATCATCATCACCATGTCCGGCTCTGTGGCTAAATGGTTAGCGCGCTAGGCTTTGGCCCAAAGTGCCCCGGGTGCGATTCCTGGCCGAGCCATCAGGGATTTTAATCTCCTGGGGTTAATTCCCGTGGCTCGGGGACTGGGTGTATGTGCCGTCTTCATCATCACTTCATCCTCATTACGACACGCAGGTCGCCCACGGGCGTCAACTAGAAAGACCTGCACTAGGCCTCTCCGGAGGCCACACGATCATTATCATTATCATCACCATCATCATCATCATCATGAAAAGATACAGGTTGTAAATATATCTTATCTGCATGAGTCATGCAAGCAGTTGTAGCTTGCCTGGTGAGCGTTGAATCCAAAGCTATTTCAGTAGCCTACTTCTGAGGGAGAGATTGGAAAAGGAAAGTGAGCTTGTTGAACTATTATTATTATTCTTCTTCTTGCTTCGTTACGGCCAGCTAGGGACCACGTCATGTCAACTGTTTCTTCTGCATTTTGATGTTGGCCCAGTACTCTTTCATTCGCAATCGATGTTGCACCTTTCTTTTCGTCATTCACGCCTTCCTGGTTTTTAGTTTCGGCTTAGGTTGAAAACTCCGATGTTCTTGAATTTTTCCCTAAGTGGGCCACGCTCCTGGATATCTTCACATGTTAGAACTATTATTATTATTATATTAGATTCAATGGTGCTTGGGTACTTGATGTGGATGTGGTGCTCACCGTCTGAAAATGGTTGAGAACGCCAGTACCTTAGAATCTAACATCAGGCAACCCTGTCCTTCTCGCAACACACGACGTAGGGAAGTTCGCCTGAGAGTAACCACGCACATTTTAGTGTTGCTAGTGTGTGTTAGAATCATTGCAGTCACCTAACAGTGATATTCAGCCGAGCAAATAGAGTGCATTCCCTTTATCTACCTATGCACTTTGTATTCTGTGGCTCGCGTGAAAATGGGATGGTATCTAATGTCCGATAATTTTTACTATCATGGAGCGGTGGGTGCTGAGAGCTCTGCCTTTTTTTTGCGTACTACAGTCGCCGACTCGACCTACAGTACGTGCACTGTAATCATCTTGTAGCAGCCAGCTGCTGCATGAGAGGCGAGGCAATCTCCCCAAACTCTAGAATGAGTTTGCGATATAACTAGATGGAAGTTCGCAGGCAAATAGGACATCTTGAACTGGCGCGGATCTAGAGTTTGGCTTTGGGGGGGGGGGGGGGGGGTCAGAGAATCGAAATTGTTATGAAAAATTGTAGGCCTATCACTCAAAACGCAATCACAAAATGACCAAACGTACAAAACCAGACCAATTTTTTTTTGCAAGCTCCATGGATAGAAATTTGATGAGTTTAGCACACCAAAAATATTCATACAAATTGCAACAGCGTGTTTTGCGGCTTTAACATCGAGCTTCGAGAAAAGTATCAAGGTGTGTTACAGTTTCGGCAAGTCGAGTTGGTACCGACAAAGGGAGAAAGTCACAGCTTAAATTGCCAACCACGCTTGCAGTTTGGACGTCGGCAAAATTTTTTGGTGTGAAAAAAAAAAAAAAGCCCCAAATTCCTATCCGTGCATTGCTGCACATTCATCGTGACATCTCTATACACATCGATTCGGTGATCACAAGGTTTGCTAAACAAAATAGATTCGTTGATTTTGTTATATAAATAACCATTTTTATATAACAGGTAAGAAGTTGTAAATATGTACAGTTGAAACAGAACATACTAATTGCAACAAAGATATTTTCAGTAATGAATAAAATGAAAAAAAAAAACTGTTTTATTTGCAGGTTATTGTGTTTTAAGTTTGCAAAAAAATTTGGTCTCCGTTTGGGTGGGAGGGGGGGGGGAGGTCATGACCACCGCGACCCCCCAGCCCCCTCCCCGCTTGAATCCGCGCCTTGAATAGTTTCTCACCGACAAATCAACAAAAATAATGGAATGCAGCCGGAATCTCTTCTTACTATTAAAAAAAGTCCCCGATTCGTGGATGTCACGGGTAATCTCGAGAACCACCGTATGAATTTTGATGCGGTTTCACCATTCTGTAAGGGATATCTCGAGGAAGGTTTCAGTAGAAAATAATTTATTTATGATCAAAGGAAGCCAAGCAGTAACGATTTCAGCGAAAAAGTCGAAATAAAACCACGGCGTCCGTGCGCTTTTTACGCTTACGCTGGGCAAACCGTTAAAAATAGCAATGTACTATGAGTGTAAGAATTGTTCAGCATGAAAAATTCTACAAAAACGTACGCGAGAGCATATCTCTATCTTCAATACATCGCCCACTTTAAGTGTTTTTACGATTTCTTTTCTTCCAACCATTCAATCACTGAGGCGACAGTTAACGAGCTACCTAGGGGCGAGCATATCACCCCAGTTACAGCCTAGCTAGCGGGCGAGCCTATTACCTCAGATACAGCCAGCAGCAAACTGTCGAGTCGTGTTGAGTTAAGACTTCAGAGAAGAGTGGTTGTGTTTGGAGTTTTCCTGGAAGTGCAACTCACCTTTCCTTAATTTCGCCTGTGAACATTTCGTTCCGCAAAATACACGGTCAAGTTAACATTGGACGGACGGACGATTTGTGTTTCATGCACCTCGCTATTCTTAGATTACGTCTGACAAGTATTCGTTACACATGCATCTCCATGATAATATAATTATTAGTCCAGTCAGTGTTTGTAACCCATCATGCCGAGACGTAAAACGGAGGTCGTAGTTTATTGACATCGAAAATAAAAGCGCTTATCACGTAATGCATCCATAACTGTTCCCGGGCGAAGTCTGGGCGAGTTGCTAGTAAAATAATAAATGGACGTCAAATTGGCAGGAGGAAAGCTAAAGGACGCAGGAGACTTCTTTTACTTAGGTAGCAAAATAGCCAGTGATGGGCGAAGCAAAGAGGAATTAAAAAGTAGACTGACTCACGAATTGGCTGGTAGAAATAACACAAGAAATTGTATCAACAAAGAAATCATTCCCATTAGACCGAAATTTAGAATCCTAAAAAAAAACAGACACAAATTTGCCGAAAAACCTACACGGAAGAATTCAGGATGAACGCAAAAGAGCACACTGAACGGATAAAGGGATATTGGGAAGAAAAGAGTTAACATTGTGATAAATTCTAATGCACTTTTTAGTTGGGCATAACGAATAAAAATAATAATAATAATAATAATAATAATAATAATAATAATAATAATAATAATATCGTATGACCTCGGGTGCCGGGTGCAAGCTTTGTTATTTGACGCCCAGAGGGCAGCTTGCATGTCGAATATTTGTCGTTCCTCGAAGCGGTATGAGAGTTAAGGAGGTTAGATATCTATACTCCTTACACTTTGAAACCCTCTAGTAGAGAAAGGAAGATCTTTGTGTTCGTGGAAAATCCCGAGATTAATGTTGTCATTATGAACATGGCCTACTGAATTCATATGGGTTCTTTAACATGCCAACAACGTATGACATGCGTGCCTAGATTTTTGTCGCCTTTCAAATATTACTTACCACGGCCAGTAGCGAACCTGCAAACTTGGGATTGGTAGTCTGACACGATAACCACTCACCCACCGTGGCAAGCCAAAATGATAATGATAATAATTATTATTATAGTATGTTACAGAACAACAGTATTTATTTATATGAACTCCATTTATCGTGTGCTCTACATATAGAAATAAAAGAGTTTTAAAGCGCGAGCATGATTTTAATAGCAACTGAATGCATAAGCAAGTCTGGCAGGTAAACCACATGGGTGGTCTATTGTTGGGCTGACACATTTTATGGCTCTTCATCTTAAAGCACACTCCCACATGTCAGACAAGAGTAGCTGTACTCTCTCTTTACTCAGTAATTACAAGGAATTTAAAACAGTCTGCTGTTTTGCCTGTTCAGAATTTTTAAATATGCAAATTCTACCAGAACGGGGTTCCAGTCGAACTATGCCTGACCTAAATAGCTTACTGTTTTTGAATTCCCACTCAGTCATTATAGTAGATTTCTTAACAATGTTATGAGGCTAACGCCCCTTTCAATTATTGTGATTTTAGTGATGATGCCAACAATTTGTTCTTGAAGAGTATTTTAATGTGACTGGAAATGTTTAAAATCCTGCTTAACATTTAAGAGGTTCAATGGTATAGCGTGAACTCAAAATTATTACAAACATTTTTATTTTATAATCCACCCCACTTCTCAAATAAATTTAGTGGCTCAGCGGTAACGATCTCGCCTGCTGTACCCAAGGTTGCATGATCGAATCCTGGCACAGTCAACTGGTAATTCCTTTTTTTTTTTTGTCGTGTAGCCTCCTGGGAGGCCGAGTGCAGGCCTTTTTAGTGAACGCCCATGGGCGACCTGGGCGTCCGAATGTTTATGAAGTAATGATGAAGACCTCACATACACCCAGTCCCTGGGCTAGAGGAGTCAACTCCAGGAGATGAAAATCCCCGATAGCCCGGCCGGGAATCGAACCCAGGACACTTTGGGTCAAAGCCTAGAGAGCTAACCAATTCGCCATGGGGCCGGACAGCTGGTAATTGAGGGTGCGCAAATGCGAGGGATTTACTGAAACGTTAAAAATCCCCTTCAGGGTGAATTTCCGGCACCCCTGCTTCTCTAAAAGCCACAGTAGTTAAAAGGGACGTAAAACCAATAGCATTATTATTATTATTATTCAATTAAACTTACTAAAGGGCAACATTGTATGTTTAAAACTATCTGAGACTCCCGCCGGCTAAACGAAAGTTACTCGTATGTTGTAGCTGGATATTTTGGGGCATGGACAACGTGGTCATTTGAAATAAATAGTTCATTCGTCTGATAACCTATGTTATTGTGGTGTCTCTATTAGTTTGAGTGATGGCAACTAAGGCGAGGACTGGGATGGAGGCGGCCGTGGTCTGAACTTAAGAGCTATCCCGGCAATTACCTGGAGTAGAAATGGAGAATCGACGGAAAATCACTTCTAGAATGGTGGAAGTGGGAATCGAACCCACCGCTTGTTAGTTTTGCCTCAAGAGGCTGAGTTTAAACTGTTCCAGCCCTCAGACCACAATTTAATTTCTTGGTCAAGCTGGGAATCAAACCCGGACTTCCAGGGTGACAGCCAATAATGCTAGCCACTACAACTAGAGATGGTCTCAAACGTAAGTTAATAAGGGAGGGGAAAAGAATAGCCTCCTGTATCATACCCCATTATGGATTTGGAGTTTACTGTAAATTTATTTAGCTGTTGCTGACCAATCCCAAGGCCTTGTTAGATGAAAATAGCATTTATATTAACGTGTATTTCTAGGTTTATATCACAAAGTTATTGTCTAATTCGCTAGCAATAACAATCCATATGTCTCGATACAATCACATTTTTCAGGATCGTTGCCTCTGCTCCTAAAATATACGGCTTCTTATTGTCTGTGGGCGCTAATGATGACTAAAATTTACTCAGTTTCTTTTTGAAACAAAGTTACATTTTACAAATTTGATAGATACATTTGCCCAGCACCTTGGTATAAAAAGAGACAGGTATTCGTTTTCAAATGCCTACAATAGGCGCAATACTATCGTGACTGCCCTCTATGATAGATACATTAGAATATGTAATTTTTATTGATCATTGTGTGTGTCATTATGACAGGCCATCAACATTTCATCTGTAGGGCAAATGTTGCCCACGGGCCGAATTCTCAAAAGGCAATAACCGGCATATATAGAGTACTTACTATATTTAGCTGGTTTTAATACAATTATTACACGTTATTGGTTCAAATCGAAAGAGTACCAAATGAGCGAACAGTCATTATAATTAAAATTATGTTGCTATTTCACATGTTTGGATTAATTTGTACACGGCTGTACTGGCAAGGGAAGGTACAGTGAAATGAAGAAGATAAGAGGAGCAGAAAGAATTGATAAGCAGAGATCTTCGTCCAGGAGAAACAAAGACTAAAGACAAGAAGATGCAGAAGAAGGTAATTAGCGTTGACCTCGAAACAAAAATCAATTCAAGTGCGCTATCTACGTAACTGTCTCTGAAAGGACGGCTAACCGGCCGGAGCAACATAACTCTCCGACATCGTTTGTCACATTGTAGACTTGTTGTTCACAATTTCCAACATGTGCTGTACCTGAGGCTTAGTTCTAAGGCGGTTAATATCAGAAAATTAATTTTTGAAATTCGATATATTATAAACTTCTTCATGAATTTCAATTATTTTCCATTTCAACTTCCTTTAAATTAAGGTACTTGGGTCAAATAAGGCCCGGTTCCAAATAAGAGTCATCTGTGATTTTATTGGCAGAATATTCGGAAGTTCTACAAGATTCTTAGTGTTTCTGATAGCTACTAGCCTTTAACGGCTAGACTAGAAACGGCTAGAACTGTTGAAGCGAACGATTCCGCGATGTTTGTTTCAGTCGAGTAGTAAATGGCATCCGAGGCTCTTGATGTTACTATTTCTAGGTACGGTATATTAAATTATCAGCTATTGAATGGTGTTGTTTTCATGAAGTACGAGTCAACAAAATGTTAAGTAAGTATGTAAGTAAGTATGTATGTAAGTAAGTAAGTAATAATATCATATGGCCTCGGGTGCCGGGTGTAAGCTTTGTTAATTGACACCCAGAGGGCAGCTTGCATGTCGATTTTTTCGTTCCTTGGAGCGCTATGAATGTCAAGGAGGTTAGATATCTAAGCTCGTGGACACTATAGCGCTTTTTAGTAGAGGAAAGAAGAACTTTGTGTTGGCGGAAAATCCCGAGATTAATTTTGCCACTATGAACACGGCCTACTGAATTCAAATGGGTTCTTTAACATGCCAGCAACGTATGACATGCGTGTAAAGATTTTTGTCGCCTTTCAAAAATTACTTACCACGGGTTGGTAGTCAGACAAGATAACCACTCACCTACCGTGGCAAGCTTGTAAGTAAGTGAAGGTAAGTAAGTAAGTAGACTAAGTGAAAGCAAGTAAGTAAGTAGGTAAGCAAGTAAGTGAAAGTAAGTAAGTAAAAGTAAATAAGTGAGTGAAATTAAGTAAGTAAGTAAGTAAGTAAGTAAGTAAGTAAGTGAAAGTAAACAAGTTATTTTTTATTTATTTTCGTTTGTCTTACGTCCCTTTAAACTACTGCGGCTTTTAGAGACGCCGGGATGCCGGAATTTTGCCCCTAAGGGGATCATTAACATGCCAGTAAATCTACTGACACGGCTCCCTCGCATTTGCGCACCCTCAAATGCCAGCTGACTGCGCCAGGATTCGATCCTGCAACCTAGGGCAGAGTAAGCGAATACGACCCTATGATTTCCGGACTTCCATCACATTGAACTCTTACAGCGCGACTTGACTTCTAAATCACTCCCTATAGGCTACCACGAGAGAGTCTCCCCTTCCAACATACACTCCTCAAAGTGTAGCCAGTCGCCAAGATGACGGTGATCACGTGACCACTCTGTCTTAATACCCAGCAATGAAGATACTAGAAGTTGACTCCAAGAATCAGTCGAGTGGTGAAGATAACGCCAGTCGCTCTGGTCATCCAGAAGACTTAAAACACCTGGGCGCCACGAACAAAAAAAAAAGTGATAGCGCCATGGCCTTCCTTCCGGACCATTAACCACCGCTGATGGATCACCATCCGGGACGACCGAGGCATGGTGCACTGATACGCTTGATGGATGTTCGAACCACGGACTATGGGCGGTGTCTTAGCGGGTACATCACCCATACATCACCGTACGTTCATGAGCTTTAGCAGTGATGGACATCTTCTTTGGACAAACATGTTGCAAGTTTCAAAGAAAAAAAAGAAAAGAATACTCTTGGCTGGTTGGTTCCTTAGTTTAGGGGCTGCGACAGCGCGGTCATGAAACCCCGTGTACTTTGGGTGTGTGCAGAATTTGTCTGATAACCGGTGTTAGTTATGATGACTGTAATAGTGTGTGTTATCTGTGATTCCGGTAGAAGTAGGCAGATGATTAATTTTTTCTATTGTAGTTCCTCCTTTTGCTACCAAATGCTACCGTCCACGACACCTAGCTGCAGACGTGGCTACTAAATGCCATCGCAGTCAGCACCTGGCGGCGAACATTGTAACTAATGTAGCGTTTTCAAACTAACCTACACATTTTAGCTTCCACAAGTGTAGTTTGTGTAAGCATCATTTTAATGCCATAAATCTATGACATGGGACCACCGGCATTACTTCCCCTCCGAAGGAACGCATGCGAGGGATTTTTAACGCTCTTAAAAAATCCGATGACTTCGGCCGGGTTTGAACCTGCGATCTTGGGCATAGAAGCTCACCATGCTAACAACTACGCCACCGAAGCCGCTAAAAAGAAAGAATACTCTATTATTATATCATAATTTTCATTGATTCCCCCTTTTAAGGAGAGCGTTAAAACACCATCAATGTTTGTGTATTATTTCTGTCCCTTCTTGTTTCTTCCCAAAATTTTCTCATATAGGCCTATTCACTGTGTTTCCTCTTTCTCACTTATGTCCACTTCTTTCCTGTTTCTATTCTCTGTGGGTGGTTACTCATTTTTTTTCATTTTAAATGATCTTGTCGACTTCGTCGTTACGCTGAGGTCTGGCGTTACGTTACGGTGACGGGACGAAATGTACCGAGAATGCACTGAGGTGTGTGACGTCATAGTACGATGTAGCAGCCGAGTACCAAGAAGGCAGTGTGCGAGAACAGATTTTCAAGAAGGCAGTGCGAGAACAATCAAGTAGGCAGTGAAGAAACAAAATAGAATCTTGAAACTCTGTTCTCGCACTGCCTTCTTGGTACTCGGCTGCTAGCATTTAAAATGATATATAGTCCAGTCATTCAGACTGACTAACCGTGTCTTCTCTGTGTATATTTTCCTGTCTGTCATGTCTTCTGTAGAGATGTTTAGTAACTTGACGTCTTCCACGGTTTCTTTTACCTAATTGGTTTACAGTTTACTAGTCATAACTATATTAAAAATATTCTTGGTCAGTCTGTCTTCGTTTATCCTATGTATGTGTCCATAGAATTTTGCCGTTCCTTTTCCTGATCTTGTTTGTAGTCGTCTCTGTCTGTTTGTACAGTTCTTGTGTTGGTCTCTTCATCCATATTTCCTCTTTCTGAACTGGCTCGTAGATTTTTCTCATTTTTTTTTTTCACTCTTGTTTTTCTAGTTCCTTGAATTTTATCTTTCCCCGGATTGCTTTCATCTCTGAAGCGTATAATGCTTTTGTTAAGACTACTGTATTATAATGTCGTAGTTTGGCATTGATGGAGATACTCTTTTGTTGTTGTAGTGGTACCATGTATGTCTGTATGCTTTCTGAAGTTTTGTGATCCTTTCTTCATATGATGCAAAGTTCAGACCTGTTTTCTGTATAATATCTCCCAGGTATTTGAAACTTTCCACATGCGTTATATTTCCATACTTGGTTTCCAGTGGGTGTCTGTCTGTAGATTTTCTCTCCATGTACCGTGTTTTCTTTTGGTAAGAGATTTGTAGCCCGTTTTGACTGAGAATTCATGTAGCGTCTTTAGAGCTTCTTTGGCTTTTTTCTGTTATTTGTTATAAAATGACTATATCATCGGTAAAAGCCAGACATTTTATGTTGACTGTTCTTTCCTGGTGTTTCGCCATTTTTACCCCCTACACTCCTTTTTCCCATGTCTTGATCATTTTATCTAAAACTGAGTTAAATATAATGAGTGAAAAGCCATCTTCTTGTCACACTCCTGTCTTGATTTCGAATGGTTCCGAGATATTTCCCATAAATTTAACTTTGGGTATTGTATTTGTTAATGTGTCTTGGTTTTATTATAATTATTATTTAATTAAGGGTGCTATGACATGACGAGCGTAACTTTTGATGTGTAGCCTCTTTCCATTCGGTTACTGGATATTCTTGTGGGAGTGATTTTGAAAAATGGGACGGAAGTGGATCGGACGGAAGTGTGTAAGACGCTCTGCCAGCTGGATCGCATCCAGTTGGCAGTAGTACCATGTGTAATGTATATCACATACGGATTACTTCAAGTTTTGGAGGCGCCATTACAGATATTTCTACAATAAATCATCTTCAAGTTGTCGTTCTTTGGTGTAAGAATATTCATTATATCATATTTGCTGAAAACTACTATGATTTATTAAGAGTCTGTTTTTCAATCTATGGATAAAAGTGATGGGCATCCGCTCCCCGAGTAACTTTGCTCAACACATTCATACTGAACGGTAAACGCTCATTGCGAACTCTGGTGTCAACTGATTGAAACACAAACCACACGTTAAAAGTCTTCGTATCAGTATTTAAATGATGATATGCTTTAATATGAAACATTTTAACTAGTCGCCAAAGCCGGTATTATGTTTCTGCACAATGGCTATTCAGATATTAACCCACATTGCGGTAATGCAGTGAACAATGTAATATATATCGATGTTTTTTACGGGAACTGGGCTAGCCTTTCATAGACCACTATAGGAATTCCCTTTACTGTCAAGGAGTCGTATTCATAACTAATTTAAAACTCAATTCCACGCATGTACGTTATCGAAAAAAAGCAACATATTAATGTAGCATAAAAAATACTTCCATATTATTACCGGCACGTGAAAATGAGTTCCTGTCTTGTACTCCAAATGTCTGTGGTTGTAATGGCTGCGTGGGTAGCATCTTGGTCTGCTAATCATGAGGTCTCAGGTTCGAACCCCAATCCCGGCAATTATTTTGGTACCGGATTATCGATTTAAACGATATATATATATCATAACATTATGCGTCATTTTAACCAAATTCTGTAACATTATACCTTTATGTATGAGGAATCTTTTGACAAAACTCCGAGGCCGTCTGCCCAATAATTTGCGGATGGCGGCCATGTTTGTGTGCAAATTGATTCCCCCTATCTTTTCAAACACGGTGAATCTGAATTGAACGAAATATGGTACAGAGGTAACACTATCAAAGGGCATCTCAGTACCATGTTTTATATCGCCGCCATCTTGACGAAAACGTAATGGCGGTCACCCAAATGTTAAAAGCTTAAATAATATTACGACCAACCTAATCATCTGATCTCTACCAAATTTTGCAACGTTATACCTTTATGTATGAAGAATCTTTTGACCAAACTACGAGGTCATCTGCCCAATAATTTGCGGATGGCGGCCATGTATGTGTGCCAATTGATTCCCCCTATCTATTCAAACACGGTGAAACCGAATTGAACAAAATTTGGTACAGCGGTAGCACAAGCAAAGAGCACCTCAGTGTCATGTTTTATATCGCTGCAATCTTGACGGAAACATAATGGCCGCCACCCAAATGTTCAAAGCTTAAATCAAATTACGACCAACCTTTTTATCTGATCTCTACCAAATTTTGTAACATTATACCTTTATGTATGAAGAATCTTTTGACCAAACTACTAGGTCATCTGCCCAATAATTTGCGGATGGCGGCCTTTATGTGTGCCAATTGATTCCCCCTATCTATTCAAACACGGGGAAACCGAATTGAACGAAATTCGGTACAGAGGTAGCACTAGCAAAGGGCACCTCATATTCATGTTTAATATCCGTATGGCACTTATTTCAACAAGCTACTACAACCAACATTCAATTATACTCCTTGGAAAGGACAAAGAGTTATAACAATACCCATGCATTTAGGAGAAAGTAGGCTATATGTTCTTTATTGAACATCTTGTTTATTTTTTATTTTACAAATATACTTTGTATCATCAATGGTCCTCATAATTTCGGCACTGTTCTGTATGAAACGTAATACTTTAAGGGGGAAAGATACAGTTTTAAGTTACCCATAACTGATTTTTTGATAAATAAGAAGAAAAGTACATTTTTATTGCATAAAATTAACCAAGTTTCCATGTATTTAAGAATTCCACCATCTGGAGCAATTTCTGGGTCCCTTCGGCATGTAAATTGGCATTGACAGTACTAAAAATCAAACCTCCTACCAGCTCTGAAGAAAGAACGCATCTTGACGGGTATTGAAAGCTGTTTGCTGCCCTAAGACCATGGTCTTCGATTGGAAATGATAAGTACTGAACTGCTTCGGACAATAACACGTTTTAGGAACATTAAAAGGAGTGACAGAGAGATGTCAACTTATCTCCCTGTTCTATCTCTTGGGTGGAGACCAAGTACACCAGTTATCTGGACTGCCGACGCGGCGACATCCAGCCTGGTGAGTCGAGTCGATCGAGTATTGGATAGCGCGAGTCAGTGTGGTGTCTGTAGTGGAGCATCATGGGGGCACTTAACGAAGCAAACATGAATGAGAGCTAATTAATTTAAAACGACGCGGAACAAATGTATAAAGATCGCCGCCATTAGCTATAGCACCATATGGCCAGGTTATGACTCGAAGGAGGTCAGGGTAAATGAAGTGCAAGACATGAACTGGCAGACACTTCGGGGATCAAACACACCGAGTTAGTTACTACTTCTTCACCCCCTTTCTCGTACATTAAGGGTCAGCCTCGTTGCGTAGTGACTAGCATTCTTGGCTGTCACCGTGGAAGCTCGGGTTTGATTCCCGGTAGTCTGAGGGCTGGAATGGAGTACACCCAGTCTCGTGAGGAGAAGCTGAGAATCGATTCCGAACTTGAGGCTTCCTTCCCACTCATTACCTGAACTAAAAATACACACACGAGTAGAGCCATCGCAATTACAGAGGTTACCATACATATTTTCACACACACACCCAAGTACACGGAGCTAAATGAAAAGTCGAAGCCCCTCAAATGAAACCTCAATAACAACAGAACCATTAAAAATCTTCCATCAAAAGGAAAATATTGTCCTGTTATGAGTGCCGAAGCGAATATTATAAATATTTATGAAAACATAACCGAGTCCGTCCGGCCATTCTATCCGGTCGATTACCTTCATTCCTTTTTTAAATGAAAGGTATTCAGGCACGGATTTGTTATCAAGTGTTACAAATCACTTAACTTCCGCCTTCCTCAAATTATTTGATTTCTTGAACTTTTTCCACCTTTTTTTTCTCATTGAAACAATCATATCCATGGTTTTAATTGAGGCATGCATGTCGTTTTAGTCTAAGAACACTCGGTGGATCACGCTCTTTCATTCGAGCTCTTAACTATTCAAATCGGCTGATTCTGAGGAAAGTTATGAGTGGACATTCAATATTACTTCTCATTTTTCATTTTCTTGCATCGAAAAATGAACATTGCCATGAAATTAATAGGGTAGTTTCAGATCTACTTCCAGGAACTTCTAGATTTACACGAGTGTGAATACATTTTTAACTGAAGAAGAAAATTGAAGTTTTGCATTTTCCCACTGAATTTTTGAACAGGCTTCAGACGAGTGGTCAACTACCCCATGTGCTGACTTTGAAAGAAGGTTCTATTGTAATGCTCCTTAGGAATGTCAATGCAACTAAGAGATTACTGAACGGGACGGGGCTAATAGTTTGAAAAATGTACGACAATATCATATATTTCTAAGTTCTAACTGGTGTGAATGGTGGGGAACAAATACTGCTACCTTGCGTAAATTTGTCATCATCTGACATTACAATGACGGCAATTTCCTCTTACACTAGCGTTTTGTATTACAATCAACAAAGCGCAGGGTCAAACGCTTCATCGAGTTGGAATCTACTTGCCTGATCCTGTTTTAGACCATGGAAAGTTGTATGTTGCCTTATCCCGAGGAAAATCATTTAAGGATGTAAAAGTAGATATTAAACCCAAGGGTCGACGCACATCGAACATTGTCTGGAATGAAGTATTGTGATATAAATGTTATAAACTATTACATAATGTCGTAATTTCTTAATTCCAATGCTGAAAAATAATACTGCGGAGCAGCACGGGCGCCCTAGAGAGATATTTAAGTTCAAACACTGTCCATAAGGGTAAAAATTATAAATAATAGTAATAATAATCTTATTTTCAGATAATTTAACTACTCGTGACTATTTGACTATTCGTGAATGATAAAGACAGATCACTGGGGAATAGCGCCAATTTGACAGCATGCCATAGATGGGACGGAGGATGCTTCTAACCAAAGAGCACTGATTATTCTGTGCCCGTATATCGATGTGGAGAATGCCTATATGCTGCCCGGATAGCAGGGGATTCTGGTATGAACACCGGCTGTGGTCACATGTCCAAGTCTTGCTCCTGGGAGTGTTAGGAATCAAACAGAGTACAGTAGTGCACGAGTGACGAATGAAGGGAGCTACAAGTGAGTACTCAGATAATAAAGTGTTGGCCAACAAGTCAGTTAGATAATCGGCGGGCTGGCAGGCAGGCGTTAATTAGGAAGTAGGATGCATTGCCCTCGCCTTCTTGGACACGTGACCAGCATCTCGAGATACAGTATCAGGGTCAACGAGAACAGCCTGGGGTCATGCACTGGCTGTACGAAATGACAATGTTGGGGTTTATTCTGGACAGGCATTTTCAATCTAGCTCTCACGAGCACAACGATGCTCCTCAAAGGACATGATGATGATAATTGTTGTTTTAAGGGGCCTAACATCTAGGTTATCGGCCCCTAATGGTCTGGGTGATAGTGAAAATGACAATGAAATGGAAACCAGAACGAAAATTAAGTGAGACTGAAAATACGTACAAAATGGAACTCAGATTGAAACGCTGACAAAATGGTGAATGGTAATACTTACAAAAGGGAATTTAGAAGGAAAATACTCACAAAAGGAATAGATTGAAAAATAATTTTCTTGGCAGAGCCGGGATTCAAACCCGGGCCTCCACGGTGACAGCACAGTGCTAGCCAAGAATGCTAGCCACTACGCAACGAGGTGGACAATTTATAAAGAACACAAACTCCACTTCATTTCACAGTTTAACTTCACATCATCACCTACCCTCCTTTAAACGCAGTCGGGGAGATAGCCTACGGGCCACATTGGTAAACAAACTTTCGGTGTGTCAGCGCTGGGCGGGAGGAGAACGCAAAGTGCGATAACTTATGAATGCTATCTGATATCGAGCTCTGGTTGGTTTTACAGACATTAATGAACATTTCTTCTCACTTAGTCACCAATGTAAGGTCAAGAGCAAAAATGTTTCTCGCTACGTAACTTTCGTGTGACACCATCCCAGATTTTTCAAGTAACATTTTAGAAAAAAATCATAACTTGCTTATTTTGAGAATAATTACTGCCCTGAGAAATAGGGTATCTTCTACCAACATCCGGCAATCTACAAATAAATTCTTGATCTGTTGCGATTATTAGTTCATTATCTATGGCGTGATAATTTTTATATCTGCAAAAAATATAGATTCACGCTAAAATATCGTAATTGTGAAAATTGGGCCATGCGTTAATTATTTATGGCTTTTATTTTTACATCATCATAAAGAGCGGAAAATTCTCTATAAGACCACGCAAACAGTTTCTTAGAATTATCACTCTCAATTATTGGGAAATGGCAACATCGCCGGCGTAGAAGGGGACGAAGCTAATTGCAGGACATAGGAGTGCGAGTGAGAGGCAAATACTATATTTAATTCCATACTGTCTTTTAAGGTAGAGACGCACTAAAGACGAGAATTCTTATCACAACAATAATGTGTATAACAATCCAGTCAAATCAGCATCTTTCGTGTCACTCATAAAACGGGGATCTCCAATTACTGTATTTTTATTTTAGATAAAAAGTACTATTTCCCAAATTGAAAAAGAAACTTTCTGACTAAGTTGGGGATAGACACCAAAGAAAACTACTTCCAGGTTGGGTAAGGTGGGAATGGAACCTTCCTCTTTTTAGTTTTGCCTCACGGGGCGGTTCCAGCTCTCACACCTGAATTAAAATTCCTTGGTAGACCCGGGAATCGAACAAAGACCTCCGGGGCGACAGCCATGGATGCTAGGCACTACATCTTTAGGTGGTCCAACTTCTACTTCAACAGACAAATAGTAACAAACCTCACAACAGACCCAATATCAATATCAATCCAATATTGGGTTGATTGTGAGGATTGTTTATTTCGTTTTTAACCAGATATGTTATTGATGTTTAACGTATGTTTTTTAATATATTTGAGCTCAGGACAGGTAGAAACAGGGTCGCCGAGAGGATTTGAGGGCCCCTAAGCAATGTTTTTCTCGGGCCCCCTTGAAATACCTTTAATTATTATTACTATCCACTACCACCTATTCTGAAACAAGATGTTCAGTAAAGAACATATAGCCTACTTTCTCCTAAATGCCTGGGTATTGTTATAACTCTTCGTCCTTTTCAAGGAGTATAATTGAATGTTGGTTGTAGTAGCTTGTTGAAATACAACGTGTTATACAGATATTAAACATGAATATGAGGTGCCCTTTGCCAGTGCTACCTCTGTACAAAATTCCTTTCAATTCAGTTTCACCGTATTTGAATTGATATGGTGAAGCAATTTGCACACATGCATGGCCGCTATCTGCAAACTATTGGGCTGATGACCTTGTCGTTTGATCAAAATATGCTTGTTACATAAAGGTATATTGTTGAAAAATTCAGTACAGATTAGATGATTAGGTTGGTCGTAATTTGATTTAAGCTTTTAACATCTGGGTGGCCGCCATTACGTTTCCATAAAGATGGCGGCGATATCAACCATGACACTGAGGTGCCCTTTGCTAGTGCTACCTCTGTACCAAATTTCGTTCAATTCGTTTTCACCGTGTTTGAATATATAGGGGAATCGATTTGCACACAAACATGGCCGCCATCCTCAAATCATTGGCTTGATGACCTTGTAGTTTGGTCAAAAGTTTTTTCGTACATAATGGTATAATGTTGCAAAAATTGGTAGAGATCAGATGATTAGGTTGGTCGTAATCTGATTGAAGCTTTTAATATTTGGGTGGCCGCCATTAGGTTTCCGTCAAGATGGCGGCGATATAAAACATGACACTGAGGTGCCCTTTGCTAGTGCTACCTCTGTACCGAATTTCGTTCAATTTGGTTTCACTGTGTTCGAATTGATAGGGAGGGGGGCAGACATTCAGAGTACACACACACTCACACACACACAGACAGACTCACACACACACACACAGACAGACACACAATTTTTCGCCCTGTGTTGATCTCATAAGTCTACTTTCATTTATTGCAAAAATCGAAAGTAGGCTAAAAACAATGCCATTCTGAGGAAACCATCCGATGCTCATTCATAATTTTTAAAACAGGTTATCACACAACATTCCACACATACCCAAGTACACGGGGCTTAATGACCACGATGTCCAAGCCTCTCATATGAAACAACATCAATATATCATATTTTGTAATTGGCAATCATTTCATGAACTGACAGCTTATTATACAGCTTACGCTAAGAACGATCTTTTTGCCAGCCTTCGTCAGTAACTAAAACTGTCAGTTGTGACCAAGTAATCTGCAAGGAAAAGAATATATTGATTGATTAGTATCACTACATCATAACCAGCCAGTGCGAACACATTCTCCATTCTGTACTTTTGAAAATAAAACTGTTCTCAGGAAGGCTCTTGTTCCGTCACTTGGAAGGTTATTATGCAATGAAGGGGGACCTCTTCGAACAATATCTTCAATAACACTTACACTTGTCCTACCAGGTTTCAAATAAAATAAAATTAAAATAAATAAGTCAATATTCGCAAGAAAATTCAAAGAATCACTATCGGGCCCTCACCACGTACGGGCTCCTATCAATTTGCCCCCCTTGCTCCCCCCCCCCCCCTCTTCCCTTCCCTTGTCGGCGGCCCTGGGTAGGCATGGAGTGCTGCATCAAACTAGTCAAAAGACTGAAGACGCAAACACACAACACAGACATGACGAATTCTGCATGGTGGTCCACAGAACGAAAATGACTTCCGGATCGCTCAGTTTGCAGTGTTATTATAAAGTAGGTTAATCTATCAGCGGCGCGGCCTGGCGGGGAAGCCCTGGCAAAGATAACTCGATGGCCTTTCAACTGTGACACGCCCCCTGATGTCATCGCAACACGCGATAAGCCAGCAGCACTAATATACTACCCATTGCCCAATGCACAATTAGTGGGTAATTAGCAGGGCTAGGATTGTACTGTATTAGCCAATTCATTACTCAAAATATGCCCTTAAAACAATGCATTTATGACCTTAGAAAAAACAAGAAATTACCTTCAATATTTATCTTCATGTATTGTTGTTGTTTGAGTCTTTAGTCTTTTGATTTGTATGATGCAGCTTTCCATGCCTCCCTGTCCTGAGTTAATTGTTTCATCTTCACATAGCTACCACACCCTACATCCGAGCCAATCTGTTTAACATATTCTAACCTTGATCTACCCCTACCGTTCTTGTCCTCGACCCTTTCTTTCGTAACTAAGCTTGCTTGCTATTCCTGGGTGTCTTAGTATGTGTCCTACCAACCTATATCTTCTCTTCATTAGCAGTCGCCAGAAACATCTCTCCTCTCCCACTCGGCTTAATACCTCTTCATTTGTAACCCTATCTACCCATCCGATCTTCATCATTCTCCTGTAACACAACATTTCAAACGCTTCAATTCTCCTCTTTTCTGCTGCTCCAACAACCCATTTTTCACTTCGATAGAGTGCAACACTCCAGAGAAAGGCTTTCAAAAATGACTTGAATGTGTTCGAAATAATTTGTAAACCGTAATCACTGAATTATATTTTCAAACATTTTGCAGGCCAGACAGACACGGCATCGTTGCTTCTATCGTCCGCCCCATTACACTGTAACTACAGAATCATTACTTAAACACGCACCCAAGTCCAAAGGACTCATGATAAGGATGTCCCAAATCCCGAAAGTGAATAACTTCGGAATTCCATGAATCGTTCTGTCAAGAAACAGACCAACACAACGTTCTTAGGAAACAGGTGTCTAAGTGCCAAAAACTACTCGCGAGTACAAACTCCCCTGAGATCCTTTCATCAATTCAAATTCTGTTGCACGAAACGGAATATTGGTGTTTTCATTACAAGGTTTGACAGTCAGACATTTTATCATTTTGTGAAATATAAATAATTGGGCATCCCTATCTTGTGAGTACAGGCCGGACATTTGTTATAGACGATTGCCCTTGACCTTGAAGCAACACAAAATAACACAAAATATACTATTCGACTGTCCACACGTAAATGTATGTACAGTATGTTTCTCTTCATGGACTGTGTGCTGCCTGTGTGTTGAAGGCAACCTTATCGGCATAGTGTTCTGGAGAGCTGACTCAGGCTCTAGAAGATGAGATGAGGTGATGAGAGTCCAATATCGCTGACGTTTTCCGTCTCGGAATGTGATGAAGTTTGTCGCTTCAAACTACTGTACACAAGTAGATATCAGGGAAGAGGAGTTATGCGTGACAAGTAAATACTAATAATAACAACGACAATAATCTGTCTGTTGGGTAGTCAGCCTGGAGGCTGCTGACATCCTCAAAAAGTGCCACCGTGGGTTATGTGGGTGGAAAGCCACAAAAACACAAGAGATCACTATAATGAGGCGTACTAGACAAGGTGAGGAGTGGGGTAGTTTGTCAATGCTGTCCTGTCTGAGCCAGTACAGCAGTGGCGCATCTCTAACCAAAGATATAGAGAAACAAGAAAGGAAAAATTGATGAAACATTTTCGGCCCAGTTTGTATAGAGGGAATATGGGGAAAAAACATCCTAGGAAATATATAGTCATCCTGAAAAAATCTCTCATACTCTTCGGTTTTATGGACTAATTATTAAAATGAACAATAACAAACTAACTAAAAGAATTCTCAACCTGGTCCTTTCATTATAAAGCAACAACAGCTGGCATCGTGAAATTGAAACAGATCTCCAGAAAATCAACATCTCAGAGCACATGGTACGGGACAGATGGCAATTCAGTACCAAAAATCAACAATAACCAATTGTATCTTACCTTCATGAGTCATGCAAGCAGTTGCAGCTTGCCCGATGAGCGGTTAATCCCAAGCTTTTTCAGCACTTACGAGGGAACGAGAGATAAGAAAAGGGTCTTGCTGCATCGTTTTAATTATAATTATTATATATGAGTAGTCCGTTTGCAAAGTGCATCATAAACTAAATCGAGGAAATGCCGAAGAACTTTCTACGACCAAACTATTTAACCTAATGACATATTTTTTACCCCTAAAAATCAACAAAAAATAATTTATCTGTGAAATTACAGTGGGGTCTTCTGACACCAAACATAAATTAAAATATTGACTTAGCGGCTTTTGCATATGCTTTGTGCAGTTAGCTACTTTTACACCCGCCACGCTGAGAGCCGTTAATGGGACTTAGGTTGCACAAACTGCTATTTTTTCAAATTACGAATGGAATTTGGATAGCACTTATAGATTCCGAATACAGACATATTTTAGTTTCTACTGTATATTGATTATTGGGAAAAATCTAAAACTTATTCCATCGTGTAGCGACGAACATGATGGTGTGCTTTTGCATCTGGGCTACTCACATATACGAATATAATGCGTTTTGCCCTCTAAGGAGCACGTAGAACCATTATTTAGTATTGGTTTTCTTGTTCTTCTTATATTCCCAAAACTTCCCCATCTTTTCGCTATGTGCCTGTCGTCTTTCTTGTGTCCATGCAGCTTTGAGTTTCAAATTCCGGTCCCTAGGGAACTTGGGTGGAAACTTGTATGAATTTACTTTCTGTCTATATGCAGTCCGTGTCGTTGTTAGTGGGTCAATATTGATTTCACGATTCTGTGTCTTTCTGTCCTGCAAAATATTTGAAAATATAATTCAGCGATTTTGGTTAACAAATTATTTTGAAAAAATTTTAGTCATTTTTGAAGGCCTTTGTCTGGAGCGTGGCACTCTGGATGTGAAACTTGGATTGTTGGAGCAGCAGAAAAGAGGAGATTGAAGCGTTTGAAATGTGGTGTTACAGGAGAATGATGAAGATCAGATGGGTAGATAGGGTTACAAATGAGAGGTAATAAACCGAGTGGGAGAGGAGAGATGATTCTGCCAGCCAGCGTACTTTGGTTTGTCAGGTCCCATTGGCAATAAGGAAGATTCTTTTGGTCAGTCAGGAGTTGTCCATTCGAGCAGAAATTCATGCGTCTTTTCCGTGCAAGTGAGGTGAATGGTTCCGTCAGTAAATACAGTTCCTCTGAGCCTTTCCTCATCCAGATTCTGTCCTGAAGCTTTGGTCCAAATATTTTCCTCAGTATCTGTCGTTCTATCTTCTCAATGTCTTTGATGTTGATGGTTAACAATGACATATCAATAGCATAGAGTGCCTCTGGGAGAAAAACTGTGTGGTAGCAATGGAGTTTGGCATAGGTGGAAGTGATTTCCTGTAAATATTTCGAGTGATAGTGTAAGCTATGCGTAATTATTATTATTATTGTATTGAATTTAATGGTGTTCGGGTACTTGGTTTGGCATGAGGGTGGTGCTCAAGTCTCAAAAAGGACGAAAACGCCTGCACTAGGTGATGCTGAACATGTATCAATTTGTATGCGTGCCACCAAGCCACCACTAGTGTCAAATCAATAAAACTTCTACCACACATGCATTATGCACTAATCAAACAATACAGCAGGAAATTAATTATTTCTCAATAAACCCTGTAATTATTTATTTAACAGTCCTCGTGTAATCCCATCACTTGCCTGGAGGAAGTGTGGATCACCCCAGAGGATGACCACGATTAGTGGCGGAATTCGATCGTAATATTTTCGGAATGCCTTCATGCAGCAAGAACAATGCACTTGACTGTGCTGCTAGGTAAACAATAATATTACTGCTACATTTCTTCAATTAGAAACCGGCATAAAGAACCCCACTCCCCCTAAATTGTCAAAATGTTCTTTACACTCAGATCTGAGATACAAACCTCTGATCTCCAAACTTTCAGCTACCCATTCCATAACTTTAAGTGGGCTTAAAACACTATGTTAGGAGAGCGGATAATAACTGGTGAGTAATTGGAATCGTTTACGATCTAATAAAGAAGGCAGCTGTTATATGCTTAGTTGCCATTATTGAGAGAGGTAATGCCGTATTTCTACTATATCGTGGTCATTAAATAAATGTATAACAAACAGGGAGCAATTAATTCGCTTCCAGACATGGTCAACATCGGACTATTGTTTCTTGGAATGTCTAAAAGATGACTTTGTATTTTTACGCATTATACAATTTAACAAACTTGATATTGTGCACTGTCACCGTTACTTTTCATTGTGGTGATGGATGACATAATGACCCGAGTGGCACAAGTAATTGGAGAAGGAAAGATGAAAGCAATGGTATTTGCAGATGATTTGATGATTTGGGGAAACAATGAGGAGGAGGTACAGGAACAGTTGGACGTGTGGAAAGGAATAATACAAGGATATGGGATGAAATTTAGCATAAATAAGAGTGAGATGGTGATCACAACAAGGAAGAAGGAAAGAACCACAACGGGAATAACAATTGGTGGGGAACAGCTGAAGAAAGGGGAGAGTTTCAATTATCTGGGAAGCCTGATACAAGATAGTGGAAGAAACGATAGAGAAATAAATGAGCGGAGGAGACAGGCAGAATCATTCTGGAGGAGTGCGAGAAGCATGATATGGAGCAAGGATGTCCCTCAGAACAGCATAAAGATCATATATCGGACGTACTATGTCCCTATCCTGACGTATGCCTCGGTGACCTGGGTTATGAAAGGAAAGGAGAAGAGGAAAATACAGGCCAGTGAGATTAGGTTCTTGAGAAGTAGTATTGGAGCTACAAAGATGGACAGAATAAGAAATGAGAGGACCAGAGAATTAATGAAGGAGGAACCATTACAGGATGGTATAGAGAAATCTAGACTTAGATGGTATGGACATGTAAAACGAATGGAGGAGAAGAGGATACCAAGGAGGATACACGAGACGAAGTGGGAAGGAAAGAGACCGAGAGGAAGACCGAGATACAGGTGGCTGAAGGGGGTGGAAGAAAGCGTGAAGAAGAGAAGAGAAGACTGGACAAGGGTGGAGGCTGAGCGATGGTGGGAAGACAGAAGACTTTGGAGAGGCTTGTGTTCCAAACAGACCCGGCCAGTGGCTGGAAACTGTGCAAGATGATGATGATGATGATATTGCATCGGTGCATCATGGTACCACCCTATGTCATGGTTTATTTTACTGGTGACTGAACAGTTTATAAACACTGCATGCCGAAACTTGCTCAAGTACCGTTAACATGATTTGATTTTGATTTCCGTTGTCCACACAACACAGTTTCTATTTAATGAAGGGAATTGAACACGCATTTGATCCCAAGTTCACCGGACCATCAATAACATAATGTTAAGTTATAATTCACTCATTCATTTTATGTATCCTGCCGTTCGACGGACATAATTCGAACGTTTATATATTCATGTATTTATTTACTAGCAATTCACCCCGGCTTCGCCCGGTATCCTTATGAGTTTACCCTGCGTAAGCATAAAAGGCGCATGGACGGCAGGTCCCAGACGCAATTCATAAAAGGCGAGGTGAACAGCGAAACTCCAAACACATATACTCTTCTCTGAAGTCTTAACTTGAGACGACTCGACAGTTTGATGCTAGGCTCACTCGCTAGCTTTTCGCTCCGAAGCTAGTCATTTAAAGAAATAACACAGGACACTGAAATCGTTACGGCTCGGCTTCCTTTGGTCATAAATCAATGTTCTTGTACAGAATTCTTCCTCGAGAAATCATTTACAGAATGGTGAAAACGGCATCGAAATTCACCCAGTGGTTTTCGATATTACCCGTTACATCCAGGAATCGGCAACTTAGTTTTATTCTATGTAGAGAAGATTATGAACCTACTCTTAGATTTTTTTACATTGTTATATTTACATTATATATTAACATTCTTCGGAAAAGTCTCTACAATTACATCGTACTTCAAGAAGAACATTCCAGTTACCATTTGAATATTTGTTTATATTAGTTTATTTTGTTCTTTTTAGCCTATTTTAGGCTTATGAGATCACCTTTTGTCCGCGTGTCTGTCTGTGTGCGCGCGTGTGTGTGATGGTGTGTGTGTTCCCCCCCCTAATAACTTCTAAACGGCTGGAGCTATTTCAATGAAACTCGGTCAGTTCATAGCACTATTCCGGACGACCCCGACCGTGCCCTTCAAATTTTGTTATGTCTCACCAATCCAACATGGCGGCTATGCGAAATATTTCATCAGCATTCAATATCTTCGAAGCTATTATCGATATCGCCCTGGAATATTTTACGGTGATAAAGGGAACTACTGGAAGTTCACCTATGTGACTCTTGAAAACCTGGTAACTACAAAACCAACATGGCAGACAAGGGAAGTTGCGACTTTTAAATAGACGTTTATCGCTATTTAACCAACCAAACGCAATAAAACTTGGTACAGTATATGATTATACACATTGTAATGCACCGACATCTTACTTCGTTCAATTGTTTACATAACCTCAAGATGGCGGCTGTGCGAAATATTTCACCGGCATTCTATATCTCTGAAACAATTTGCGGTATTACCCTGAAATTTTGTACGGAGATAAACGGCACTACTGGAAGTTCATCTATAAGACATTCAAAAACCGGTTAACTACAATATTAATATGGCGGCCAAGCGAAGTTGAAAATTTTAAATAGACCTTTCTCGCAATTTAATGATTCTAACGCAATGAAACTTGATACAGGAAATGTTTATACACATTGTAATGCACTGGTATCTAATTTAGTTCAATTGTTTACATAACCTCAAGATGGTGGCTGTGTGAATTTTTAATATTAAGTCTTTATTTCTTGTGTCGTAATCATGCGACCGAAGTGAAAGTATGAATAATGAATCTACGCAATAATTTTTCTTTAATGGTACATGACTATGGGCTATATATATAACAATCCAACATGGCGGCTATGCGAAATATTTAGATGGATCTCAATATCTAGGAATCTATTAGAGCAATCAAAATGAATTTTAATGTTCATAAGGGCTATGAACATAAGTTCACCTAGGCTATAGGACTTTCAATAACCCGGTGATCACAAATCCAACATGGCGGTGACGCGAAGTATAAATATTCGCATGGTCGTTTCTCGCAATTTAACCATCCGAGTGCAGTGACACTTGGTACAGTAAATCCTTATACAAATGTTAATCCACTGGCATCTATTTTTTTCAATTGTTTCCATAATCACAAGACGGCAGCTGTGTTGAATTTTATAATCTTGTCTTTACTTCTCGAGTCCTAATCATGCGATTGAAGTTTGAATACTACACGTAGGCCACACAATAATCTTCATGTAGCAGTACATAATTCTAAGATCTACATATATAAAATCCAACATGGCGACCATCCGCAATATTTAGTCGGTTTTCAATATCTACGAATCTATTATAGCAATCAAACTGAAATTTTGTATGTTGATAGAGGCAATTAACATGGGTAGGATATATGAAAATAGGCTCTATAGTTCTTCACGGAACTACTTGTTAATTTTGTGAAAGTGGTCTTTTCTATCTTAATAATTTGGTGAATTACTTTCAGGCCGGTTCCCCTGAATATGCTGTGAAAAAACTGACGTACTGTATGTAGAGGTAACATATCTAGTACTTCAAGCCTTGCTGAAAAATCTCTTGGTCATAAAATATCTAGGTGGGTATTTATAAGTCAAAAACTGTAACTACACACGTCAATACAAGTGAAAATGGCATTTGGCTGATTGTAGCAAACCAAATGGTTAGGAAAACAATTCTTTACGTTTAATGGCAATGAAAGGCACACACTGCAGTGTTAGCCAGACTAGCACATACCTCCTCTTACAATGCCTGGCCCCACTGGTTACCCAACTTCCAGTCAGGTTCATGGCCTTTCTAGTTCGTCATGTTGGCAACATCTGGACCCTACTCCCTACCACTCAAGATGAGTGACTGACCCAGGTAAGGATAAAATATGGGCATCACTTAGTTCAGGGCTACTAGAATACATGTTGAGAATATAATTACCGGAAAGTGACAGCTTTGACTAAAGAGATGTCTCGAGCTGCCATATGGCTCCCAGACAGGGCATGAACTTTGTCTCCTACTTACCATCCTGATAACGTAAGGTCATTCATTGTGAACAGCGCCAAGAATGTGCTTATATTTACTGACTGGAATAGCTGCACGCGCTAAAGCGCAGATTCAGGTACCTAGGTGGCATATACCAGGTTAGACCGACCGCGTGGTGTAGACTAAAGTTAGATTTATTATCCGGGTTGGATTTCCTCCACGTCACAGTTTTGAAATCTGACTTAAGGCCTAGAACGGGGTACATTCAGCATCGGGACATCAATTGAGTAGCTAAATAGAGCAATTTCTTATAGGTATTATGTCATGTCTGTGAGGGGAGATTTCTCTCAGATGTTCCGATGGGGGATCGTACACCCTGTCTGAACCCTTCGTGGGATATGAACTACTTGTTACGTACCATTTTGCAAGAATTATTTTTCTTCTCTGGAACGTATTTATATTCTTTGGATGATGGCCAATGGCTGAAATAAATATTTTACTATTAAAATAGTTTAACCTACTCACAACACTGATGGGCGCACCACTCAGAAGCACAACTCACCTGCAACAAAGAAATGAAGACATTTTTCAAATAAGGTAGTGACAACTGAATGACGGTATAATAAAGCAAGGAGTTTTGGATAAATAGGAGTTTAAAGGGTGGAAGGTGCATTGGCATTTGTGATAATGCACCATATACAACTCAAGACTGTCCTCCTAGATACTGGTATTATACAAAACGAAGTGCTATGCCGACAAGGAAAGTAGGCGACTCAAATAGAGTCCCTAGTTGTGACAACGGAACACTAACCAGGCTTCCTGAGCCGGCGTTTACGTGTGGTAGGGTGGTCAGTTCCTTTCCCTTCCTTCTTCTGCCACAGCATCCGCAGTTTCCCATTTTGCAACACGAGGCTGGGAGACCCTGTTCCAGACTGAACAAACACGTTTAAATTAAAACAAAAGTTGCTGAACTGCATAAAACTTTTCTTTACTGAGGCAACACTGAAAACTGACTTCCAAATTCTTGACAGAGCCGGGAATCTAATCTGGAACCTCTGGGGTGTCTGCCAACAATGATAGCCACTGCGCTATTCTGTACCATGCAAGTATGGTAGGCATGATTTTCGCCTCTTCAATAGTATCCTCAGATTATCTTGAGACACAGTGCTAACTAGAGTGTCGTTGGCTCAAATGCAGCCCGATTGTGACGCATAAGTACGTTTATGCACATCACTTGTGTAATAATAATAATAATAATAATAATAATAATAATAATAATAATAATAAAATCAAGATTTGACAATCATCCGCTAATCACCAAATACGGAGTAATTTCCCAAGTAGACAAATTCAAGTATCTAGTCAAAATTATTCAGCCAGCAGGGTTAAATCAGGAAGGTAAACAAAGCAAGAACTGCTAAATTGCAAAGAGCTTACACAATAACATTGAACAGATACAACAAAAGATGTATCTCAAAGAATGCAAAATTACGACACTACAACACAGTCATCAAACCAGAGGCATTGTATGCATCCGGAACACTGATAATTGGGGTCAGGTCACAAATGAAATGCATCGAGAAACAAGAGAGGAAAATTCTCAGAAAAATCATAGGACCAAAGTTTGAAAATGGAATTTGGTTGAAAAAAAAACAAACTACATGAACTTTTTCAATCCGCAGAAAAAATCACAGATACTAACAGAAAATGACGATTAAAATTCTACGGACACCTTCACAGAATGGATAACGACAGGCTGACAAAGAGAATTCTAAATCTAGCGCTAAACCTGAAAATCCGCAACAATTGGTTAACAGAGATACATGAAGATCTACAAGAAATGGGTATTGCTGAGAAAACCATTCCAGATAGAGTAAAATTTAGAAGCCTAGTCAACAAACATAAATTTGCAGAGAAACCTAAAAGGAAAACTACAGGCTGGACAGAAGCACGAAGAAAGGAACACAGTGAACGAATGAAGAGATATTGGGAAGAAAAGAAGAAGGAACATTGTACAAAACAAGTTCAAGCGCGCTCCGTAGTTGGGCGTAACGATAAAAAAAAGAAAACTAGAGGGCATGAACGACAAATTCTTCAGGGGCTTTGCGGCATCATTGCCATGCAGCCTTGTGTACTTGGGTGTGTGTAGAAGTTGTGTGATAACCTGTGTCACTGTGATGTCTGTACTAGTGTGAGTACTTGTACAGTAAATGAGGAAGGATTTGTGTAGGAAGCTGTTGTTGATCCGCGGTAGACTCTGCTTTTGTGTTGTTTGTTGTTGTCGTTGATGATTCTTTAGGGGCTTTTCGGCATCATGGTCATGCAGCGCCGTGTACTTAGGTGTGTGTAGAAGTCATCTGACAACCTGTGTCACTGTGATGTCTGTGTGTGTACTTTTAAACGAGGAAGGATTTGGGTAGGAAGCTGTTGTTGGTTTGTTTAATTTGAGAGGCTTGGACATCATGGTCATTTAGCCCCGTGTATTTTGGTGAGTGTTAAATTTTGACTGGTAACATGTGTCATTGTGATGGCTGTATTAGTGTGTGTATTTATAATTCAGGTGAGGACTCAATCAATCAATGTATAATGCAGCACGTTGTTATTCAAAAAGCTACCTACCTATACCCCTTGAAAAGGACAAAGAGTTATAATCTCTTATATAAAAACAAGTGTCCTGACTGACTGACTGACTGACTGACTGACTGACTCATCATCGCCCAGCCAAAACTATTAAAGTTAGAAACATGAAATTTTGGGGATATGTTCTTGGTAAGTCGAAAATGCGCACTAAGAAAGGATTTTTGGATATTCAGGTTCTAAAGGTGTCTTAAGGGGGTACACATGCATTTCATTGAATAGCAATATCTCCGGCTTGGTTTCATTGAGGGACGTGATACTCGGCATATAAACGTATCATTAAAAATAAGAAGACATGTGTCTGAGGGTTTTTCGATGTGGTGTATATTATGAGGTGAAAGGGGTGAAAAGTGGGGGTTGAAGGATTCCTAACGGAGCGTGTATCTCTTAAACGACATATGCGAGGAGTTTGAAACTCAGCGGAAAAAAATCAGCTTAAGAAATAAGTAAATAGGTGTTTGACCGTTTTTTCATAAATCGAATTTAAGGGGCCCATGGGGAGGGGTGAAATTCTGAAAAAAGAAAATTGAAAGATACAAAGTCCTGACACACTCATCATCGCCCAACCTAAATTATTGAAGTTAGAAACAAGACATTTTGGGGATATGATCATTATATGTCCAAACCGTCCACTAAGGGAGGTTTTTCGGATAATCAAGTTCTAAAGGGGTGTTAAGGGGGTAAGACCTGCATTTCATTGAATAACAATAACTCCGGATTGGTTTCATTTGTGGATGTGATACTCGGCATATAAACTGATCATTAAAAATAAGAAGACACGTGTCTGAGGGTTTTTCGATGTGGTGTATATTATGAGGTGAAAGGGGTGAAAAGTGGGGGTTGAAGAATTCCTAACGGAGCGTGTATCTCCTAAACGACATAGGCGAGGAGTTTGAACTCAGCGGAAAAACATCAGCCTAAAAGATAAGTAAATAGGTGTTGCCCGTTATTTTTTTCATAAATCCAATTTAAGGGGCCCATGGGAAGGGGTGAAATTCGGGGGGGGGGGGCGGGGGACAGGAAAGAAAGTGTCCTAACTGATTGACTGACTCACTCACTCTTCAATCTCAGGAAGTGAAAACTGCTTAAAAATAAGTAAATAAGTGTTCTACAGTTTCTTTTTCATAAATCAAATTTAAGGGGTTCATGGGGAGGGGTGAAATTCTGGAGAAAAAAATGAAAGAAAATGTCCTGACTCACTCACTCACTCACTCATCATCGCCCAGCCAAAATTAATGAAGTTAGAAACATGACATTTTGGGGATATGTTCGTTGTATGTCAAAACCGTACACTAAGGGAGGATTTTCGGATATTCAGGTTCTAGAGGCGTCTTAAGGGGGTTGAACCTGCATGGGAAGGGGTGAAATTCTGGGGGGGCGGGGACAGGAAAGAAAGTGTCCTAACTGATTGACTGACTCACTCACTCTTCAATCTCAGGGAGTGAAAGCTGCTTAAAAATAAGTAAATAAGTGTTCGACAGTTTCCTTTTCATAAATCAAATTTAAGGGGTTCATGGGGAGGGGTGAAATTCTGGAGAAAATGAAATGAAAGAAAATGTCCTGACTCACTCACTCACTCATCATCGCCCAGCCAAAATTAATGAAGTTAGAAACATGACATTTTGGGGATATGTTCGTTGTATGTCAAAACCGTACACTAAGGGAGGATTTTCGGATATTCAGGTTCTAGAGGGGTCTTAAGGGGGTTGAACCTGCATTTTATTGAATAACAATATATCACGAGTGGTTTCATTTGTGGATGTGATACTCGGCACATAAACTAATCATTAAAAATAAGCAGACATGTGTCTAAGGGTTTTTCGATGTGGTGTATATTATAAGGTGAAAGGGGTGAAAAGTGGGGGTTGAAGGTTTCCTAACGGAGCGTGTATCTCTTAAAAGACATAGGTGAGAAGTTTGAAACTCAGCGGAAAAAATCAGCTTAAAAATTAAGTAAATCGGTGTTCGAACGTTTTTTCATAAATTCAACTTAAGGGGCCGATGGTGTGGGGTGAAATTCTGCGAAAAAAGGAGAGAAAGTGTCCTAACTGACTGACTAACTCACTCACTCATCAAACTCAGGGGGAAAAGACAGCTTAAAAAATAAGTTAATAGGTGTTCGAGCGTTTCTTCATAAATTCAATTTAAGGGGCCCATGGGGAGGGGTAAAATTCTGGTAAAAATAATTGAAAGAAAATGACCTGATTGACCTACTCACTCATCACCGCCCAGCCAAAATTATAGAAGTTATAAACATGAAATTTTGGGGATATGTTCATTGTATGTCGAAAACGTCCACTAAGGAAAGATTTTTGGATATTCAGCTTCTAAATGGGTGTTAAGGGGGTAAACCTCCATTTAATTGAATAACAATATCTCACGAGTGGTTTCATTTGGGGATGTGATACTTGGCATATAAACCAATCATTAAAAATAAGCTGACACATGTCTAATGATTTTTCGATGTAATGTATATTAAGAGTAAAGGGGTGAAAAGTGGGGGTTGAAGGATTCCTAACGGAGCATGCATCTCCTAAACGACATAGGCGAGGAGTTTGAAACTCAGAGGAAAACAATCAGCTTAATAATAATAAATAAATAAATAAATAAATACATAAATAAATAATTTAATAAATAGGTGTTCGACCGTATTTTCATAAATCCAATTTAAGGGGCTCATGGGGAGGGGTGAAATTCTGGAAGAAGAACGTCCACTAAGGAAGGAATTTTGGATATTCACTCTCATCGACCAACCAAAACTATTAAAGTTAGAAGAATGATATTTTGGGAGTATGTTTGTTGTGCGTCGAAAACGTCTACTAAGGAGGGATTTTTGGATATTCAAGTTCTAAAGGGGTGTGAACGGGGTTAAACCTGCATTTCTTTGAAGAACAATATGACACGACTATGACGCGAGCGAAGCCGCGGGTACCTGCTAGTCTAATATATAAAAGTGAAAGTCTGTATGTATGTATGTATGTATATATGTTGGTTCCGTATACAAATCTACACCGTTCCACCAATCTCAACCATATTTTGCATACACATAGTTTAGGACCCAGAAGGAACCGCTGGCTACATGAATTTTCGATAGTCTTTCTCATTCTTCTGATTTTGGCACTTTTTCACTCAAAAACAGGCTAATTAAATCATAAAATATACTAATGAAGGAATGGCAAGATAGATAGTTTCCATGGCAACATGGCTCAAGTCGAGACACGGCCGACTTGATGCCAATTGCGCTAAGCACTACCGGTATAGAAAATGAGGATCTTTACTTGAAATCCCGTTAGTTACTCAACTGCTCACACAGCACTGTCAACCGAGTTTAGCATAACAAAGACTTGACACTATCTTCTTTCTACTATATATTTTTCAAATACCACTCACTCACTGACTCATTCATTTATTCATCAACCAGCGAACGGATTGGAATGAAATCTGGTATGCAGCTTCCTCAAGGGCCGCAAATGCCCATTAAGAGAGAAATTTGGCTATTCAGGTTCTAAAGGGGTGTTAAGGGGGTAGACCTGCATTTAATTGAATAGCAATATCTCCCGATTGGTTTCATGGGGGGGATGTGATACTCGGCATATAAACTCATCATTAAAAATAAGAAGACATGTGTCTGAGGGTTTTTCGATGTGGTGTATATTATGAGGTGAAAGGGGTGAAAAGTGGGGATTAAAAGATTCTTAACGGAGCGTGTGTCCCTTAACCGACATAGGCGAGGAGTTTGAAACACAGCGAAAAAAAATCAACATAAAAAAGAAGTAAATATGTGTTTGACAGTTTTTTCATAAATCCAATTTAAGGGGCCCATGGGGAGAGATGAAATTCTGGGGGGGGGGGGGACAGGAAAGAAAGTGTCCTAACTGATTGACTGACTGGCTCACTCATCAAACTCAGGGGGAAAAACTGCTTTAAAGTAAGTAAATAGCTTTTCGACAGTTTTTTTTTCATAAATCAAATTTAAGGGGTTCATGGGGAGGGGTGAAATTCTGAAAAAAGAAAATTGAAAGAAAATGTCCAGACTCACTCACTTACTCACTCACTCATCATCGCCTAGCCAAAATTATTGAAGTTAGAAACATGACAGTTTGGGGATATGTTCATTGTATGTCAAAACCGTCTACTAAGGGAGGATTTTCGGATATTCAGGTTCTAAAGGGGTCTTAAGGGGGTTAAACCTGCATTTCTTTGAATAACTATATCTCCCGATTGGTTTCATTGGGGGATGTGATACACGGCATATAAACTTATCATTAAAAAGTAACAAGACACGTGTCTGAGGGTTTTTCGATGTGTTTATGAGGTTAAAGGGGTGAAAATTGGGGATTGAAAGATTCCTAACGGAGCGTGTATCTCTTAAACGACATAGGCGAGGAGTTTAAAACTCAGCGGAAAAAAAATCATCATAAAAATAAGTAAATATGTGTTTGACCGCTTTTCCATAAATCCAATTTAAGGGGCCCATGTGGAGGGGTGAAATTCGGGGGGGGGAGGGACAGGAAAGAAAGTGTCCTAACTGATTGACTGACTGACTCACTCATCAAACTCACGGAAAAAAACTGCTTTAAAGTAAGTAAATAGCTTTTCGACAGTTTCTTTTTCAATCAAATTCAAGGGGTTCATCGGGAGGGGTGAAATTCTGAAGAAAAAAAATTGAAAGGAAATGTCCTGACTCATTCACTCACTCATCATCGACCAGCCAAAAATATTGAAGTTGGAAACATGACATTTCGGGGATATGTTCGTTGTATGTCAAATCCGTACACTAAGGGAGGTTTTTTGGATATTCGGGTTCTAAAGGGGTCTTAAGGTGGTTAAACCTGCATTTCATTGAATATCAATATCTCACGAGTGGTTTCATTTGTGGATGTGATTCTCGGCATATAAACTAATCATTAAAAATACGCAGACAGGTGTCTAAGCGTTTTTCGATGTGGTGTATTATTATGAGGTGAAAGGGCTGAAAAGTGGGGGTTGAAGGATTCCTAATGGAGCGTGTAGGCCTATCTCTTAAACTACATAGGCGAGAAATTTGAAACTCAGCGAAAAAAAATCAGCTTAAAAAGTAAGTAAATCGGTTTTCGACTGTTTTTTTCATAAATTAATTTAAGGGGCCAATGGGGTGGGGTGAAATTCTGGGGGAAAAAAAGGAGAGAAAGTGTCCTAACCGACTGACTCAGGGGAAAAAGACAGCTTAAGAAATAAGTTAATAGGTGTTCAAGCGTTTTTTAATCAATCCAATTTAAGGGGCCCATGGGGAGGGGTGAAATTCTGGTAAAATAAATGAAAGAAAATGTCCTGTCTGCCTCACTCACTCATCACGCCCAGCGAAAACTATTAAAGTTGGAAACATGAAATTTTGGGAAAATGTTCCTTGTATGTCGAAAACGTTAACTAAGGAATGATTTTTGTTTATTCGGGTTTTAGAGACGTGTCAAGGGGGTAAACGTGCATTTCATTGAATAACGATATCTCATGAGTTGTTTGTTTGGGGATGTGATATTCGGTATATAAACTAATCATTAAAAATAATCAGACATATGTCCAAGGGTTTATCGATGTGGTGTATATTATGAGGTGAAAGGGGTGAAAATTGGGGGTTGAGGGATTCTTGACGGAGCGTGTATCTCTGAAACGACATAGGCGTGAAGTTTGAAATTCGGTGGGAAAAACAGCTTAAAATACAAGTAAATAGGTGTTCGAACGTTTTTTTTTTCATAAATCCAATTTAAGGGGCCCTTGGAGAGGGGTGAAATTCTGGGGGAAAAAAAACAGGAAAGAAAGTGTCCTAACTGATTGACTCACTTACTCACTCATCAAACTCAGGGGGAAAACAGCTTTAAATAAGTAAATAGGTGTTTGACCGTTTGTTTCATAAATCCAATTTAAGGGGTTCATGGGGAGGGGTGAAATTATCAAAAATAAATGAAAGAAAATGTCTTGACTGACTCACTCACTCATCATCGCCCAGCCAAAATTATTGAAGTTAGAATCATGAAATTTTGGGGATATGTTCGTTGTATGTCGATAACGTCCACTAAGGAAAGAGTTTTGGATATTCAGGTTCTAAAGAGGTGTTAAGGGGGTAAACGGTCTTTCCATTGAATAACAATATCTCACGAGTGGTTTCATTTGGGGATGTGATACTTGGCACATATACTAATCATTAAAAATAAGCTGACACATGTCTAATGGTTTTTCGATGTAGTGTATATTATGAGGTGAAAGGGATGAAAAGTGGGGGTTGAAAGATTCCTAACTGAGCGTGTATCTCTTAAACGACATAGGGAGGAATCTGAAACTCGGAGGAAATCTATCAGCTTAAAAATAAATAAACAAATGAATAAATAAATAAAATAAATAGGTGTTCGACCGTGTTTTCATAAATGCAATTTAAGGGGCATATGGGGAGGGGTGAACTTCTGGAAGAAAAACGTCCACTAAGGAAGGATTTTTGGATGTTTGCTCTCATCGAACAACCAAAACTATTAAAGTTAGAAGAATGATATTTTGGGGATATGTTTGTTTGTTGTGTGTCGAAAACGTCTACTAAGGAGGGATTTTTGGGTATTCAGGTTCTAAAGGGGTGTTAACGGGGTTAAACCTGCATTTCATTGAAAAACAATATGATACGACTATGACGCGAGCGATGCGAGGCTAAAATTGAGATGGTGTGTGTCTGTGTATTACTCAATCTCGCAAGTACCACTGGTTCGATTTACGTGAATTTTACATGGAAGTAGCTGATTTACCTGGTTAACATATAGGTTACTTTTGATTTCAATACTTTGCACTATTTAAAATGGCGACCATTTTAGTGACGTCACTACACCCTTTGGTTTCAAACTTTCATATTTCCATTTCAAATAAAAAGAGAACGCTAAGAAATAGCAAACTTTTGATGGCATATGCGAGGTTTAAAATTACATTTTCTATCCGAAAGGTATCTGCAACTGTTAGCGAGTTAAACCTAAATTTGTGCTATAAAACACGGTCAACGCCGAGCGGTGTAGTTGGACAAAATGTTCCATCCCTAATGTCCCTCTGCGCAGCACCTCGCCTATCCCCTGTTTTAACTGTCACCTGCACATTAGGTAGATTTCTTTAGAAAGCTAACTATTGCAATGGGTCCCATGTTTCGACTTCCGGAAAATTTTGACATATCTTCGCGTTTCACATCCCCCAGACCCCAAAACCACCGTCAGTTCAAAAGTTTATATATAATTTATGTATATATGTATCTATCTATCTATATATATATATATATATATATATATATATATCAGTTTCTTGTGGACACGTAAACTGCCGTAATTTTTCACCAATCACTTTGAATTTTTTACATAATATGTATCCCTATAAAATCTCGGTCGAGTTCGTTAATGGGCAAAATTGGTCAAAGGGGGTAAAAATGGGGGGCTTTTTTTTCCAGAAAGTGAAATATCGCTATAACTCTCTTAATACATGAAATATCGAATCCCTTCAAAGTTCATAATATGTGTCGGATAAGTGCCAAAAATTTATGTCAAATAAGTTTTTTGATAGCACCAACCATTGACCAAAGGGGTGGGAAAAAGTGGGTTTTTCGGGAAACATTAATCATATCTCTGTTAATAGGCACAATATCAAAACCGCACAAAATGGACAATATTCCTCCAATAATTACCTAAAACTTTTGTCTGAAAGAATTTTTGATATGACCCACCATTACGCCACGGGGTGAACAAAATGATTTAAATTATAAGAAAATGCCAAGTGCCAAGAGAGGTTGCCATGACAACTTTACTTTTAATTGATAAGGGATGACCATCAGCAGTTGCTATGACAACGCCACTGCACGAGATCACATTCAGTTTTCATATGTCAGTGGGAAGCGACTTCGGTATCGGAACTGGTAGCATGCTGAACTTCTATGCCCAAGGTCGCGGGTTCAAACCCGGCTGAAGTCGTCGGATTTACTAAGAGCGCTAAAAACCTGAGTTTGCTTTCCTTCGGAGGGGAAGTTCCAACGTTCGTTGCGAGTTGCTGATTGAGGTGGCATCTAGTAGCCAAGTTCACAGCTAGGTGTCGTTGACGACAGTATTTTAGGTAGATTTCATTAGAAAGCTAACTATTGCAATGGGTACCATGTTTCGATTTCCGGAAAATTTCGACATATCTTCGCGTTTCACATCCCCCAGACCCCAAAACCACCGTCAGTTCAAAAGTTTATATATAATTTATGTAATATATGTATATCAGTTTCTTGTGGACACGATAACTGCCGTAATTTTGCACCAATCACTTTGAATTTTTTACCGAATATGTATACCCATAAAATCTCGGACGAGTTCGTTACTGGGCTAAATCGGTTGAAGGGGATGAAAATGGGGGACTTTTTTTTTCGAAAAAAAAAAATGAAATATTGCTATAACTCTCTTAATATGTGAAATATCGAATCCGTTCAAAGTTCATACTATGTGTCGGATAAAGCTCAGAAATTTATGTTTGAAACGTTTTTTTGATAGCACCAACCATTGACCAAAGGGGTGGGAAAAAGTGTTTTTTTCGGGAAACATTAATCATATCTCTGTTAATAGGCACAATATCAAAACCGTACAAAATGGACAATATTCCCCTAATAATTACCTAAAACTTTTGTCTGAAAGAATTTTTGATATGAGCCACCATTACGCCAAGGGATGAGAAAAATGATTTCGGAATTGTAAGAAAATGCCAAGAGCTATCAGTGGTTGACATGGCAACACTACTAAATTGATGAGGGATGAGCCATCAGACGTTGCCTTGACAACGCACTTGCGCGAGATCAGATTCAGATTTCCATCTGACTAAGTGTGATGCGGCTTCGGTGACTTAACTGGTAGCATGCTGAACTCCTATGCCCAAGGTCGCGGGTTCAAAGCCGGCCAAAGTCGTCAGATTTTCTAAGAGCGCTAAAAATCCCTCAGTATGCTTTCCTTTGGAGGGGAAGTTCCAACGTTCGTTGCGAGTTGCTGATTGCGGTGGCATCTAGTAGCCAAGTTCACAGCTAGGTGTCGTTGACGGTAGTATCTGGTAGCAACATTAGGAACTACTGCTTGAAATTGAGCGTCTGCATTCCTTACCTGAATTACAGACTAATACAGCTATCACAATTCACACCGTTTATCAGACAGATTCTACACTCACCCAAAGTACACGGGGTTACATGACCACGTTGTCGCAGCCCCTAAACTGAGGAACCAACCAACATCTCTGCGGGAGATATAATTTTGCGTGAAGAAGTAACAGACCGTTACATAGTTACACATCAGTGTCGAAACTTTGCATAAGGACAGTGTGACCACAAGTATAATAACAAGATGTTCAGTAAAGAACATATAGCCTACTTTCTCCTAAATGCATGGGTATTGTTATAAATCTTTGTCCTTTTCAAGGAGTATGATTGAATGTTGGTTGTAGGAACTTGTTGAAATACAACGTGCTATAGGGATATTAAACATGAATATGAGGTGCCCTTTGCTCTGTACCAAATTTCGTTCATTCGGTTCCACCGTGTTCGAAATAATAGGGGGAATCAATTTTGACATAAAGATGGCCGCCATCCGCAAACTATTAGGCGAATGACCTATTAGATTGGTCAAAGGATGCTCCCTCCATAAAGGTATGTTGTTGCAAAGTTTGGTAGAGTTCAGATGGTTATGTTAGTCGTAATTTGATTTAAGCTTTAAACATTCGTGTGGCCGCCATTACGTTTCTGTCAATATGGTGGCGATATTAATCATGACACTGAGATGCTCTTTGCTAGTGCTATCTCTGTACCTAATTTCGTTCCATTCGGTTTCAGCGTGTTTGAATTAATAGGGGGAATCAATTCTGACACAAAGATGGCCGCCATCCGCAAACTATTAGGCGAATGACCTATTAGATTGGTCAAAGGATGCTCCCTCCATAAAGGTATGTAGTTGCAAAATTTGGTAGAGATCGGATGATTAGGTTAATCGTAATTTGATTTAAGCTTTGAACATTCGTGTGGCCGCCATTACGTTTCAGTCAAGATGGTGGCGATATAAAACATGACACTGAGGTGCCCTTTGCTAGTACTACCTCAGTACCAAATTTCGTTCCATTCGGTTCCACCGTGTTCGAATTAATAGGGGGAATCAATTTTGACATAAAGATGGCCTCCATCCGCAAACTATTAGGTGAATGACCTATTAGATTGGTCAAAGGATGCTCCCTCCATAAAGGTATGTAGTTGCAAAATTTGGTAGAGATCGGATGATTAGGTTAATCGTAATTTGATTTAAGCTTTGAACATTTGTATAGCCGCCATTACGTTTCAGTCAAGATGGCGGCGATATAAAACATGAATATGAGGTGCCCTTTGCTAGTGCTACCTCTGTACCAAATTTCGTTCCATTCGGTTCCACCGTGTTCGAATTAATAGGGGGAATCAATTTTGACATAAAGATGGCCGCCATCCGCAAACTATCAGGTGAATGACCTATTAGATTGGTCAAAGGATGCTCCCTCCATAAAGGTATGTAGTTGCAAAATTTGGTAGAGATCGGATGATTAGGTTAATCGTAATATGATTTCAGCTTTGAACATTTGTGTGGCCGCCATTACGTTTCCGTCAGGATGGCGGCGATATAAAACATGACACTGAGGTGCCTTTTGTTAGTACTACCTCTGTACCAAATTTCGTTCCATTCGGTTGCACCGTGTTCGAATTAATACGGGGAATCGATTTTCACACAAAGATGGCCGCCATCCGCAAACTATTACGCTGATGACCTATTGGTTTGGTCAAAGGATGCTGCCCCCATAAAGGTATGTTGTTGCAAAATTTGGTAGAGATCGGATGATTAGGTTGGTCGTAATTTGATTTAAGCTTTGAACATTTGTGTGGCCGCCATTACGTTTCCGTCAAGATGGCGGCGATATAAAACATGACACTGAGGTGCCTTTTGTTAGTACTACCTCTGTACCAAATTTCGTTCCATTCGGTTGCACCGTGTTCGAATTAATAGGGGGAATCGATTTTCACACAAAGATGGCCGCCATCCGCAAACTATTACACTGATGACCAATTGGTTTGGTCAAAGGATCCTCCCCCCATAAAGGTATGTCGTTGCAAAATTTGGTAGAGATCGGATGATTAGGTTAGTCGTAATTTGATTAAAGCTTTGAACATTTGTGTGGCCGCCATTACGCTTCCGTCAAGATGGCGGCGATATAAAACATGACACTGAGGTGTCCTTTGCTAGTGCTACCTTTGTACCAAATTTCGTTCAATTCGCATTCACCGTGTTCGAATTGATAGGGGGGGACAGACATTCAGAGTACACACACTCACACACACACAGACACACAGACACACACACACACAGACTCACACACACACATACACACACACAGACAGACACACTTTTTTTCGCCCTGTGTTGATCTCATAAGTCTACTTTCATTTTTTGCAAAAATCGAAAGTAGGCTAATAAAAATGGACTCCAAATGACAAGAAGGTTACCGTCATCATAAGACAATAGAATGTTTATAATATGCATAAAATGACGAAAAACAAAGTTAATTAATCTCCGATTATAAAATACTTTCACGCAATAAATGTGGTCCGATCCTTCTACGAAAACCTGCATATTCTGCCTATTTTCGACTATCCCCAAGTTTGTCCGGTGAAATCTACCTCCGCCTTCCGGCGTGCCGAGAGGACTTTTTTTAATTTATTTATGACGCGTAGCGAAGCACGGGTACTTCAGCTAGTATTTCATAACTTTGAAAAATGGACTGCAAAATAGAGAAAATGATCTTATAATAATAAACTCACCAATATTTCAAAAATGACATCGGAAGCTCAAACTGAAAAGTCAATCAAAATAGATTTCTAGCACTTAACAAAATGTTTATGTTCATAACTACTAGCTTCTTCTTGACTCTGAAAGACGTAACTCCCTCATATAAAGGTGTGACATGACTAAATTGAAAGAAAATGACCTTAAAAGGCCGATTTCTTTAAGATATGACCAAAAAATTCTACCAAACTAAAAAAAATGCTCTTAAAATGGAAAAATAGCAAAAAATGCAAAGAGATGCAATATAAAAATGACATATTTGAAGACGGGGTGGCCCGTCCGGAATTCCTATGTAATTCAGCATTGTTTTAGACAGCTCAGTAAAAAAATGACATGTCATCAACATCCGGGCCCTAGTTATAACTAGGGCTCGGATTTTTAGGTATTTTTTTTATGTAAATACATATTTTATGCATTTTTTCTATAAATGCCTAAATTCCTGCTTTTCACTTATTAGCCCATAAAAAGACAAAAAATTAACATTTTTAAAATCAGTATGCTAGATCTTTCAGTTTATTGCATTTTTGTTCTGTGTTACTTCAACGAGGAAGAACCTGTGAACTATCTTATCTTCATGCAGAGCGTATGTCAGCTTGCAAATGTGTTATTCTTAACTTGGCGCCCCGTGCCACTCACTGTGGAAGCCGGGGATTTCCTTGTCCATAGCATAGCCATATGGCACCACGTGCTAGACCCCCTCCCCCAGCTACCTGGAACCAGTATCACTCACATGCAGTTCATTTCTGGCACTGTGAAGTCTAAGGCAGTTCTACGATGCCTAATGTAAAAGCAACTACCAGTTATCGTCTGCCGCAATAAGTTGCAGAATTTAAAGATAATTTTACTTCTGATGGGGGCGTTCTGTTCTGCCAACCATGTGGGAAAGCAATCAAGGCTGAACAGCGATCTCAAGTTACACAACACCTCTAGGGCAAGAGACATATTGCCGCAGTTTCGCGTCTACAGAAGAAGTGTTTCGCGATAATCGTCGGTCATTTGTGATGGACAACCTGAAGATGTATCTCGTTGTGTATTGTAATGCAGCCAGTGAGGCTTAGCGTAAATTTCACTCGTGAGTAGCCTACTGCATATTGTTTATATTCACATTAATAAACTAAATTATAATTACATATTTTTACTTCAATGTACATATTTCAGGTATTTTTAATACATAAAAATAAATAATTTCCCGATTTTTAGCACCTAAAAATCCGAGCCCTAATTATAACAATACCCATACATTTAGGAGAAAGTAGGCTATATGTTCTTTACTGAACATCTTGTATTTATTTGAGTTTCATTGGTTTTTAACTCGAACACTCATCATGTGAAGAATGCCCAATTCCTGGTCCAACAATAATTTTACGAACATAAGAGTAACACAAATCTAATAATTGATGCTGTCAGTATTATGGGGTCTATGGCCTTTTAGGTCAATGCCCTTTCCGAGGGTTAAATACAGCAACTGGGGGAGGGGTCTGAAGGACACGTGGGAGTAGAATAGTTATTAGACTTTTAAGAGAGCACTTCATTCTCCACGGTCACGAGCCGCATTATGATCTATCGGTTCAATAAAACGATCTCAGACTGCTCGATGAAGTGAGTCAACATGCCAAGGACACTTGCCTGACTGATCGCTGCCTCCTTCACGTGTGATTCGGTGCAGTACCTATACATAAAGCCCAACACGGATGCGGATATCTGCGGATTTTTCGCCATGCGGATATAGTTTGCATAGCTGTGTGGATAGCGGATAAGCTGCGGATAATATTTGGAGAAAATTTGTGGATAGTTTTTAGAATACAATCCGAACTCGTTTAATATAATTATTAGGCCGACGCTTGTAGTTTAACGTGACCGTTAATCTTGAGATCATGAGCCACGGGATCTCCTTTTTACGTGGAATCCGAACCACAGGACATGGCATTTCACTTCGAAAATCTCACATGCATTGACCGGGAATCGAACCCGGACCGCCTTGGTGAGAGGCATACAGCTAGACCGCTGAGCCACCACGCCCCCCAATATAATTATTAGGACCCAGATGTTTAACATATCATATTTTTCCGTTATGTTTTTTTATGACAAAATAATGTAAACAAAAGTTTGGTGCTTTTCAGTCGGTCAACACGAATGTACCCAAATAGAGGTGGGTTATGCCCTAATCCTGAAATAAATTACATGATATTAATAAATACACTAGGATGACCAGTTTCGATCGTCAAGCGATCATCATCAGATCCATCACACTTAGGCTATAACATCTATGTTTGAGAATACAGGTGAAAAAAATACAATATGTACAATTATTTAGTTGCAGTGTTGGTAATGCAACTGTCGGTGTATGCTAAATGTAGTATATCTAATGTTAGGTGAACTTCTAAAATGGTGATAAAAATCCGGAATTTGTCTGTTTGGGGTGATTATATGGTTATACAAAATCAACTATGGTTATACTGTAATAATACAGGCTGATACTTATCCGGTTGTCTCCCTAACTGGAACTGGAAGCAGTATCGTGTTCACTCTGGCACCAGTTATGGTCGACTAACACGGGTGTTACCTGGGTTAACCAGCTCTATTTGGGTACATTCGTGTTGTCCGACAGAAAAGTACCAAACTTTTGTTTACTTAGGCAACACTGAAAAATGGCTTCAATCCTCCCAAATAATGTAAGATCATGATTTTAAGCTAATCTCATTCAAATTATGTCTTAAAGCATAATTAACACTCCGAACAGGAAAGGGTTGCAATTCTGGCTGTATGACATTCATTTTAAACATAGCACATGACATACATAGCATAAGCGAACGACTTTCTCATCAAATGTCTAAATAAGTTGCTTTAGTAATTATGTTTTATCTAATTAAAAATAATATTGTAATGCTGGTAAGCCTCCGTGGCTTAAGCGGCAGCACGCCGGCCTCTCACCGCTGGGTCCGTGGTTCAAATCCCGGTCACTCCATGTGAGATCTGTGCTGGACAAAGCGGAGGCAGACAGGTTTTTCTCCGGGTACTCCGGTTTTCCCTGTCAAAATTTAATTCCAGCAACACTCTCCACTATCATTTCATTTCATCTGTCATTCATTTAATCATTGCCCCAGAGGAGTGCGTCAGGCCTCGGCAGCCGGCACAGTTCATATCCTCGCCGCTAGATGGGGGCTTCATTCATTCCATTCCTGACCCGGTCGGAGACTGGAAGCAGGCTGTGGATTTTCATTTCATTGTAATGCCGGTAGATTCGGATAACAAACGTGCGAATGCGAAAAAAAAAAGTCGTGCGGTTGCGGGGTGGATGCAGATAACGTTTTGTTTACCCGGCCAGGGCTCTAAAGGATAAGGCAAATAAAGGACAGGAAGGAGAGCCATGAAAGGCACATAGGAAAGGGAAAGAGGAGAGGGCCCGCCCCAAAGTCAGTGGAAAAAGGGAAGAAAACGGACCCAGCACAGGAATCCCCCTGGATGCCAACTCCAGAATTCACCAGCCGTGAGCCCCTGAGGGTGTAGGGAAATCCAGGATGCACCAGAAGTGGGTTGCTTGCCACTGTGGGTTAGTGGTCAACGTGTCGGTCTACTAACCCCAAACTTGCAGGTTCGCTCCTGGCCGTGGCAAGTGATTTTTGAAAGGCGGTAAAAATTGCGACACGCATGTCATACGATGTTGGCATGTCAAAGAACCCATTTGAATTCTGTAGGCCGGGTTCATAATGGCAAAATTAATCACGGGAGTTTCCGTCAACACAAGTTCCTCATTCCTCTACTAGAAAGCGCTATAGTGTTCAAGGAGCTTAGATACCTAACCTCCTTGACTTTCATAGTGCTTCAAGGAACAACGAAATTCGACATGCAAGCTACCCTCTGGGTGTCAAATAACAATGCTTGCACCCGGCAACCGAGGCCATACAATAAAAATAAAAAAAACAGAAGTGTTGGGGCTACATACACCCGGCCTCCTTGAGGGCCTTGAACAGAAGGCAGGATATAACATGAAAAGAAAAAGAAGGCTGACCCCTCGCAGAAGGAGGGTGTCAGAAAACATGAGACAAGGGCCAATTAAGGCGGGAAAGGAAGAGTCTCCCTAGGCCTCGGATGCCCTAATACCGTCGGGGTCGAAAGAGAACAAGAGTTGACTAAGAGAGGTCGACAGGAAAGAAGACGGAGTGGAGCTCGGCACAAGTAAGTGGAAGCAATGCCGGACTCAGCTGGGGCCCCGTGGTCGCCAACACACATCCCACTAGAAGTGAGCTCCTGTGGGGGCAGCTGTAACTTTCTCGCCTGCTGTGACCAAGGATGCAGGATCGAATCTTGACGCAGTCAGTTGAGGGTGAGGGGGCGCATGTTCGAGGGAGCCATGCCAGTAAAATTTACTGAAACCCCCACCCCATTTAAATGCTAACTGTGGCTAGGCTCGATCCCTCAACCTTGACACAATAGGTGAGAACGATGATCCTGTGCCACGCAGCTGTAGAGCATCCAACGTTTAGAAAAACACTGTGGGTCTTATGGACTTTAACTTTTAACGCCCCCCCCCCCCATCTCCACCCCCACCCCCCCTTCCCCTACACTGGCTTTGTTACCTTACCTTTTATCATGAAGGAACTCGGAACATATATTTAGCCTACTTTTCACATTTTGCAAAAATGAGGAAAAAGTAGACTTATGAGATCGATCCGGGAAAATGTGTGTCTGTCTGTCTATCTGTCTGTCTGGCTGTGTGTGTGTCCCCCCCCCCCCCCTATCAACTCCTAAACGGCTGCAGCAATCAAAACCAAATTTAGTATGAGTAAAGATGTGCACCGGAATAGCTCACGTCCATATTTCAAAATGATGTCAGTGCTACCAACTGCTGAAAAAACGCACTAGAAATTTGAGCTCCATGTTGGATATCTTGCAAGGTATGCATGGGAGCTATTCCAAATTTGGCACGCATATAGATAATACTATTTCAGTTTGATTTCCAGGAGGCCAACCATGACAGTGTTGCCAAAATAATTTTAAGCCTTCTGATATGTCCAATGTTTAAATGCATATAACTTCTACACTATCAATTGGATTTCAACCAAATTTTGTATGTAATATCTGTACATAAACAGATATGACCGAGCGTATTCTTAAGAGCCACCAGGGCTGCTAACTGTTAATAATTGCTCTCTCTCTTTTTTTTAAATCCAAATACCAATATATCGGAAAGTATGCAAGTCAACAGCTTTAAACTATGCACACGTATATTGTGACATTTTAGATTAATTTGGAGTAACTTATATACGTCAGTACTACCAACATGATTCTAAGCCCGCTGATAGTACCAATTTTTAAATACATGTAATTTCTATACTATCAGTTGGATTTCAACCAAATTTCGTATGTGCTATGTGTACCATAACAGATATGACTATAAGTATTGTTAAGAGCAATCAGGGCTGCCAACTGTTAATAAATGCTGTCTATATTATTTTTACCCTAATATCAATATATCAGAAAGTATGCAAGCCAATAGCTCTAAACTTTGCACACGTATAGCACCTGACATTCTAGATTAATTTGGAGTAATTAATACAAGGCTGTGCTGCCAACATGATTCTATGCCTGCCGATATGTCCAATTTTAAAATATATGTAACTTCTATACTAACAAATGGATTTCATCCAAAATTGGCACAACAAGATATCATAATATTTCAGATTATTTCTGACCAGCACACGCATGGTATTGTTGGCAACATGCTTTTACGCGTGCTGATAGATCCAGTGTCTAACTGCATGTAACGTCCATTGGACTTCAACCAAATTTTGTATTCTGTACCTTAAGAGGTGGAACTAAGAATATATTCAGTCACCAGGGCTGCCAACTGTAGTGCTCTATTAGGCTACATTATACCAGGTATATTTTGAACTAATTAGATATTTCGATATTACTAACTTAATTTCGTCATTATTCTAGATAGGTTCATATACTGTAGAATAATCATTGGCATGAAAAGTAGGCTGTATAGTTCTTCACGGAACTTCTTGTTTTTCTTCATAATAGCTTCCTACAATTACCTGCCAATTGATAACATTTGTTATGGCATACAAGTATTGTTAATATTACATCTTAATAATTTAAACATTTTCGAGGTTAGCACCCTGGAAAGAAGAGCCTCGTCCTGTGCTGCATGCTCGCTCGGAGTAGAGCACGTGCTCAGTTCCGCCAGCAACATAAGTTCTGAAGCACAATCCGTCATTGATGTTATTGCTGTGTGTCTGTTTTATTTTCTGTTCAATCGAATCAAGGATGCCGACTATCTCCCGAATGCAAGCTCACAGCTGCGCGCCCCTAACCGCACGGCTAACTCACTACAATATTACAAATATGAATCTAAACAAAACAACAAGAATGAAATTGAAAGAAACTAAATTATAGCCTAACTAATAACAAAAAAAGGTGACGATCAACAGTATTGCTGACGTAAAAATTGTTAATATCGTCAGCATACAGTACATCCGGGAAGGAAGGAAAGATTGTGCTCTCGACATCTTTCAATCAGTAATGCGTCATATTACAACGTAATGGGTGTCGTTATTGGTTCTCTTAGCGTACGGTATCCTTAATACTGATCCAATCCGTTAACACCTGCAAAACTGTTCCTTCCTGGGAGTGTTCTATTTGAAGTAGCTGCTGGGGTTGTGTTGTCTCGCTAACTTATGAAAGCGCAGTACTCGAAGAGGGTGAACATAACGTATGACGTCAGCGCTACCTCTGCCTTGAGTTAGCAACACTGTCGTCATAAGGCTCCAGCTCCAGTCTTTTCTAAACGCTGGATGCTCTATATAGGCACAAATGGGTAGCACAGGAAACCTCATCTAGAATGACTGAGGTGGGTCAAGTGGTTTTCATGCGTAGGAACTAGGTTTCGAGTGAACAGCTGGCAGGTATCGTACAGTGCTGTGAGTGCTGTCATGTGTTGAGGTCTCGTAAAGCCAGTTGCATCTACAGTAGGCTTCCAGTTGTCTTCACAGGGTTAAAAACCATCTCTTGACACGAAAGAATGAGCATGACAAATTGTGTCACATGTGGTGCAGTTCCCATATGACACCACACACTACAGCTGCTTCGTGTCGCTCCCTCGCGGTTCAAGCGACGTTTTATGATCTCAGTGAACTAGCTGCTAGCTCAAAGGAAACTGGGGGATCCCGTCCGAGGTCTAAAGGTATCAATTGAGACTCAGGTCCTAAAGCTCATGGGTTCGATTCCTGGTACACCCAAAATATTACAAACAAAGAAACAATGAATACTTAACTAAGACACGTAATTAAGAGCTTGCGTATAGATTACACTGCTGATCTAGTATAAATGGATAACGCACACCGGTTGCCATGGCGACATTAAATTGATGACATGAGTAATATTAAACATTCTAGACAAACCCCCTGCCTCAAAGCATATCCATAATTAAATGTTTGCGGATTCAAAGCAAAAAACGTGTTCTTATAAGTTTGTTCCCCAAGATCACAACGCAATGCTAATGTATTGGCCAATAACCTGAAGCGCTTTATAAAAAAAATGTCAAACCGATTTTCAAGTTAATTGTTTATTGAGAAAATGAGATGAAATATGTTAAAATAATTAATAAAATGAGTAATTACATTTTATATCCGACAGAATAAGATAACATCTTACCTCTCACATTTCACCCAATGAAGATACAGTGTTCTAATGAGTAAATTGCGTGACCACTCTAACGGGCCATGGTTAACACTGATTCTCATTAAGGAACAAGTGTAAAGTGATATCGGGTGCTATCAAACTCATTAAGGTGTAGGGGGACGGAAAGGAGATAAGCTTTGCGGATTGAAAGCAAAAAATGTGTTCTTAAAAGTTTGTTCCCCAAGATCACAACGCAATGCTAATGTATTGGCCAATAACCTGAAGCGCTTTATAAAAAAAATGTCAAACCGATTTTCAAGTTAATTGTTTATTGAGAAAATGAGATGAAATATGTTAAAATAATTAATAAAATGAGTAATTACATTTTATATCCGACAGAATAAGATAACATCTTACCTCTCACATTTCACCCAATGAAGATACAGTGTTCTAATGAGTAAATTGCGTGACCACTCTAACGGGCCATGGTTAACACTGATTCTCATTAAGGAACAAGTGTAAAGTGATATCGGGTGCTATCAAACTCATTAAGGTGTAGGGGGACGGAAAGGAGATAAGCTGTTTATCTTGGACAGGGTATTTCGGGAATACGCTAGAAAAAAATAAATGATCACAAATATCTGATCACCAAGCCTCATGGGTGAAAAAGACTTAGAATTTGCTTCTAAATTGTGTTACTTTCGTAAGTGAAGATTTTTTAGCCTACTTTTCACATTTTGCAAAAATGAGAAAGAAGTAGACTTATGAGATCGGGCAAATGTATGTCTGTCTGTCTGTCTGTCCTTATGTCTGTCTGTCCTTCTGTCTGTCTGGCTGTGTGTGTGTCCCCCCTATCAACTCCTAAACGGCAGGAGCAATCGATACAAAATTTGGTAGGAGTAAAGATCTATAACTGAATATCTCACGGCCATATTTGAAAATGATGTCAGTGCTACCAACTGCTAAAAAATCGTAATTGAAATTTGAGCTCCATGTTCGATATCTTGGAAGGTATGAATGGGAGCTATTTCAAAATTGGCACACGTATAGATAATAATATTGCAGTTTAATTTCCAGGAGGCCATACATGGCAGTGTTGCCAAAATGATTATAAGCCTGCTGATAGGTCCAATTTTTAAATGCATATAACTTCTACACTATCGATTGGAATTCAACCAAATTTCATATGTTGTATGTGTACATAACCAGATATGATTGAGCGTATTCTTAAGAGCCACCGAGGCTGCCAACTGTTAATAAATGCTCCTAAATTATTTTATCCAAATACCAATATATCAGAAAGTATGCAAGCCGACAGCTTTAAACTATGCACACGTACAGTACCTGACATTCTATATTAATTTGAAGTAACTTATATACGTCAGTGCTACCAACATGATTCTAAGCCTGCTGACAGGTCCAACTTTAAATACATGTAACTTCCATACTAACATTTGGATTTCAACCAAATTTCGTATGTGCTATGTGTACCATAACAGATATGACTATGCGTATTCTTAATAGCAACCAGGGCTGCCAACTGTTAATATGTGCTGTCCCTATTTTTGTTACCCTAATATCAATATATCAGAAAGTATGCAAGCCAATGGCTCTAAACTTTGCACACGTATAGTACCTGACATTCTATATTAATTTGAAGTAACTTATAAACGTCAGTGCTACCAACATGATTCTAAGCCTGCTGACAGGTCCAACTTTAAATACATGTAACTTCCATACTAACATTTGGATTTCAACCAAATTTCGTATGTGCTATGTGTACCATAACAGATATGACTATGCGTATTCTTAATAGCAACCAGGGCTGCCAACTGTTAATATGTGCTGTCCCTATTTTTGTTACCCTAATATCAATATATCAGAAAGTATGCAAGCCAATGGCTCTAAACTTTGCACACGTATAGTACCTGGCATTCTAGATGAATTTGGAGTAACTAATATACGTCAGTGCTGTCAACATGATTCTAAGCCTGCTGATAGGTCCAATTTTAAAATGCATGTAACTTCTATACTAACTAATGGATTTCATTCAAAATTGGCACAACAATAGATCATATTATTTAAGATTATTTCTGACCAATACATGCATGACATTGTTGCCAACATGATATTACGCACGCTGTTAGATCCCATGTTTAACTGCATGTAACGTCCATGCTATTCATTGGACTTCAACCAAAATTTGTATTCTGTACCTTAAGAGATGGAACTAAGAATATATTCAGTCATCAGGGCTGCCAACTGTGGTGCTCTATTAGGCTACATTATGCCAAGTATACAGTATTTCGAACTAATTAGAAAATTGATATTAGCAACTTAATTTCGTCATTATTCTGCATAGGATCATATACTGTAGAATAATCATTGGCATGAAAAGTAGGCTCTTTAGTTCGTCACGGAACTTCTTGTTAAAATGCTGAATGCCCCTCCTGACGCCAACCTCATCCGAAGAGTTAATGGGAGATTAAATTAATTAATCTGGTCTAGGTATTGGAAGGAGGGCGTCGTGGCCTAGAATCCACCAACTCAGGATTTATCTGGAGATAAAAAAAAGATAAACTACGGAATATTGAAATTGAAATTTATTTATTTTACGTTAACTACAATTAAGACTAAAATTCCCTTTAGCTGCAACTAACTGCCACTACTATACATTTTTCTTTTATTCATAGTCTTAAATTAACCTAATAAAACTAAATACTACGGAAAGAAAGACATATATACAAAACTGTTTAACTTAATATGAAGTAATAATATTATGTTACAATTTTATCATAAACGTCTACAGCACACGTTTTAATAATTACACAGATAATAGGAGTGAATATTACAATTTCTGTTATATTGTCATATACAGTATTTTCGAGGCATTTACCACAAATGATTTTTTAACTTTCATTGTACGATGCTGAGAGATCTGCAGAGTTGTAGCAGTGAATCTATTGTTCCGATCATGCACTTGACTCATTTGAACAAAGGATTTAGCCAGGTAAGGGTGTGTGTTTGTTTTTAAAATTCTCAATAATAGGCAAGAAGTCGAGTACGACCGTCATTCCCTAAGTTTTAACCAGCCAATGGAATATCACATTTACAACGTCTGGCACGACGATGAGGTTCAAACTAGGGCTCGTACTTTTAATAGATTAATACTAGTTCTCGAATCATCGAACAATCGAAGCAGAAAATCGATTAATTGATACAAATAACGATTAATCGATCGATTGGTTGGACGAATAACTGATTAGTTGTTTTATCTATTAATTACCGACAGTAGTGGCTACGCTGGCTAAAGCGCATCGTTAGGTCATGGGGCCAAGCTCTCTGCTGACTCGGTAGACGCGTGGGTTTGAGCCCCACCGTCGGCCGTCCTTGAAATGGTTTTCCGTGGTTTCCCCATTTTCAACACCACGGTGGGTGAGTGGATAGCGTGTCGGTCCACTAACCCCAAGATTGCAGGTTCGCCCCTGACCGTGGTAAGTGATTTTTGAAAGGCGGCAAAAATACGATACGCATGTCATACGATGTTGGCATGTCAAAGAACCCATTTGAATTCAGTAAGCCGAGTTCATAATGGCAAAATTAATCTCGGGAGTTTCCGCCAGCACAAAGTTCCTCATTTCTCTACTAGAAAGCGCTATTGTATTCAAGGAGATTAGCTATCTAACATCTAACCTCCTTGACTTTCATAGTCAAGGAACTACGAAATTCGACATGCAAGCTACCCTCTGGGTGTCAAATAGCAAAGCTTGCACCAGGCACCCGAGGCCATACGATATTATTATAACACCAGGCAAATGCTGGGACGGTACCTTCAGACAGGCCACGGCCGCTTCCTTCCACATCCTTGCCCTGTTTCATTCATCTTCATTCATTCTCTCATTCCGACGCGTAGGTCGCCCACGGGCGTCGATTAGAAAGACCTGCACTCGGCCTCTCAGGAGGCCACACGACAAAAAAAAAACTATTTATTGTTGTACAACGCTCCTTTCACTACGCTCTCACAGAAACAAAACAGGAATTATTTTAATTAATTAAAGTAATTGTATCATATTTTTAAATAAAGTACCTTCTTCGTAAAAACTAGGCTAAATCAAAGTAAAACAAAATGGTTCCTGTCCTAAATTGTAAACATTAAACAAGAATTCAAATTCCATGCTGAAAGCCCATCATTTTCTTTTTTCGAAACCCTTCCCAATTGATTGATGTTTGTGCTTCCACTGTCAATGACTCTTATTTGGTTATTGTTAATATAAACAAGGAGGGACACAGTATAAATTAAGTTAAAAAGTAATTTTAATACATTTCTTTACATTATTCCGTAAATAAGCGTAATTGAACATAAGGGATGACCTCTCATTTAAACTTCTATTCTTATCTTGTTTCTACTAATCAATTGCCACGGTGGGTGAGTGGTTAACGTGTCGGACTACCAACCCCAAGCTTGCAGGTTTGCTCCTGGCCGTGGTTAAGTGATTTTTTAAAGGCAACAAAAATCACGACATACGTTGTTGGCATGTTAAAGAACCCATTTGAATTCATTAGGCCGTATACATAATGGCAAAATTATTCTAGGGATTTTCCGCCAACACAAAGTTCCTCCGTCCTCTACTCGAAAGCGCTATAGTGTCAAGGGAGCTTAGATATCAAACATCCTTGACTTTCATAGCGCTCCAAGGAACGACAAAAATTCGACATGCAAGCTGCCTTCTGGGCGTCGAATAACAAAGCTTGCACTCGGCATCCGAGGCCATACGATATTAATATTATTCTAATCAATTAATCGGTTATTCGGTAAGCGGATGAATCTACGGTATTAATCGAATGAATGGCCAGTCGATTAATCATTTTCGATTAATTTCCAATTATTCGATTAATCGATTTATTAATCGATTAATCGAACTTCACTTATTACCAGCTCTAGTTCAAACCCCAGTCATCCGAATGAGGAAATAGCCAAGCCGTAACTCCTGAAGCGTCAACACAAGATCGGAATGAAATTGACTTGGAATTTTGTATTTATTCTGACTCGAGTAATATTCTGTTGTGGTTGTTGTCTTCACAACTCCTGCACCTTTTTGTTGTACTAGGAAGTACAGTGTATGTACACAGGTGAAATGTATAAACATAGCAGTGTGTATTCCAGTTGTCGCAAAGAGTTTACATACGTTCAAACCAGGGGTGTGCAAACGAATGAGCAAGAGGTCAAACACCTCGCAGTATAATTGCTAGCTTTCTTGTCTGTCACCCCTGAGATCCAGGTTTGATTTCAGACTCTTCCAAGGGATTTAATTATGTTCTGTTAGGACAGAATACACTCAGTCTCGTGAGAAGAATCTGCAAATAGGTTACTTCATTTTCCACTTCAGCCATTCTAGAAGTGGTTTCTCGTTTCTTTTCCTTCCGGGAAACACCGAAATGATTCTTTATTAAGGTGACAGCCCTTATTTCAAATTCTAGTCTCTATTAGTTGAGTTGTTGTTGATTCTTTTACGGGCTTTGAGACATTGTGGTAATGTAGCCCAGGGTAGTTTGACTGATAACCTGTGTCACTGTGATATCTGTACTAATGTGTGTACTTGCAGTTGAGATAGATTTTAGGTAGAAGGCGGCCGTGGCCTATTGTTAGGTACCATTCCAGAATTTTCCTGGAGAAGTGGGAAACCACGGAAATCCACTTCAAGGATTGCTGATGTAGGAATCGAACTTGCCTCTTGTCAGTTTTATCTCACAAGGCTGAGTGTACCCCCTTCCTGCCCTCATACTAGAATTACATTTCTTGAAGGAGCCGAGAATCGAACCCGGCAGCCTCTATTATAAAATACTGTATATAAACTATTACACACATCACTAAGACAGAGGTTATCAGAAAAATCTATACACATTCTAGTGGACCGAACTATTGACTATCGTGGTCATTTAGCCCCGTGTACTTGGGTGTATTTGTATAGGTAGAAATTGTCTGATACCATGTGTTAATGTGGTGTATGTAGTAGACTGTGTGTGTGTTTGTAATTCAGGTTAGGATTGCGAAGGAAGCAGCCGTGGCCTTAAGTTAGGAGCCATCCCAGTATTTGCCTGGAGTAGAAGTGGGAAACCACGGAAAACCACTTTCAAGTTTGGATGAGTTGGAAATTGAACCCACCTGGAACTCGGACCTACAGGATGACAGCCAAGAACGCTTGCCACTCCTTTTTAGCCTATTTTCATTTATGAAGAAATAGGCTTATGAGATCACCTTTTGTCCGTGTGTGAGAGTACTTAATGAAATCTAAACGGCTGTATCGATTTCTATGAAACTCAGTAAGGTCATAGTACTATTTTGTCCGACCACGACCGTGGCCTTCAAATTGCATTACGTCTCACCAATCCAACATGGCGGCTGTGGGAAATATTTCGCCGGCAATCTATATCTCCGAAACTATTACTAGTTTCTCCCTGTACGGTAAAAAAGGGCACTACTAGAAGTTCACCTATGTAAATTTTAAAAACCTGTTAAATACAAAACGAACATGGCGGCCAAGCGAAGTTGAAATATTTAAATACACTTTTTCCGCGATTTAACCATCCGAGCGCAATGAAACATGGTACAGCAAATTTTTAAACACATTGTAATGCACTTACATCTAATTCAGTTCAATTGTTTCCATAACCTCAAGATGGCGGCTGGGCGAAATTTTAAAATCTCGTTTTTATTTCTTGTGTCATAATCATGCGATTGAAGTTTGAATAATAAACCTAAGCATTAATCTTCATCTAATAGAGTAATAGTACATAACTCTATGGCCTACATATATAAGAATCCAACACGGTGACCAACCGAAATATTTAAAACGGTTCTCAATATCTACGAATATACAGTATTACAGCAAACTGAATTTTTGTATGTTTATAGAAGCAATTAGCATAAGTAGGATATATGAAAATAGGCTATTTAGTTTTCCACGGAACTTCTAGTTAATATTCTTTTATAGAGAATGGAGCAATCAACATACAGTATTTTGCAACAATTTGTATGTTAAATTATCTGTGAGCCATGTAGGCAGTTTAATTAGTGAACAGGATATGACGGAGTTCCTTCACATGTGTTTAACATAAACAATGTGACCTGCTATTTACTGTTGGGTGCAGTCGCGGGCGGCGTGGGTGGGGCTAATGGTGTCATCTCCCACAGTCTGTGCCACTCGTAGGGTGAAAGTGTCTGGAGGTCATCTTGATTGTGCAACATCTACCTCATCTCAATTTCTCCTCAGGAGGCATCCCTCAGTGCAGAATTACATTTCTTGGTAGAGCCTGACAATCGATCTCAGGTCCTCTGAGACAATAGTCTCATTGCGAACCCCTATACCACAGAAGGAGGCAATTTATGTTTCTAATAAACATTAAATATTTCACTGAGATATGCTTGATTTAATCGTTATACGAGGCACGTCCAGAAAGTAAGTTCCGTTTGGTAATAACATTAAATTGTGTACAGATACAGAAAAAATATTTATTGTACAACATTCTACACCTCTTAAACTACTTTTCCACATAACTGCCGAACTTTTGCAGGCATTTGTCATAGCGTGGCACAAGTTTTTGGATACCTTCTTCATAGAAGTTTGCCGCCTGTGTCTTCAACCAGTTGGAAACATCTTCTTTCTGCTCGTCGTCATTGTTGAAGTGTTGACCGCCAAGGAAAGACTTGAGATGTGTGAACAGATGAAAGTCGCTGAGAGCGAGGTCAGGGCTGTACGGAGGGTGGTCAAACACGTCCCAGCCAAATCCCTGTAGGAGGTTTTTCGTCACATTTGCAGTGTGTGGTCGTGTGTTGTCGTGAAGAAAAACAACACCTTTTGACAGCAACCCTCGGCGCTTATGCTGTATTGTGCGGCGCAATTTTCTAAGTGTCTCGCAGTAAGCATCTGCGTTGATTGTTTGACCACGCGGTAAGAAATCAATGAGTAAGATGCCTTTCCAGTTCCAGAACACTGTGCACATCGTTTTCCGAGGTCTAAGATTTGTTTCGGCTTAACCTTTGCTGGGGATGAAGTGTGCCTCCATTCCATTGATTGCCGCTTACTTTCAAGGGTGTCGTAAGAAACCCAAGTTTCATCTCCTGTGACTATCTGTGTCAGAAATTCTTCGCCGCCTTCATTGTAACAAGCCTTCGATTATAGTTCCCGGCGACTAGCACTGCACTTCACCTTTGCGCTGCAGTAATATGGAGGAGGGGAGGGTTGGGAAAGGGCAGAGCTATAGTATCTGCCGGTAACTAACACCCAAATGCTAAACATCAAAGTAACAGTGAAGGAGACAGGAACCTAGGGAAACATTTTCTGAACTACTGAAATTTGAGAGAAATGCTTTTTAAAAAGATCCAAAGTTGGTCTGAGGATGATATAGTTCACTCATCCACTGTCTGAAAACCACCCGCCTTCCCAAATGATATCACGACTTATATACAGGGTCATTATATTTGCTTGGCAAGAACATTCTCACTCACGCGCTCCGCCCGTGACGGCTCAGTTGCCGGCTGCCGCGCGCGCGTATTTACGGCAGAATACGGTGCTTAAAATCAATATCATGCATTTTTACTCACCATGCTTACAGTAGACGCTGAATGTTCCCCATCCGCTGCCAAACATAATCGCATTTCCTTATAAAGTTTCCGGTTACTCCGGTTAATTTAGCTTCAGTAAGGAAATAACGACATTAACGTCTATTTTTATTGTTTACTAAACCTATACAGTTATTTTATTGTCCGATTTATAGGAATGGGTCTCCCTGGAGATTTCACTCGAAACTTTGTCTAGTTCTAGCACACGATTTCCTGCACTTTATGTAGGCCTACGTGTTGTGCAGATATACACGTTCAAGTAACGAATATTTCACATAAGGCATTACAGCACTATACACAATCACAATAAAATAACTGGCTATAAGAGATACAAACGTACAGGTTCAATAAACGATAAAAATAGACGTGAAAGTCGTCATTTCTTTACTGAAGCTAAATTAACCTGAGTAACGGGAAACTTCTTAAGTAGATGCCGGTTATGTTTGGCAGCGGATGGGAAACATTCTCAGCGTCTACTTTAAGCATGGTGAGTAAAAATGCATGATACTGATTTTAAGCACCGTATTCTGCCGTACATACGCGCGCGCGGCAGCCGGCAACTGAGCCGTCACTGGCGGAGTGCGTGAGCGAGAATGTCCTAGCCAAGCAAATATGAAGACCCTGTAGTAAACATTTCAGCTGTGTCGGCCATTTTCGCCGGTTATTAATTTGTTTATATCGTATGGCAAAACAAGGATACATTATAAATACATATATCTTACAATTATTATACATCTCTAAACAGGATCAGGACAAATCATGGCAGGTGTAAATTCTGGCTTCACAAGTGGGGAAGATCTGAAGACCCATTCTGCGACTGTGATAATGTGCCTCATACCATCCAGCACGTTGTTATGGACGGCCCAAAAATAAGATTCAATGGATCTGTTCAAAAACTACGGTACATAGTGCCTCTACAAAGGTAGTGGAATGGCTGAAAAGTAAGTTGTATACAACTATTTACAGGTCAACATTCAAAACTTAATGTCCAGACTTTTCAGTCAGTCCACTGCCTCTGTAGAGGCACTATGTAGTTCTTGAACAGATCCATTGAATCTTCTTTTTGGGCAGTCCATAACAACGTGCTGGATGGTCTGGGGCACATTATCACAGTCGCTTAATTGGTCTTCAGATGTTCCCTACTTGTGAAGCCAGAATTTACACCTACCATGATTTATCCTGATCCTGTTTAGAGATGTCCATTCTCTTCTCGGTAAGTTGAAACCAGGAGGACTTCTACAAGGATGATGGATTAAACCCAGGTGGTCAGGATTTGAAGAGGTCCAAGAGATCAGCATCAAAATGTGTTTACAGGAGCTTCTCACCTAGCTTCCATGATGGGTTGGTTTCTTTGGTTTCTGAGAGTTTCAGTCCTGATGTAAGGGCAGCTGAGGTTTGCTACGACACTTCTGCCATTCTCCGTTAATTATGCACAAGTACAGTATTGTCAACCCCACGCATACGGTACTAATTATTCAAACCTTCGTTTAGTCCAATCAAATGGTTTTTGACAATGGTTACAGCCTAACGTGTCCAGATCAATGGTTTCTGACAATGGTTACAGCCTAACGCGTCCAGATCAGTGGTTTTGACAATGGTTACAACCTAACGCTTGACAATGGTTACAGCCTAACGCGTCCAAATCAATTGTTTTGACAATGGTTGCAGCCTAACACGTCAAGATCAATGGTTTCGACAATGGTTACAACCTAATGCGTCAAGATGAATGAACCTGTACAAGGAAGAGGAAGGAAGCGGCCGTGGCCTATCGGTAGTATCATTTACCATCCAAGTGGAACTGTGAAAGTCAGGTTCATGTGACCTTCACTATTAATGATATCAAATCAGTGACATGTTAGATCTGGCAATGCTGATTGCATCAACTTCAAGAATTCGATCCACATTCGTTAAACTAAAGATTCTTGTAACCTAGAGTGTACATCAATACCTACGTATTAGTTCATTGCAAGTCTTAATACAGTAATATCGAAGGCACCACAACATTTCAGTATAATGGACTACTTTTACCTGACGGTCTACAGCTGTACGTCAATAAGGAAGTAAACTCTATAGCTTCAATTGCTATGCAAACATACTTAAAGTGGAAGATAATGAACTCAACATAAATAACAGCCACACCATTTTTGGAAAGAGCAGGTAGTTAAGTGATTACATTCAGGTCGAACTGAAGAAAACCACAACACATTTCTACAGGAAATCAATACCAATTATAAGAGAATTACAGAGTTTCATGAGCGCTCCAAAAATTGAATGTACGAGTATTAGGCATAATATGTAGAGAAATAATAACCTGTAACTTCCGTAAAAAGGAACAAGTCAAACGACCATTTAATGATCTTCGATTCTGTTTCATAGTTATTCCACGGAGAAGCCGTACGCGTTAAATGACTGACCAGGACTGCCATGCGATAGGGAGCTGCAGCTAGTCTGTAGATCGGAAGTTTGAATCACGGCGCTGACAATGGCTGTGATGAGTATGGTTTCCCTCGGATTTTCCATATTTCCTCCAGGCTAATGCCATTATGGTACCTTATTTCAAGACTCGAGATATTTACCCCATCCTCGAGCCTAACAATTACCGCTACATATTCTACTAGTCACCACAGAAAGAAACAAATATTTCCGTGACGAACTAAAGAGCCTACTTTTCTTAAAATTTAAGATTCATGCCAACTGATTAATCAATATATCAGAAATCAATTAATACTACATTTGATCTATTAGCGCGCATGCAATCATGTTGGCAACAATGCCATGTATGTCTTGCTCAATGAGATTAAATATTATGATGTATTTTTGTACACATTTTGGATGAAATCCACTTGATAGTATAACAAGTATTTAAAAATTGGACCTACCAAAAGGCTTAGAATGATGTTGGCAGCACTGACATGTATCAGTTTATACAAATTAATCTAAAATGACAGGTACTATATGTGTGCAAAATTTAGAGCTGTTGGCATGCATACTTTCTGATGTATTAGGATGAAAATAGAGATAGCATTTATTAACAGTTGGCATCCATGCAGTCTCTCAAGAATATGCAGAGTCAAGCCTGTTTTGGTATATAACGCACATACGAAATTAGGTTAAAATCCAGCTGATAGTAAGTATAGAAGTTGCATGCATTTAAATATTGAACCTATCAGCAGGCTTAGACTGAGATATCCGACATAGAGCTCAAATTTCAATTGTGATTTTTCAGCAGTTGGTACCATTGATGCCATTTTCAAATATGGCCAAGATATATTCAGGTATAAACCTTTACTCGTACTAAATTTGGTGTTGATAGCTCCACCCGTTTAGGAGTTGATAAGGGTGGGGGGAGAGACACACAAAGACAGAAGGACAGACTGACAAACACAAATTTGCCCAGATCGATCTCATAAGTCTACTTTTTCCTCATTTTTAGCAACAAAAAAAAAAAAGGGTTATGAGATCACATTTTGTCCGTGTGTCTATCTGTGTGTGAGTGTGTGATTCATGTGTGTGTGTGTGTGTGTGTCCCTAATAACTTCTAAACGCCTGGAGCGACTTCAATGAAACATGGACCTCCATTCGAAACATCGGACCAGCGACCTCGGATATGAGAAAGCGTTCCCTCTCCGGCAATCACCAACCTCCCTCTGGAATCGAACGACATCCTTCTGGCATATTCTTCTGGGTTGCCGGGATTCCCTGGCATATTGACTATCTTCTTCTGAAGGATCTTCATTCTCCGTCGCAAATATATATCAGCATCATCGTTGAGTAATTATTTTATAGAAATATTCATGTAGGTGGTGAATGAATTATTTCTATAGCTAAGCGTTGTTCTATTAATGTTCGTAAACTGACGAAAATGTACAAGATGTAACGTACACTACGTCTATATTCTGAAATACGTTGTCTAACGAAGCTCCATTGTTGTATCTTAACTCTGCATTAAATATCTCCCTGGCGCATGACTTTTTAGTTCGACATCTCAACCATGTTAATAATGTTCAATGATACTAGTCGATGAATATTAACAGCCATAATAATAATAATGTTTGTTTGCTGCGCCAATGTAAAAGTTCTCCACTGCTGTTCACTCGGACTATGTTCGCTATCTTCGCGTTCCAACTAAAGTGTTTTTCAGCTTTTACGTCCGTCAGTTTTGTAAAACTGTCTTTACAAGCTTATATCTTCGAAATGGTTCGAATTATGACGCTCAACTTTTGGTATAATATAGTATTCGAACTGTACTATCTATTAATTCAATCGGTCGAAGTATAATCTCAAATATAAATGAGATATCCTATTATCAAGACTCTTTTCAGCTTCGCCTAAATTACTAGCACGGGGATCTCCACTATTCAACCCTGCTAGCGTATCGTCTCCACGAGTCGTCTATCACCGCACTCGGACTAAGGCATTGGGATCTCAGTTAACCCAAGAAGCACTTCCTCTCTCTTCAAAGTCTGTAGGATTAAGAACTCCGATGCTTGTGTCTCCCTTTCCAAGTCAAGTCGAAAATTTGGTGGCCATGTCAGTCTCCCACCATAATTTTAGCGCGCACATTAACAATGCTTATTACTGCGTAGTTCGACCGTTCTGCGGCTTTTAAAGTATCAGACATATTTTCTTTTAATATTCTTTACATTGCCAATTAAGAAAATCACCTTCTAAGGGCCTAAATGCTTAATTTCATCAAATTATATAGTTGAAGTTAATCCCGTCTTCAATAAGACCTCTTCTCATTGGCTCTGGGCTGATATCCAATAGCACAATATTTCTTATATTTTATAGCTAATTCATTGTTGCTATGTCGATTTCAACCTTCTAGAAACTTCTGTTGCGCAACATATCACGTGGTTGGAATCTCCCCACTGCCTCAAGCTTGTAACACGACTGACTTGTGTCACAATTCCAGGATTTATATTTGGATGTTAATCTTTTTCATGGGTTTGGAAAATACTCTCATTTAAGTCCCAAATAATTCATTTTTGGGGGCAGTACGTCCTGTAAGGCCACGGCCGCCTCCTTCCCTCTTCCTTGCCTATCCCTTCCACTCTTCCCTTCCCTTCCCCTCCCTCATGAGGCCCCTGTTCTCTTTGCAGGTGAGGCCACCTGAGCGAAGTGCTGATCACACCTCCCCTGTTGTATCCAATCCGTCCAAGTGTTCCCATCTCTAGGACACTGCCTGGAAAGGCGGTAGTGGTGAGTTACCTCGTTGAGTCCGTGGGAACCACTAACCTGGAGGGTAAAATTGACTATAACAAGTAGTTCCGTGAAGAACTATAGAGCCTATTTTCATATATCCTACTTATATTAATTGCCACTATCAACGTACACAATTTCAGTTTGATTTCTGTAATAGATTCGTAGATATTGGGAACCGACTAAATATTTCGGATGGTCGCCATGTTGGATTTTATATATGTAGGTCCTAGAGTTATGTACTGTTACATGCAGATTATTGTGAACGTGTAGTATTCAAACTTCAATCGCATAATTAGGACACAAGAAAAAACAAGGAGATTTAAAAATTTTTCACAGCTGCCATCTTGAGGTTATGGAAACCATTGAAATAAATTAGATGCCAGTGGATTAACATTCGGATAAAGATTTACTGTACCAAGTTTCACTGCACGCGGATGGTTAAATTGCGAGAAACGTCCATGTGAATATTTATAATTCGCGTCACCGCCATGTTGGATTTGTGATCACCAGGTTATTTAAAGTCCTATAGGTGAACTTAAGTCCATAGCCCCTATGAACATTAAAAAAACAGTTTGATTGCTGAAATAGATTCGTAGATATTCAGTATCGTCTAAATATTTCGGATGGTCACCATGTTGGATTGTTAAATGTATAGGCCATAGAGTCATGTAACATTAAAGGAAAATTATTGCGTAGGTTCATTATTCAAACTTTCACTTCGATCGCATGACTACATCACAAGAAATAAAAACTTAATTTTAAAATTCGCACTGCCGCCATCTTGAGGTTATGTAAACAATTGAACTAAATTAGATACCAGTGGATTACAATGTGTATAAATATTTCCTGTACCAGGTTTCAGTGCGCTTGGAACATTAAATCGCGAGAAAGGTCTATTTAAAACTTTCAAATTTGCTTGGCCGCCATGTTCGTTTTGTAGTTAACCGGTTTTTGAAAATGTTATAGATGGACTTCCAGTAGTGCCCTTTATCTCCGTACAAAATTTTAGGGAGATACCGCTAATAGTTTCAGAGATATAGAATGCCGGTGAAATATTTCGCACATCCGCCATCTTGTGATTATGTAAACAATTGAACGAAGTTAGATGTCGGTGCATTACAATGTATATAAACATATACTGTACCAAGTTTCATTGCGTTTGGTTGGTCAAATCGCGAGAAACGTTTATTTAAAAGTCGCAAATTCGCTTGGCCGCCATGTTGGTTTTGTAGTTACCAGGTTTTCAATAGTCACATAAGTGAACTTATAGTAGTTCTCTCTATCACCATAGAAAATGTCAGGGTAATATCGGTAATAGTTTCGGAGATATTGAATGCTGGTGATATATTTCGCACAGCCGCCATGTTGGATTGGTGAGTCATAACAAAATTTGAAGGGCACGGTCGAGGTCGCCGGGAATAGTGCTATGAACTTTCCGAGTTTCATTGAAATCGCTCCTGCCGTTTAGATTTTATCAGGGGGGGGACACACACACGAATCACACACACGCACACACACACACACACACACACACACACACACACGCACACACACACGGACAAAAGGTGATCTCATAAGCCTATTTTTTCAAAATTGAAAATAGGCTAAAAATATAAATAATAATAATGAAGTGGGGTAGGAGGCGATCACCATGACTGATGTTCTGCACACCACAATATACAGTAAGTCGACTCCATCCCGGAGAAGAGCAGGGCTAGACGGCAAAGCAGAGCGATCAGGATAAACACTTCCCCCACTTAAGCCTTGGTACGGCTTAGCGCACGCCAACCCCTCTAACGAGGAGCCATTTCAAGCCACAGAGGGATCAACTTTTACGGTGTGACGAGAAAGAAGCACAGAGTTCGCCAAAGTTTATCAAGACGGCGAGCATGTTTAGATTTAAGTAGCATTCTTCAGAGAAGGCACCACAACTAGGACAGAGAGAGACGCAAACATTTCAAGATTTTATTCAATCTATATGTTAATATGGTGCAGTGAATTTTGTAGCAGTTCGTCTGCAGGAAAGTTTAAACCTATCAGACTCAACGATACGTTGTTTTTCAGTCGACCAACCTGTCGAAGTGAGCCCAATTATCTTGGATGGTTATTACGTGTTGGAAGCCTTTTTTCAGTGTTGCCTTAGTTAACTATATTAATGCTTTTCAGTCAGTCAACACGACTGTACAGAAGTAAGGCTTGATGATCAAAACTAGACCTCCAAGTGAATGAATGAATTGATTTATTATATATGAGCCTCCGTGGCTCAGGCGGCAGCACACCGGCCTCTCACCGCTGGGTCCGTGGTTCAAATCCCAGTCACTCCATGTGAGATCTGTGCTGGTCAAAACGGAGGCAGACAGGTTTTTCTCCGGGTACTCCGGTTTTCGCTGTCACAAATTTCATTCCAGCAACTCTCTCCGCTTTTATTTCATTTCATCTGCCATTCATTTAATCATTGCCCTAGGGGAGTGCGACATGCTTCGGCTGCCGGCACAGTTCTTATCCGCACCGCTAGATGGGGGCTTCATTCATTCCATCCCTGACCCGGTCGTTCGACTGGAAGCAGGCTGTGGATTTTCATTTATTTATTGTACTCAAAGCACAACGTGCACATAAGGCGTGTTTACATGAATTTACAAGTCTAAAGAGTAATTGGCGAGTGTAATTGTCCTCTTAGAGCAGCTCCTCAGGTCGTACTGCAGACAATTCATTCCCCACAGTTGGCATTTTCAGTTGTCATCCGGTTTGTGGTGGGCGTCAGCCGTACGGATCTTCCAGTGAAAGCCGTGGACGGCTAATCTTGTGTTGACATGTCTGAGCTCGAAGTTTGGACCTTTCCATGTGTCAGTCTGGTGAATATATTAATCTCATGTAATTCGTTTCAGGGTTAGGGGATAACCCTCGTTTCACTGTGGACAGTGTTAGTGATAGCAGCTGCACAGCAACGGATACCAAATCGCTCTAATCACCAGCTAAGTTCTTTAATCTATTCCAAGTTACAAACACCAACATGACTAACCACGTATCTAAATAAGTGTACATATAGGAAATACCTTGTAATAATAAAACTACCCTTGGCCCGTGAAGGTCCTAGGCCTACCAAGCGACCGCTGCCCAGCCAAACGGCCTGCCGATATTGGGGTGACGCGTGATCAGCACATCGGGTCCCCTCGGCCGTTAATCTTGGTTTTCTTGATCGGGACGCTGCCTCACTGTCAGATAGCTACTGAATTGTCCTCACGAGGCTGAGTGCACCCCGTTCCAGCCCTCACGTCAGTTTCTAAAGTCCCTGACAGAGCCGGGATCGAACCCGGGGCCTTCGGGTGAGAGGCAGGCGCACTACCCCAACACCACGGGGCCGGCCTTGGGAATACCTTAACCCATATAATTGTGCAGATTTAATAAGCTGAGTGTAAACGATCTGATGAAGATCGCTTGGCGACCTAAACTAGTCGTTCAAGTTAATTTATTAATCTCATGCAATATTTCGAATATTTCGGACACGTGATGCGGAATGAAAAATACAGGATCCTACTGTTGATGATTGAGGTGAAGGTCTCAGGGCAGCGGGGACCTGGACGAAGGAGAATCTCACGGCTGAAGAACCTGAGGGACTGGTTTGAGATGAACACGACGACCCTTTTCTGTGTGGCAGACTCGAAGAATAGAATCGCCATGGTGACTGCCAACCTTTGATAAAAGACGGCACAGCAAGAAGAAGAATATTTTCATCATGGTTAGGGCATGACACCTAGTTCACTATGGACAGTGTTAGGGATAGAAGCTGCACAGGAATGGTTAAAACATCGCTCAAATAACCAGCTGAGTTCTTTAATTCATTTCAAGTTACAAACACCAAGTTTACCATGTACTATAATGTAACCGCTACTATCATCATGCTTATCATATGGCTCAGGTATCTGGTGGAAGTACTTTTAGGGGAAAAAATATTTTCACTGACATTTAACAGTTAGATCAAGGACTCTTCCTCGACGATCTACACGTATCAGAAGTTTAAATTTAGAGTTGCACGTAATTTTCCACGAAGTGGAATCGGTTGACACTCAAAATGCCACACCAACCAGGAAAGAAAATAGTCCTATCCTTTCATTTTGTGGGAAAAAAATATGAATCATACCTTATGTCTCTCTAAGAAGGACTGATGACCAAACTGTCCTATGCCTCTAAAGTGAATTATCGAACATCCTACAACTTATCAGGAAGTAGGCCTGCCAGGAAACGTCCGAAGATCATCAACGTGAGCAGAATTAGAATTCTTAACCTCACTTGTGTAAAAAGCCGTATTGGAGATAAGAATGGATTAATTTTAGCTTCTACAGTAGACTTGCCTTCACCACATCGCAGTCAATGGCCGATTAGGTTTATACCATTAGTGCTTCCGTTTGCCAAAGAAGATAAGTGATGGTCTTATCAGGTAAGCATAGAAAGCAAGATCCTTTAAGTAACTGATGCACTGATAACCTATATGTATGTCAACATTGTGTATCACTTGATCATAGATTCTGTGAATTGGTATCTGCATCCGCTGTTGCTTACTTCACAGGTCACCAGATAAACTGCCCGCTGGATCCGGCCGGTTTGGGACAGCAAGGCTATGAGGGAACGGACTAAAACTGCGGTCCAGTACGAGAGAGATAATCATATTATGCTGGAGGGAGTTCCCGAGCGGTCACCAATCTAAACAAGGCTATCAGACACTAGTACACTAGTACACGTGGTTGATGTCCAACATGCCTCATTTTAGCAGACCAGAGTTAAAGTTTATGTCACAGCTAAGAATGGAAACCTCTCTTGGTAGATTTGCCTCAAAGTTCGATGTACCCAGTTCCAGCTTTCCGACCAGAATTAAGATCCTGAGTGTGGTTTCTTCCCATGGTTTTCCCCACTCCCTTCAGCAAAATGCCGGGATAGTACCTTATTTCACGTCCTTGGCCTATGAACTCGACACCTTTCTTGGTAGTTTTGCCTCATGAAGTTGAGTGTATCCAGTTCCGGCTTTCCGACCAGAATGAAGTTCATGTCGGACCTATGAACTCGACACCTTTTTTGGTAGTTTTGCCTCATGAAGTTGGGTGTACCCAGTTCCGGCTTTCCGACCAGAATGAAGTTCATGTCAGACCTATGAACTCGACACCTTTTTTGGTAGTTTTGCCTCATGAAGTTGAGTGTACCCCTTTTCAATTTACAGACCAGAATTCAATTTCGTGGCCGAACTGGGAATCAGACCCACGGCCTCAATACGTGCCCCAAGGCCAGAGAAGGCGGCAGCCTCTCTTTGTTTATCTCCTCACCACGTGGCCATTGCCCTCATGTGAGCTATTCATTTAAAAACATGAACGAACGGTTCATTGATCGCTTATTTTTAGGCAAACGGTTCAAGGAACCACATTATTTCCGGCAATTTACTCTCCTCCCTCTCTACCTTTCCCCAGCAGTCTAATCGAAACTTCCACCAGACTGAGCGCCAATAAATCCGTCTGGGACTAACAAGGCAACATATAGAACGTGAACTCCCCGATCTTTAGTAAACTGGTAGCAGAGGAGTGCACAGTTGGCTTGCTGTACATACTGTACATTTTTGTTGCTGTTGATATATTTAGGGGCGGACCACATCGTGGTGTAGCGGGCAGCGTTCTTAGCTGCCGCACCGGAGGTCCCGGTTCGATTCCCGGCGCGGACAGAGGCTATCCTGAGTGTGGTTTCTTCCCATGGTTTTCTCCACTCCCTTCAGAAAAATGCCGGGATAGTACCTTACTTCACGTCCTGGGCCTGCCCCTAACACAGTCACTCACACACACACACATTACTACACCCCCCAGGGGCTCACATCTAGTGGGACGTGGGTTGGCGACCACGGGGCCCCTGCTGAGTCCGTCATTGCTTCCACTTACTTGTGCAGGGCTCCTCTCAGTCTTCTTTCCTGTCGACCTCACTTGGTCAACTCTTGTTCTCTTCCAACCCCGACGGTATTAGGGTATCCGAGGCCTAGGGAGTCTCTTCCTTTCCCGCCTTAATTGGCCCTTGTCTCATCTTTTCTGATACCCTCCTTCTGCGAGGGGTCAGCCTTCTTTTTCTTTTAATATTCTCTCCTGCCTTCTGCTCAAGGCCCTCAACGAGGCCGGGTGTATGTAGCCCCACCACTTCTGGTGCACCCTGGATAATGCTACACCCTCAGGGGCTCACGGCTGGTGAGTTCGGGAGTTGGCGACCCCGAGGGATTCCTGAGCTGGGTCAGATTTCCCCCTTTTGTCCTTTACCTGTGGGGATGACCCTCTCCTCTTTTACTTTCCTATCTGCCTTTCATGGCTCTCCTTCCTTCCAAGTCCCTCAATCCGCATTCTTCGAGGGTTGAGGGCATTTCTTTTCCTCCTGTCCTCTCTTTGCCTTATTCTCCTTTTGTTTTCCATTTCTTCTTCTAGTATATAAGTTAGTAGTTAGTTTTAGTTATAGTTCACATTTCATTATCATCTTCACGATCACCCAAACCATTAGGGGCCAATAACCTAGATGTTAGGCCCCTTAAAACGACAGTTATCATCATCATCATCATCATCAACACTACTACAGTCATCACATTAATAGGCTACAGGTTATCAGACATACACCCAACTACTCGGGGCTGATGATTACATGTCCCAACCCCTTAAAATGAATTAAAGGGATTCGCACGTTTGTTACCCGAATCTACTGGCATTACAATAATATTTTAAATTATATAAAGCATAAATTACTAAAGCAACGTATTTAGACATTTTGAGGAATAAGCCGATCCCTTAGGCTCTGTATGTCATGTGCTCTTTAAAATGAATGTTATACAGCCAGAATTGCAACCCTTTCCTGTTCAGAGTGCTCAATGACATAATTTGAATTAGAATAGCTTAAATCATCATATTACATTTGTCATGAAGAAAACATAATGGAAAAATATATCATAAATAGAGCTGGGATTTCTATGTAATTACATATCTATCTATATATATAAAAATCAATGTAACGTGATAGTTTGTCTGTGGGTGTGTATGTCTCCTATGCGTTCATATACCATTCGTCCGATTGCGATGAAACTTGGGTGAGATGTTGAGTACACTCCAAGGAAGGTTTCTGACTTAGTAAATCCATTTTACAATAGGTAGCGCACGCGTAGATTCAACAAATGAGCGACGATGCGCGAAGCATTTCAAAAAAGTCCCGTATGTGTTCATATACCATTCGTCCGATTGCGATGAAACTTGGGTGAGATGTTGAGTACACTCCAAGGATGGTTTCTGACTTAGTAAATCCATTTTACAATAGGTAGCGCACGCGTAGATTCAACAAATGAGCGACGATGCGCGAAGCATTTCAACAAAGTCCCGTATGTGTTCATATACCATTCGTCCGATAGCGATGAAACTTGGGTGAGATGTTGAGTACACTCCAAGGAAGGTTTCTGACTTAGTAAATCCATTTTACAATAGGTAGCGCACGCGTAGATTCAACAAATGAGCGACGATGCGCGATGCATTTCAACAAAGTCCCGTATGTGTTCATATACCATTCGTCCGATTGCGATGAAACTTGGGTGAGATGTTGAGTACACTCCAAGGATGGTTTCTGACTTAGCAAATCCATTTTACAATAGGTAGCGCACGCGTAGATTCAACAAATGAGCGACGATGCGCGAAGCATTTCAACAAAGTCCCGTATGTGTTCATATACCATTCGTCCGATAGCGATGAAACTTGGGTGAGATGTTGAGTACACTCCAAGGAAGGTTTCTGACTTAGTAAATCCATTTTACAATAGGTAGCGCACGCGTAGATTCAACAAATGAGCGACGATGCGCGAAGCATTTCAACAAAGTCCCGTATGTGTTCATATACCATTCGTCCGATTGCGATGAAACTTGGGTGAGATGTTGAGTACACTCCAAGGAAGGTTTCTGACTTAGTAAATCCATTTTACAATAGGTAGCGCACGCGTAGAATCAACAAATGAGCGACGATGCGCGAAGCATTTCAACAAAGTCCCGTATGCATTCATATACCATTCGTTCGATAGCGATGAAACATGGGTGAGATGTTGAGTACACTCCAAGGAAGGTTTCTGACTTAGTAAATCCATTTTACAATAGGTAGCGCACGCGTAGATTCAACAAATGAGCGACGATGCGCGAAGCATTTCAACAAAGTCCCGAATGCATTCATATACCATTCGTCCGATAGCTATGAAACTTGCGTAAAATGTTGTGTACACTGCAGGGAAATTTTCTGGCTTAGTACATCCACTTTACAATAGGCAGCGCACGATTAGATTCAACAAATGAGCTACGACGCGCGAAGCATTTCAACAAAGTCACGTTTGCGTTCATATACCATTCGTCCGATAGCGATGAAACTAGGCTGAGATTTTGTGTGCACTCCAGGGAAGGTTTCTAGCTTAGTAAATCCCTTTAAAAATAGGTAGAGCACGAGTAGAATCAACAAATGAGCAACGGCGCGCGAAGCGTTTCAACAAAGTCCCATTTAATTTCATATACCATTCATCCGATAGCGATGAAACTTGGGTGAGATGCTGTGTACACTCCAGGGAAGGTTTCTGGCTTAGTACATACATTTTACAATAGGTAGCGCACCAGTAGATTCAACAAATGAGCGATGACACGCGAAGCGTTTCAACAAAGTCCCGTATAAAGTCATATACCATTCGTCTGATAGTGATAAATGTTTGGTGAATTGTTGTGTACACTCCAGGAAAGGTTTCTGGCTAAGTAAATCCATTTTACAATACGAAGCGCACGTTTATGTTCAACAAATGAGTGACTACGCGCGAAGCGTTTCGACAACGTCCCGTATACGTTCACATACCATTCATCCTATTGCGATGAAACTTGGGTGAGATGTTGTGTACACTCCAGGGAAGGTTTCTGGCTGAGTACATCCATATTACAATATGTAGCGCAAGAGTAGAATCAACAAATGAGCGACGACACGCGAAGCGTTTCAACCAAGTCCCGTATGCATACATGTACCATTCGTCCGTACCTATGAAACTTGGGTGAGATGTTGTGTACACGTCATGGAAAATTTCTGGCTTAGTAAATCCCCTATACAATATGCAGCGCACAATTTGATTCAACAAATGAGGGACGACGCGCGAAGCGTTTCAACAAAGTCCCGTATAAGGTCATATACCATTCTGCCGTTAGCGGTGAAACTTGGGTGAAATATGGTTGACACTCCAAGGAAGGATTCTGGGTTAGTAAATACATTTCACAGTAGGTAGCACACGAGTAGATTCGACAAATGAACGACGATAGCGATGAAACTTGGGTGAGATGTTGTGGACACTTACGTGACGGTTTCTAACTTAGTAAATACATTTTACAGTAGGTAGCGCACGAGTAGATTCAACAAATGAGTGACGGAGTGCGAATCGTTTAAACAAAATCAGGTATGCGTTCATATACTATTCATCCGATTGCGATGAAACATTGATCAGTTATTTTGTACAGCCAGGGAAGGGGACTTAGTAAATCCATTTCACAATAAGTAGCGCAAGAGTAGATGCAACAAATGAGTGACAGCGACGAAACTTTTTGAAAGTTGTTGTGCACGCTCCCTCGAATGGTTCTAAATTAGAAAATCCATTTTATGATAGCTTAGAGGCAGTTAACATGTTGTGTATCCAAAATCACTTCAAGAAAGAGAATTTCAACGCCAACAGTTTCTTTGATTGGCATTGCAACGCATGCCGGGTACAGCTTGTATATATATAAATCAATCTTACGTGATAGTTCGTCTGTGGGTGTGTGTGTATGTCTCCTATGCATTCATATACCACTCAACCGATTGCGATGAAACTTGGGTGAGATGTTGAGTACACTCTAAGGAAGGTTTCTGACTTAGTAAATCCATTTTACAATAGGTAGCGCACGCGTAGATTCAACAAATGAGTGACGATGCGCGAAGCGTTTCAAACAAGTCCCGTATGTGTTCATATACCATTCGTCCGATAGCGATGAAACTTGGGTGAGATGTTGTATACACTTACGTGAAGGTTTCCAAATTAGTGAGTACATTTCACAGTAGATAGCGCACGAGTAGATTCAACAAATGAGCGACGACACGCAAAGTGTTTCAAAAATGTCCCGTATGCATTCATATACCATTCGTCCGATAGCTATGAAACTTGCGTAAAATGTTGTGTACACTTCAGGGAAATTTTCTGGCTTAGTAAATCCACTTTACAATAGGCAGCGCACGAGTAGATTCAACAAATGAGCTACGACGCGCGAAGCATTTCAACAAAGTCAGTTTCAAAAAAGTCCCGTATGCATTCATATACCATTCGTCCGATAGCTATGAAACTTGCGTAAAATGTTGTGTACACTTCAGGGAAATTTTCTGGCTTATTAAATTCACTTTACAATAGGCAGCGCACGAGTAGATTCAACAAATGAGCTACGACGCGTGAAGCATTTCAACAAAGTCACGTATGCGTTCATATACCATTCGTCCGATAGCGATGAAACTAGGCTGAGATGTGTGCACTCCAGGGAAGGTTTCTGGCTTAGTAAATCCCTTTAAAAATAGGAAGAGCAGGAGCAGAATCAACAAATGAGCGACGACGCGCGAAGTTTTTCATCAAAGTCCCATATAAGGTCATATACCATTCATCCGATAGCGATGAAACTTGGGTGAGCTGTTGTGTACACTCCAGGGAAGGTTTCTGGCTCAGTACATCCATTTTACAATAGGTAGCGCAGCAGTAGATTCAACAAATGAGCGATGACATGCAAAGCGTTTCAACAAAGTCCCGTATAAGGTCATATACTATTCGTCTGACAGTGATAAATGTTTGGTGAATTGTTGTGTACACTACAGGAAAGGTTTCTGGCTTAGTTAATCCATTTTACAATACGAAGCGCACGTTTAGATTCAACAAATGAGTGACTACGCGCGAAGCGTTTCGACAACGTCCCGTATACGTTCACATACCATTCATCCGATTGCGATGAAACTTGGGTGAGATGTTGTGTACACTCCAGGGAAGGTTTCTGGCTGAGTACATCCATATTACAATAAGTAGCGCAAGTAGAATCAACAAATGAGCGACGACACGCGAAGCGTTTCAACCATGTCCCGTCTGCATTCATATACCATTCGTCCGATAGCTATGAAACTTGGGTGAGATGTTGTGTACACTTCATGGAAGGTTTCTGGCTTAGTAAATCCACTATACAACAGGCAGCGCACAAGTAGATTCAACAAATGAGGGACGACGCGCGAAGCGTTTCAACAAAGTCCCGTATAAGGTCATATACCATTCTGCCGTTAGCGGTGAAACTTGGGTGAAATATGGTGGACACTCCAAGGAAGGTTTCTGGCTTAGTAAATATATTTCACAGTAGGTAGCACACGAGTAGATTCGACAAATGAACGACGACACGCGGAGCGTTTCAATACACTCCCCTATGTCTTCATATCCCATTAGTCCGATAGCGATGAAACTTGGGTGAGATGTTGTGGACACTTACGTGACGGTTTCTAACTTGGTAAATACATTTTACAGCAGGTAGCGCACGAGTAGATTCAACACATGAGTGACGGAGCGTGAATCGTTTAAACAAAATCCGGTATGCGTTCATATACTATTCATCCGATTGCGATGAAACATTGATCAGTTATTGTGTACACGCCAGGGAAGGGTTTCGACTTAGTAAATCCATTTCACAATAAGTAGCGCAAGAGTAGATGCAACAAATGGGTGCCGACGCGCGAAGCGTTTCAACAAAATCCCATATTGGGTTCATATAACCTTCTTCGATTGTGATGAAACCTTGATGAGTTATTGTGTGCACGCCAGGGTAGGGTTTCGACTTAGCAAATTCATTTCTCAATAGGTAGCGTACGAGTAGAATCAACAAATGAGTGACAGCGCACGAATCGTTCAAACAAAATCCCGTATACGTTCATATACCATTCATCCGATTGCGATGAAACTTTTGAAAGTTGTTGTGCACGCTCCCACGATTGATTCTAAATTAGAAAATCCATTTTACGATAGCATAGGGGCAGTTAACGGAAATTGAAAAACATGTTGTGTATCCAAAAGCACTTCAAAAAACAGAATTTCAACGCCAACACTTTCTTTGATTGGCATTGCAACGCATGCCGGGTACAGCTTGTTAAACATATTTTTTATATTTGTGGGTATCCTACATATTCTTAGTGATATTACATAAAATTACATATTTCAGAGTTTTCCTGTTTTTATATGAAATAAATTGCTGAATTGAAGTTTCACAATTAATGTGGGGCTGTTGTCTGTCCTCTCAACAGGGGGTTAAGGTAATTATGAGTGACAGGTATTTGCGAGGATGATAAGTGCCGTGCATGGGGAAACTGGTGCAAGTGTATTGAGTAAATTGCAAAAAGTGTTGAAGAGAATTCCTGGTTATTCAACATTTCACAGTGTGTGCCGAATTCTAAATGGAGATGACGTTGATCCTCCCGAGGACATTTCTCCAGCGAAAAATTCCTATCCTAAAATTTGCCCCAGTTACATCGTGTGATGTTGAGAGATCTTTCTCTGCATATAAGAACATCCTAAGTGACAAACGCCTTTCTATGACCACAAAGAACATCGAAAAATACGTAATAGTTCACTGTGCGACAAAATTTAATGAATAAACGTGCTTTGAGTTATGAAAATAATAAGTTTCTATTGAATATGTGTGTGGTATATTCATATAATATGACTCCAAAGAACATTGAAAAATACTTCATTGTTCTCTGTGCTACAAAATGTAATATAAAGCCTGTTTAGAGTGTTGTAACTGACAAAATGGTAAGTTTATATTAATTATATGATATTACAAATTTTGCCTAATCTACATATTTGGCTACATATTTCGGTGCTTTTTTTTTAAATTCCTATTTATTTATTGTCGTTTTAACTCGTAGAGTCATATCGCGACATACAGAATTTTGTACATAGCTATAACAATGTTGGATACAAACATTTACTTAAGGTGCGGTATTGCAAAAGTTGTTACAGAGGTTATATATCTTGGTACTGAACCCTTTATCCTCTGTTGGATAAATGATTCTATGTTTTATTTCTTCAATTAATAAATATTTCCACCAGCATCATGAAAGTAGCCAGACGGAGATGAGGAAATTTCAAGCATTTGTTGGAGACAGCGGGTACATACCTGAAGCAGATTGACAAAAGGCTAAATACTTTAGCTGTGAAAGGAAATAGCCTAGCGATGTGTCAGAAGGACAGGTGTTGGCCGCCTCAAAAATAGAAGCGACGCGCAGTGAGACATGCTGCTGGTATGTTCGTTGTGATATTCGCGCCTAGAAGTAATATGATGCAGTAACGTGAGTGGCTGATGAAGAAAATAGACACTCCTACGACGCCAAGATGTGCTAAAAACCGCCAAATTACAGAAAATGTGGGAACCAATGAGAGAAGAATGCCTATTTAGCGCGGCAGGTCTAGCGTGGGCACGCTCGGCTAGCATTCACGCGGGAGATCGCCTAGACAAAATCTCTACGATCGATTCTAGGATTAATGGGCATATTCTTGACCTGCGCTATTTTTCGAGTTCAGTGATATTTATTTCATTCCTGTATCACTATTATTTTGTGAAATTTTTGTATAAATTCCCCCCCCCCCATCAAGACCTAGGGCCAGTTCATTTATAAGTGGTGTGAAGAGCCAAGACTTTGATTATTATTATTCTGTGCGTCTACGGACGTTACTATTACTTTGGTTCGTCTGAGGACGGAGGCTGTTATTTTGTGTGTCAGTGGACACAGGCTTTTATACTTTGCGCGTCTAAGGACGTTGACAGTTATACTTTGCGTGTCATGAAGGACACAGAAATTATTATTGAAAGTGTTAAATTCAGTGTTAGATAGTCACAGTACTATATTTGTAGGGGCAGTATCTTCGATAATTCGCCAATAAACTGTTTTGGGGAAAGAAGTACCCGAACGGCGAATTTAGTAGTCAGACATCAAGTGTATAATAATTTAATTTTTGAATCAGCACGAGAGATGACATCATTGACCATGGAGGAAGCCTGGAAATATCAAGACTCCGTCAAGATGGTTGAGATGAGATAAGAAGAATCCAGTTGGGAAATGGCTGCAGATGTTCTTTGACGGGTGACTGGCTGAGGATGAGTACCGAATAATATTTATTATTATCTGATAAATTAACTTATGGTGTATGGGACATATCTTGTTTTGTAAATAATTTGCTTGTGTGATTAACGTAGTCTATTTAGTATTGGTCTGACACACCTTTTGCATGGAAACAGCTCGCATGTATTATTAGTAGAAGGTTCTTTTCTTGTTTGTTGTTTTAACTAACGTAGCTATGTGAACGGCCGTGTTTGCATATGTTACGCAATGCGGTTAAAAACGTCTCTCGGAGATATGTTGTGTTTCAGAAGTAGGACTGAAGTAAAATAATTATACAGTAGATTGGAGGGTAATTAATTTCTTTTGTTTTATTATTGATCAGATTCAGTGAAATTATTGCTTTTGTGACGAAGAGCAGTCAGCTCTATCGTAAGTTTTATTATTTTTTAATTGATTGGGCGAGCATCCATTCAGCCGATCTGTGTAAAAAAACGTATTGTCATTCTCAAATATGTGTGTGTGTGAGTGTGTGTTTTTGTGTCATTACAAGCGGGATTTTCAGCTTAGACTGATTTCTGGCAGCTTGATGACAAATCCAGATTGTGACCTCGCGAGGGCAATTCTGGATATTTTGATTAATGTCTGACCATATTTTGAAGTGGTTGAGTTTGTTGCTGTTGATTCCTTGAGATAACGGCACAGCTGGTCAGTTATATTTATACACACTGGAGTGGGACAATGGCAGGTGATTGAGGAAGAGGGGAGATGTTGCACAAGACGGACTGAGGATTGCCAGCCAGGTCATTAGTGGAGAGTGCCTGTGTGGCTCAGTAATAACTTGTAATACAGAATTAAGAACTGATCAATGGTAAACATTGTTTAAATAAATGGGAGTTGCCTACGAATCACGATAATCTCCGAAGCGTTAGCTTAACATGCAGTTTTGTTCATATAAAGTGATGTCAGCCAGTCAGGCTTTTGTTGTTGTTGGTTTATTCCATGTTTATATTTCATTCAGTGACCCGTGAGTCACATGCTTGCTGTATTTCCTTGTTTGTGTTGAGCAATTTGGCCCGTGATGGCAGCTCAAAGTCAAGTGCGTCTTCGCGCTAATGAGGGTCCCGAGAGAGATTCCTGTAGATAGTAGATTTGTAGTGCGTGTGTCAGCATTACTTTTTAAGGGTTTTATTTAATGTCATGTTCCATATCCATAAACGTTGATTTACGAGATTATTGTTCGTAAGCATCGTGGCTGTTAACCCGTTGTAAACGAACAGTCATCCAAAGTACTCATTCCTCGTAGTTAGTCATTACGCGCACATAAAACCCAAATTGCAAGGTAGTGGAACCAGGATCCACATTTTAAAATAAAGGGGAGATCCGTCTGACTCCTCAAATTTATAGATATTCCTATCATGGGAAATTCAGGGAGGATTGTTTATATATTTTATTGTTGTTTATTTCTTTTTATGCACTATTAGTCATTAAATCTTGTTATTATTTTACATCTTGTCACCTTTCTTTCTCGATTTATAGTTTATATCCTATGACCCTTACCTCAGTAGAGCACGTTGTTTGGCGAACGTAAACATCACATAGGAACTGAGCGCGACCCCTTGATTAAGATTTCTTACATATAAACACTGCTTTTCTGAAGGGTTCAGTACATATTCGTCAGTTTAAAAAAATTAATTATGTTTTTGAAATGGATGTGTTCATTTAAGATCTCACTTAGGCTTTTTCTCTGATGGAGGTTGCATAGAGTTCTTTGTTGGTCGTACAAAGGGCATTTTAGTAGTATGTGGTTAACCGTTTTCCGTTCTTGACAGTTCTCGCATACCGGTGGAGATGTCTTGCAGAAGATGTGTGCGTGGGTCATTTTGGTATGACCTATTCGTATTCTGGTAATGAGGACTTGTTCTCGGCGTGGAAGGAGCGGGGTGTCGAATTTATTTGTAGAATCATTCCGGACGTCATGAAGCTTTGAGTGTGGGGACCGGATCCAGTCGGTTAACCATTGTTTGTGGATTTTTGGTTTAAGAGAAGAGGCCACATCATTGTAGGGGGTGAGAAAGTTTGGATCTTGAGGGGAGAGACGAGTTGCTTCTTTGGCTGCTATGTCTGCTTGTTCGTTGCCTTTTATCCCCTTGTGTGAGGGAATCCACATAATGTAAATTGGTGCTTTTTGTTACATATTTATGTACATATTATGCCACTTGAGATTACATAAAAATCCCAGCTCTAGTCATAAACATCCGAGTCCTAGTAATGATATTCAACAATTTCGGATTGTATTCTAAAAACTATCCGCAAATTTACTCCAAACATTATCCGCAGCTTACCCGCTATCCGCACAGCCATGCAAACTATATCCGTATGGCGAAAATTTTGCACTGGGCTTTATCCATAGAATCACTGATGGTAGGATTCGACTGAACCGATGACATCATCATCATGTGCAATATAGAACATTCTGGAGTTCCTTAACAATCAGTAGGGCCCGGATGTTGATGACATGTCATCTTTTTACTGAGTTGTCCAAAAATTGCTGAAGTACATAGAAACTCCTTCAAATATGTCATTTTGATTTTGCATCTTTTTGCATTATTTGCTATTTTTTCATGTTAAGAGCATTTTTTAAAGTTTGGTAGATTTTTTGGGTCATATTTTAGATAAATCGGCCTTTTAAGATTTTTTATTTCAATTTAGGTCATGTCACAGCTTTATATGAGGGAGTTACGTCTCTCAGAGTTAAGAAGAAGCTAGTAGCTGATACAATATACTTTAAAATATTGAAATAAAATATTTCGGTATTGCTATTAGTAGAAAAATTTATATCTTGGGTGCAGAAGAACGGTGCCGTAGGTATACAGATGCTCTTGTTTTCGTCGCAAACTAGTTAATATTAGTGGAATAGAATGTTACTTGCTCTGTTGACGAAGGAAGCTGTGGCGGGGTAGAAAGGGGAAGGGGGTGTATATTCTCGTCTCAGTTCATTTTCTCCATTTTATAATGCATTTTTCGAATTTTTGAAATATTGGTGAGTTTATTAATACAGGGCCATCGAAAAATAATGCCAACATTTCAAAAAATTATAGCACCGAAACCCTTTATGTTAAACGTGTAATTCTTTCACGGAACGCCAGCTGGTTAAAGTAAGTTTTGTTTTGGAGGGGATGTGACCTTGCTACGCCCCCACTAGATGCGCAGTAGCCAAGGTCGGCCGGGGGCGCGTGCGCCAATGAAGTCCAGACCTCACCCCTTTGGATTTTTTTTTCTGGGGGTACATTAAAAACATTGTGTATGAAGAAAAAAATCTGGATTTGGAGCACCTGCGGGAGCGAATTTCTGCCGCCATCTTGACAGTTACTCCTGAAATGATTGCACGTACCAATCCAGCTATTGGGAAAGCGTGCTTTCAATGCTGATGTTTGTGGTCGGCCTGGCCTAGATTTTTTCTCTACAGTCCCTGTTTCCTTAAACTGATTAAACCATCGAATTACAGCTTTGTAATCAGGTGCAGTTTGTCGGGCGATGCAGTCATTGGTGCACGCGCCCCCGGCCGACCTTGGCTACTGCGCATCTAGTGTGCGCATAGCAAGGTCACGTCGTCTCCAAAACAAAATTTAATTTAACCATCTGGCGTTCAGTGAAAGAATTACACGTTTAACATAAAGGGTTCCGGTGCTATAATTTTTTGAAATGTTGGCATTATTTTCGACGGCCCTGTATAAAATCATTTTCTTCATTTTATAGTCCATTTTTCGAATATTTAGGTAATTTATTACAGTCATTTTTGAAAATTGTAAGGGCCGTTGTTGAACTTTTTTCCGGCATCAACATTCGGGCCCTAACAATCAGCAATCGAATGCAAGAACTTTGGTCTATACTGTATTATGATTAAGCGGGTGCTGAAATAGCGTAAATCAACCACTGACCCTGTTGTCTCACGGCTAGTGAACTTGCACTGACAAGATTAGACACTCAGGATTTATTGTATGCAATTCACATTATGCTTTCAACCGAATGAGATATTAACTTAGATCGGCGATTATTCATTGCAACATCTTAAACAGCAGCATCGCAATGGAAGATGGAGTGCCTCGAAAAATCTGTTTCTTGCTTAGATTTACTGGCAAAAGCAAACCTCGTGGTCTGCAAATCATTTGCTAACTCGCCGCGTCAACTGCCCGATGTCTTCGTCTATCAAAGTGATGAAAAGGGCCCGTCAGAGAGAAATGCCTGTTTAGTCCTCAGCGTTCCAAAGAGTTCGAATCCATGCCTTAAAAGATACACATCTGAAAATCCACAGCCTTCTTCCAGTCGACTGACCGGGTCAGGGATGGAATGGAAGAAGCCCCCATCTAGCGGCGAGGATATGAACTGTGCCGGCTGCCTAAGCCTGTCGCACTCCTCTGAGGCAATGATTAAATGAATGGCAGATGAAATGATAGTGGAGAGTGTTGCCGGAATGAAATGTTGACAGTGAAAACCGGAGTACCCGGAGAAAAACCTGCCTGCCACCATTCTGTCCAGCACAGATCTCACATAGAGTGACCGGGATTTGAACCACGGACCCAGCGGTGAGAGGCCGGCGTGCTGTCGCCTAAGCCACGGAGGCTTCCTCAAAAGATACACATCTGCATGTTGCATATTCATACTGTTTGGCACGGTGGGTCAGTGGTTATCGTGTCAAACTACGAACCTCAAACTTGCAGGTTCGCTCCTGGCCATGGTAAGTTATTTTTTTGAAAGGCAATAAAAAACTCGGCACGCATGTCATACGTTGTTGGCATGTTAAAGAACAAATGGCAAAATTAATCTCGGGATTTTCCGTCAACACAAAAAGTTCCTCCTTTCTCTACTAGAAAGCGCTGTAGTGTCAAGGAGCTTAGATATCCAACTTGCTTGACTTTCATAGCGCTCCAAGGAACAACACAAATTCAACATGCAAGCTGCCCTCTGGGTGTCAAATAACAAAGCTTGCACCCGGCATCCGAGGCCATACGCTATTCTTTTTCTTATTATATCCATACTGAATAGCTGTCTAATGAGTGAAAGTTCGTTGTGTACACATCCAACACATGCTTACTGTTGTTGTTGCTGATTTTAGAGCCATTTGTGACATCGTAGTCATATAGCCTCGTGTACTTGGAGAGTGTGTGGAATTTGTGATATCACCTGTGTTATTGTGATGGCCAATAGTAACAGAAAATAACAATATAAGAGAAGAAATATATACCAGGATTGCAGCTGGTAACAGGAGTTACTATGCGTTAGGCAAGGTATTCCAGACGAGAAGCCTAAGTAGGAATCTGAAATTAATTATCTATCGCACAGTAGTGAGACCGGTGGTGGCCTATGGTTCAGAGGCATGGACTATGATGCAAGGGGGTGAGGAGTTATTACGAAGATGGGAACGGAAGATACTTGTGAAAATATATGGACCAGTGAATGATAGTGGATTTTGGCGAATCAGAAACAATACAGAGACCAGAGAACTATATGGAAAACCAGATTTAGTAGCCGAAATAAAAAGCAATAGACTGTGATGGCTAGGGCATGTTGAAAGAATGACGGAGAACCGGATGGCAAAGAAAGTCTTTGAAGGTAAATCTGGAGGACGTCGTATGAGGGGTAGACCAAGGATAAGATGATTGGATGACGTAGAGGATGACCTGAGGAGAATGGGAGTAAAACGATGGAGAACCAAAGCCGTGGTCCGAGAGGAGTGGGTGAAGAATGTCCAGGAGGCCAAGGCCCTACATAGGCTGTAGTGCCAAGGCCGTGATCCGAGAGGAGTGGGTGAAGATTGTCCAGGAGGCCAAGGCCCTACATAGGCTGTAGTGCCAAGGCCGTGATCCGAGAGGAGTGGGTGAAGATTGTCCAGGAGGCCAAGGCCCTACATAGGCTGTAGTGCCAAGGCCGTGATCCGAGAGGAGTGGGTGAAGATTGTCCAGGAGGCCAAGGCCCTACATAGGCTGTAGTGCCAAGGCCGTGATCCGAGAGGAGTGGGTGAAGATTGTCCAGGAGGCCAAGGCCCTACATAGGCTGCAGCGCCAAGGCCGTGATCCGAGAGGAGTGGGTGAAGATTATCCAGGAGGCCAAGGCCCTACATAGGCTGCAGTGCCAAGGCCGTGATCCGAGAGGAGTGGGTGAAGATTGTCCAGGAGGCCAAGGCCCTACATAGGCTGTAGTGCCAAGGCCGTGATCCGAGAGGAGTGGGTGAAGATTGTCCAGGAGGCCAAGGCCCTACATAGGCTGTAGTGCCAAGGCCGTGATCCGAGAGGAGTGGGTGAAGATTGTCCAGGAGGCCAAGGCCCTACATAGGCTGTAGTGCCAAGGCCGTGATCCGAGAGGAGTGGGTGAAGATTGTCCAGGAGGCCAAGGCCCTACATAGGCTGTAGTGCCAAGGCCGTGATCCGAGAGGAGTGGGTGAAGATTGTCCAGGAGGCCAAGGCCCTACATAGGCTGTAGTGCCAAGGCCGTGATCCGAGAGGAGTGGGTGAAGATTGTCCAGGAGGCCAAGGCCCTACATAGGCTGTAGTGCCAAGGCCGTGTTCCGAGAGGAGTGGGTGAAGATTGTCCAGGAGGCCAAGGCCCTACATAGGCTGTAGTGCCAAGGCCGTGATCCGAGAGGAGTGGGTGAAGATTGTCCAGGAGGCCAAGGCCCCACATAGGCTGTAGTGCCAAGGCCGTGATCCGAGAGGAGTGGGTGAAGATTGTCCAGGAGGCCAAGGCCCTACATAGGCTGCAGCGCCAAGGCCGTGATCCGAGAGGAGTGGGTGAAGATTGTCCAGGAGGCCAAGGCCCTACATAGGCTGCAGTGCCAAGGCCGTGATCCGAGAGGAGTGGGTGAAGATTGTCCAGGAGGCCAAGGCCCTACATAGGCTGTAGTGCCAAGGCCGTGATCCGAGAGGAGTGGGTGAAGATTGTCCAGGAGGCCAAGGCCCTACATAGGCTGTAGTGCCAAGGCCGTGATCCGAGAGGAGTGGGTGAAGATTGTTCAGGAGGCCAAGGCCCTACATAGGCTGTAGTGCCAAGGCCGTGATCCGAGAGGAGTGGGTGAAGATTGTCCAGGAGGCCAAGGCCCTACATAGGCTGTAGTGCCAAGGCCGTGATCCGAGAGGAGTGGGTGAAGATTGTCCAGGAGGCCAAGGTCCTACATAGGCTGTAGTGTCAAGGCCGTGATCCGAGAGGAGTGGGTGAAGATTGTCCAGGAGGCCAAGGCCCTACATAGGCTGTAGTGCCAAGGCCGTGATCCGAGAGGAGTGGGTGAAGATTGTCCAGGAGGCCAAGGCCCTACATAGGCTGTAGTGCCAAGGCCGTGATCCGAGAGGAGTGGGTGAAGATTGTCCAGGAGGCCAAGGCCCTACATAGGCTGCAGCGCCAAGGCCGTGATCCGAGAGGAGTGGGTGAAGATTGTCCAGGAGGCCAAGGCCCTACATGGGCTGTAGTGCCAAAGAGTAAGTAAGTATTGTGATGGCCGTATTACCCATTCAATATTTGATTGCCGATGAGCGTGGCTGTGCCAGCGTTTTTTGTTTATTGTAACATGAGTCCCGCGAGGCGAAGCGGAGGACACGGCGATGACAGAGTGCAGTCTGCACATAAGTCAAGCGGCATTTCGTCAGATAAGCGTCACAGGAGCTCATGTTACCACGGACAGTTAAACGATGACTGAGTCTGCAGGAGCTGAGTCATATCCTACTCACGCAACTGTACATGTCAACGAAGCAGGCTTACGTGTCACACACGTAAGCAAAGAACAATTCCATACCTGGACCGCCGGCAATCAATTCGTGAAAGGTTATTACTAGAGTGTGTATTTGTAAATTGGGGGGGGGGGGGATAAGATTGGGAAGGAGGCGGCCGTGGCGTTAAGCTAGCTACCATTTATCTGGAATAGAATTGGAAAGCCGCGGAAAACTACTTTCAGAATGGCTGACGGAGGAATGGAACCAACATCTTCTCAGTTTTGCCTCACGAGGCTGAGGGTGCCCCATTATAGCCATCAAACCAGAATTACATTTCTTAGCCTAACGAGAACACAGTAAGGACATCTGTTCGAGGGAAAGGAAAGAAAGGAAGCCGATACTCCTCCCCCATAACTAATTGGCAGGACTATGGGCAGAGCCCTGCGGGGATAAACCAAACGTTATCCGCATCCGCTCCGCATTCGCACGACTTTTATCCGCATCCACACGTTTTTTTTATCTGAATCCGCTGACTTCACAAATTTTAGTTCAAATGGTAAAGCATGAAGCAGAACCATCCAGACAGCGCTCCAACCACGCTCTATGCCAGTGCTCCGAGCGCTTTGGTGGAAGGTAGTTTCAAAAGTGGTGGGAAGAGCTTGGCTGGCTGAGAGCGCTGAAGTGTGCAGCCGATCCATCAGTCGCTAGTCTAGTTCAATGCGCTTTGTTGACAGCGTGTAAGTAAATCAGTTTCGCAGTGGTCATGACTGAACAGCATACAAAAAAGGAGCGGTGAAGCAGCAGTCTTTAAAGCAGAATGGGAAATTTCATTTTTCTGTACAGCTTATGAAGGGCTTGCCAAATGATTAGTGTGCAACTGAGATGTAATGTGTTAAAAAGAACACAATTTGATGTTGAATTTTCCTCTCTAATATGTTCAGATTTCAGTTTGGTATAAATCACAATATTCTTTACTTAACACTTGTGTTCGTTTCCTGCACATTCCATACATCGGAGTACCATTCGATTTGTGTATGCGGTATATTTGTTATTACAAAACAGCCCTATTAATATGTCAACAATCCCACAAGAGCCGCCGGCTGCAAGACTGTACGTACGTATCTACTGTCGACCAAAATATTATGTGCACTCGAGTTTGAAGGTTGTTTGTGAAGTAACCAATAGACCTACATAAAATCCAATAACATCATCATTTTCGTCGTTCTATTTTACGTTAGTTCATGTAGGTTGAGAATTTTTAATTTATATTTTAATATGTTTATCGCAGTTGGAACACAAAAAAGTGCCCGTTTTTAGGCGTGTTTCAACCATGCGTCACATTTAAGAATTATTATCTCACAAATCCGTCATCAGATCGAATCCAAATTTTAACACAATATACATTGGAATGTTGTATAACTGGTTTATTAATTTTGAAATTTTGTGTGCCCAAGAAACAAAGTTGTTATCATTTTTGTAAGGTAACTTCTTCTCGGCTCTGGGTGGTTTGAAAATGTAGTTGGGCCGATAACCTAGATGTTAGGCCCCTTAAAACAACAATTATCATCATTATTATTTATTTGAAAATGTAGTTCTTGGTCGCGTTGTAATCCTTATACATCAAAAAGGTATGCTGTATGATTTTGAAATACGTAAATTAATTCACTTATTTTATATCGGTTTATACGGGGAATTAAGACATGGTTCACCAGTTAGCCGCTCCGGTGCAAGCTGTATAAAATAAGTGAATTAATTTACGTATTTCACAGTCATGCAGCATAACGTTTTGATGTATAAAGATTTCAATGCAACCAAGAACTACAGTTTCCAACGACCCCGAGCCGAGAAAAGGTTACCTTACAAAAATGATAAGAACGTTCGTTCTTGAACACTTAAAATTTTGAAATTAATAAAACAGTTATATAACATTCCCATGTATATTGTGTTAAAATTTGGATTCGATCTGATGGCGGGTTTGTAAGATAATAATTCTTAAATGTGACCTATAGTTGAAACACGCTTAAAAACGGGCACTTTTTGTGTTTCAACTGCGATAAAAAATAATAAAATATAAATTAAAAATTCCAAACCTACATGAACTAACGTAAAATTGAACGACGAAAAAGATGATGTTATTGGATTTTATGTAGGTGTATTGGTTACTTCAGAAACAACTTTCAAACTCGAGTGCACATAATATTTTGGTCGACAGTAGTCAGCGTGGTCCGAACATCGTTCGTCTCCTCGCTGCCACAGTGTAGTGGTGGTAGGGGAAGGAGCGCTAGTCTGACTGCCCAGTGCTCCCCGAGTGCAATGACTGGATGGCCCTGGCATTAGGTATTAAAGCAACACATTTAGACACTTGAGGAAAAAGACGTTCCCCTAGGCTATGTATGTCAAGTGCTATGTTTAAATTGAATGTTCTGAATGTTGGTCTAATAAGAATCATTTTTTCGTTGAATCCAACTTTTTGTAGGTCTTGTGTTATTTCTACCAGCCAATCGTTGTGTTTTTACAGAAATAGTGCTTGGTTTAAAATTGTCTTCGTTAGCCTATTGTCTTACATTCTGTATAAGTGACCATAACGTTAACAACATTTCAGTCTCCTTTTTATGATGGAATCTAAGATTTTCACAATACTTTGACAAATTTCACGTGGCTTCTTTTTCGCCCAAACCCAGTTTTCGTACTATGGTCTTAAGTTTTCTGAGGATTTTTTCTCTCTTGTTTCTCGATGTTTTTGACTTATTATATTACATATCTCACGACATTACAGCTGAATCATGAATCTTTCGCTGTTAGGTAAGCACATGTTATGGCAACACCGTGCTGGTGAGGCTCCCACACACAAGTTGAGTCTCTCCTGGAGATAACAGCGATCCGGGCCTTTCTCACGGTTATAATTGTCACAGATAGCGCCTCTGACGTCACGGATTCCTTCTATAACAATCCTGTTACTTCTATGAAGTAGTTGATGCCTCATTGTGGATCTAGGAAGATCGTTGCCATTAGCTCGGTGTATTTACACTGATGATTCAATGATGTTCTTGAAGAATGAATGTGTTATTATGATTATGAGTTTTACGTCCCTTGTAACTTCTACTGCTTTTAGAGACGCCGCGCCGGGGTTCAGGAATTTGCCCCTTTAACGTGACAGTAAATCTATGCCATAGCTCCCTCACATTTAAGCACCTTCAAATCCCGGAGTAGAGTGGATTCATCAGCAGTTCTTAAAAATGGTTTTCAATGGTTTCCCATCTCCAATTCAAAGTAAATATTGGGACGACTGCATCCTTCTAAATCCTTGCTTAGTTCCACTCATTGCATCTCTCATTAACTCCTCTAATAAGATTGGTGCCGGGAAGGGCACCTAGCCATTAAATTAATCCAACATATATATAACTCTTCCTGACCGGGTGAAAACAGGAGTAATAAATAAATAAATACATACAAAAATATAGTACATTATGCAACGAGCCTATAATGGCTATAATTAAGACACGAGTATATTTATAAAACGAGCGTACGCTCGTTTTATAATTTCCATACGAGTGTCTTAATTACCATTAGAGGCGAGTTGCATACGACTGTTTATGTTCGACTATAATTATTATAACTATTTTATGTTCGAAGATAAATATTCATAAATATCTGTCGAGATTTCGCGAGTTTTATGTACTGAACAGACGCATGAGACGCAGAGAATGCCTTGTATTTGACCATGGCCTTCTTGATTACCCCACTATGACACTAGGCAACGCAGTTTAGAAGGCCTTGGAACTCCACGCAGGAGCGATGCTAACCTTATCTAATTGGTCAAACAACTGTTTCTTGAGCTGTGATTGGTGGGAGAAACTGTTTCATAATGAAAAATAGTGTTATAATGACCATCATTATGATACAGTTTTCTAACACTAATAGTCAGGGTCGAACATAAAACACATTAATTAAGTAATTTCCAACCATTACTACTGTAGTTATCTGTGAATGCTCCTCATTGATAATAGTAAAGCCATCGTATTTTACTTCCGACTTGACGTTTCTGTGCGATGCTAGATCTATCTAATGTCCAGAAGTGTAACCACTTTAACTTTTCAATCACAGGCAGCCATTGAAATCGATAAAAATCACAACTAATCGAGTATCGTTCGCCAAATCGCGATGAGATTACTAATAGGGCACACGATTGTGAAAGTATAAAGTATACATTTTCTGTTCATTCTCAATTTTGATGAGTTTGGGCACTCTTGATCCCCGTAATGGATGGATGCTTTTCATTTTCTGTTCATTCTCAATTTTGATGATTTTGGGCACTCCAGAGCCCCATAATTGATGGATGTTCCTCATTTTCTGTTCATTCTCAATTTTGAAGATTTTGGGCACTCCAGAGCCCTGAAATGGATGGATGTATTTCATTTTCTGTTCATTCTCAATTTTGAAGATCTTGGGAACTTCAGAGCCCAGTATGGATGGATCTTTTTCATTTTATGTTCTTTCTAAATTTTGAAGATTTGGGGCACTTTAGATCCCCGTAATGGATGGATGTATTTCATTGTCTGTTCATTCTCAATTTTGACGCTTTTGGGCATTCCAGAGACCTGTAATGGATGGATGTATTTCATTTTCTGTTCATTCTTATTTGGGCTTTATGTGTGGTGTTTATCATGGCGAGCTTTCAAAAATGGTTTCAGGGCCCACATATGAGAGTAGATGGCCCGCAAGCCGCCTATTGAGAAGGCCACTCCTACAGAATATCATGTGAAGATGTGATCTGTCAATTGTTTTTCAAACCGTATAAATCCATGTATGTGACGAGTATTATTTATAACTGTTTCGATTTCCTTCGTAGATGTCTTCATAACATTCTCCATGTCGCGGTGTTCAGTGACTGTTCCACTATTCTTCCCATTTGACAGCCCGTATGGCAAACGGTAGCAAAACATGCATATACAAATTCTCCCCTGCAGTGTCAATGTCTGCGGAAACTGACGAGGAGCGGCAACCAGAAGTCTATTTCACAAAACACCTTAACAAGATGCTCGTTGTTCCTTGCATCTCTACAAATGTGGACCAGTTCAATTCCCGTTCAATGCATGTGAGATTTTCGAAGTTTTTTTTCATTATTTAGCGTATGGATTTTAGTGCCGGGAGTGTTCGGGTCACCAGAGGCTGTAGCTGCTTCAATGCTGACACCCATGGGGTGAGCTACTAGTTCAACGAAATCTAACCTAAAAATTTAGCTTCACACAAGTTTAGTTAGTGGAAGGATCTCTTACATGCCATAAATCTATGACATGGGATCGCCGGCTTTACTTCCCCTCCGAAGGAAGACATACTGAAGGATTTTAACGCTCTTAAAAATCCGACGACTTCGGCTGGGTTTGAACCCGCAATCTTGGGCACAGCAGTCCAGCATGCTACCAACCACGCTACCGAAGTCGCTCATGAATATGGTGATAATGAGCCACGGGTGTGATAAAACAGGAGTTCCCATTTAACATTAGAAAACATCCCCGACCTACCCTTCGTGGGGTGGAGGGATTGGTTAATTTCAAGGCATGGGTATTGTAGCTTGCCACGGTGGGTGAGTGGATAGCGTGTCGGTCCACTAACCCCAAGATTGCAGGTTCGCTCCTGGCCGTGGTAAGTGATTTTTTTTTGAAAGGCGGCAAAAGTACGACACGCATGTCATACGATGTTGGCATGTTGTAGGGTCCATTTAAATTCAGTAGGCCGTGTTCATAGTGGAAAAATTAATCTCAGGAGTTTCCGCCAACACAAAGTTCCTCATTTCTCTACTAGAAAGCGCTATAGGGTTCAAGGAGCTTATATATCTCACCACCTTGACTTTCATAGTGCTTCAAGGAACAATGAAATTCGACATGCAAGCTACCCTTTGGGCGTCAAATAACGAAGCTTGCACCCGGTACCGAGGCCATACGATATTATTATTATTATTATTATTATTATTATTATTATTATTATTATTATGTGTATTGTTATATGAGCAAAAACATTAACCACATTGGATAATGCTCGGTTCTACGTATTAACTTCGTTATCTAATATTATAGACACACTCAATGAAGGACTGAATACATGTTCCCAATAAAGCAGAGAGCATAGTGAGTATTAGCAGGTGTCACCAACTTAATCAGATGTGTATTTTTCCCTTAAAACAAAGTACAATGCATGTTTCTAGAGATATAGGGATGTCTTAAAATAAATGGGAAATCCTGTTTAATTACTGTTACAAACACTATTAGAGACACGGCACAAACCAAGAAAATTTGTTGAGTTTTAATTTACTGGCCGTGAAAGCCAATATGCTATCTTTTTGGAAGTCCTCATAGGGAGGTTATGAATGCTTGAGCTTTAAGTTCTCGAAGTAAAGAGACGCAGGTGCGCTTCATAAAAAGGGAGGTAGCGCTCAGTTCGCTACTCCTGTGTGGGTTCGGGTGGGGACACCAAGAGCCCGCTGATGAGCCAGCTTGGTGTTCTAGGCGAAATCCCACACAAGACACGGCTCAAACCTAGAAAAAATGCTGAGTTTTGATTCACTGGTCGTGAAAGCCTATATACCAACTATTAGAGTCATCATAGAAGCGCAGGCTATCAAACATATTTAACATACACCTGACTTGATGACCAAGACGGGTCAGGGCCACCCACCCTTCTGTTAATGTACTGAGTTATTTCATTTGCATTTGAGACATTTTTAGAAGTCATACCTTTTAACTTACAGCCTCCGTAGCTTAGGCGGCAGCACGCCGGCCTCTCACCAATGGGTCCGTGATTCAAATCTCGGTCACTCCATGTGAGATTTGTGCTGGACAAAGAGGAGGCAGACAGGTTTTTCTCCGGGTACTCCAGTTTTCCCTGTCATAATTTAATTCCAGCAACACTCACCACTATCATTTCATTTCATCTGTCATTCATTTAATAATTGCCCCAGGGGAGTGCGACGCATACCTGCTAACCTTCGGAAGTCAAAAATAGGAAGATTTTTTAAAATTACAGATTTCATCATTCTTTGTTGAAAAATGACACGATGACAGGGTACAGCTTACTATCTCTATCATTGCTACCATCAGTGGAGATCGTGAAAGTCCAATATTTTAAAATATTAATAATTTTTGAATCGGCGTCACGTGCCATTTCATGAACAATGGTGGATGTTTTTGTCCTGCCACAGGCATATTACTTCGCAATTTCCGAATCCGGGAACATTTTTGTAAACAATTGTCCCATGTGATCGGAACAAAATAACGAGGTTATGTTCTACTATCAACACCGTGAACAAACATTCTGCTCGAATGGCAGCATTGTCTTCATTCCCGTGAACAAAAAACGTACCTAATTTTTTGTTCTTCTGTAAACAACTAGCACTGTCCTTGTGTTTTAGAGTGTTGCTGTGAGTTAGAATGTCAGTTTTTCCACCATGAGAAATATTTATGTCGCAATGACACACAGAACAAAGTGCAAAATGGTTTCCTTTACCATATTGTAAAATGAATGGAAATTCAGTTTTATAGCTTTCTTTGAACACTTGAAGATAACGTTTTTGATGTGTTGTCGCCATAACGTGACGAGAGAAATTTAAAACACACGACACTAAACAATCATCGACACAACTCGTTGAAATAATTATCCACCGACGCACACATTAATACCTCAATTAAATGCACTAAACGTGACGCTAGCCGAGTATAAACACGTGGCGTCAAACGGAGCAAGTCATAATCGCCGCGCGTATAGCATACAAGGTTTCAATCCCATTCTGCACAGTCACGTGGCCAGCTTCGACTAATCACCGTAGGCTTTACACCTGTTTGTCCGTAAAATACCACCATTCAGTATGCGTTAGGCTGATCAGCTGACTCACCATTCCGAGATCACAGCTATGGAGCTCACTGCCAAGCGAGGAACTTACACAAACTTACACAAAAAACAAGGTTACGCAAGTCACAAAAGCAATTACGACTTACGAGAGAATCTCCTTGAGAATGGAAATTATTTGCAGTTCCTTTTTCTTTTACAATAAATCACTGGGGCCCGAAATTCGGAAGAAATAATAGTAATTAAGAAGATCGGAAGACGAGGTGAAAATTCGGAAAGTTTCCGAATAAATCGGAAGGGTTGGCAGGTATGCGACAGTCTTCGGCAGCCGGCACAGTTCATATCCTCACCGCTAGATGGAGGCTTCATTCATTCCATTCCCTGACCCGGTCGGTCGACTGGAAGCAGGCTGTGGATTTTCATTCACCTTTTAACTTATTATGAAGGGGACTAAACATGTCTATAAGTTTGGGTGTTTATTAATCTAAATGTAAATTCAAAATCCTAGGCCTACGTTTATATACATTATTATTTTAAGACGAATCAAAATTAATATTTTTGTGCGGGCATCATCTCCATACCAGGACCCAAAAAAATATTTCATAAAAATCAGTAGGCAAGTAACACTTGTTGCTCCTTACTAGTACAAAAATTGATATTTTTTGGTTCGAATCACAACGTGGCGAGAAGAATTTGCCTGTAGTTCCGCAATGCTTGTTTGCATCACAGATGAACTCGAGTTGTAGAGGACAGTCATCTACAAAATGCTCTGTTAGTTACTTCCGGAAACAAAATTCCAAACTCAAGCAGTACTGCATGATGCCCAACAGACGGCAGAACATGCCACAGATCGACTCGGCACTCGAAAGCGAATGGGGGATATGATAAAACGAAAGTTCTTGTGCAACGTTTATAGACGGTCGAAGCACTCAACAGGTTAAATTCCAACGATATTTAATTTGAATTTATTGTTTCTCTTCTACAGACCACTCTACAAATCTCTCTTCATGCAGAGTGCTCTTAAATGCAACAAACAAGAAAAAGAAAACTTAACCTAAACATTTATTTGGCAATAAGAATTATTTCCAGAAAATCTTTGAATTTTTGCTGCTGTAAAATGAGTCCCTACTGAAAATGAAAATCCACAGCCTGCTTCCAGACGACCGACCGGATCAGGGAATGGAATGAATGAAGCCCCCATCTAGCGGCGAGCATATGAACTGTGCCAGCTGCCGAAGCCTGTCGCACTCCCCTGGGGCAATGATTAAGTGAATGACAGATTAAATGAAATTATAGTGGAGTGTGTTGCTGGAATCAAATTGTGACAGGGAAAACCGGAGTACCCGGAGAAAAACCTGTCTGCCTCCGCTTTGTCCAGCAAAAATCTCATATGGAGTGACCAGGATTTGAACCACGGACCCAGCGGTGAGAGACCAGCGTACTGCCACCTAAGCCACGGAGGCTCTAAAATGAATCCCTACTACTAGACTATATGTTAGCTTAAACTAGATTTTTCTCTGTTATTTATTTTTTGAGCATAAGGTCACATGACGACATTGCCATAATTTGCGAACCCACAAATCTTGGGCATGTAAAAGAAAGGGGGCGAGTGTCTGACCAACTTCACAATATAACTAACTAATCTTTACTCTCTAAGCATGGTGGAGTTCATCCAGACAGGTCTCTTTGTTCATTAAAGGGTGACCGATGTAGAGGAGACAAATGATGGAGGGACTTCCATATTTAGATTCTTACTGCCAAGATTCGCGTATGCAATGTTGTTGTTAGTCATAATGGGTGGACATTTATAGCAGCCTTGCCCACGCTATAAACAGTCTGTTCTAAGTAGCGAGACGTCTAGTCATTGGGCATAGTCTGTGGGATGTATGACTTGCGTCGCACAGATCAGACGGCTATGGTATGGCTATGCTTGGATTCCACTTTCTTGCTCAAATATATTTCTTAATATAAAAATTCATTTTTTCCGGTACTTTTCACCATGCAAAGCTGAAAGTGTTATAAGTAATTCCTCCTTATATATGTCATACAATGAGAGCTTTCCCAATAGGACGGAGCCTCGGAAGCACCGTGTGACCGTCGAGGCACTGTGTGTAGCCACCTGTCGAGCGAGGCACTGGCATTAGCAGCAGCGTAGCGCCAAAACAGTTAACACATTTACACTTTTAACGTATTTAATAACCATCATTACTTACATGCATTTGAAAGAACTTGCTGGAAATGCTGTCCTTCATTTTCTAAACACACGTTGCACCAACTTAGGAAGTTTTGGAACACTCACTGTAATTCATCCTCACTGATATTTCGTATCAGTGCAATTATTTCGTTCTCGAGAGCCTCCAGAGTACGCGGATTGTTCCTGTATACCTTTTGTTTGAGGTTCCCCCACAAGTAAAAATTGCACGGTGCTGAAGCGTACGAACAAATTTACTGAATGACTTATTCTTGAGAAGATATGTTTTCACTAGGAAAATTCGATGGTTTGTTCCATACCTAACCATGTTTACGGAATACAAGACAGGCAAGAGTACTTCACAGCTAGACTTAATTACCACAACTAAGATACCTTGCCAGCTGCGAATGTAATAAATGCTATGACAGCATCCAGTGCTTCACCGACCTAATGTTCTAATCGGTGCATGCTAGAAATATGACGGTGAGTAATTGCGACCTTTGGAAAGCCCCGTTCTATAGGGAGGAACCTAACTGTATTTTAACACAGCCATATTTCAAAAGTTACTTGAGTTTAATTTTGTGTGATAGAAATGTTGATGAAAATGCTGTTAACATTACGTAATTTTTCAAAAATCCACGAAAAATTAAAAGTATTCTTACTTTCAAAAAGCCTGTAAAGCATGGAGGAACCTCCCTAGTTGACCCTGGTGAGGCTAACCTTGGAATACGGCTCAGCGGTTTGGGACCCATATCAGGTAGGGCTCATCAATGAGCTAGAGATAGTACGAAGGAAGGCTGCTAGGCTTGTACTCAACGATTTTAATATTAAAAGTAGTGTAGCATGAATGATAGAATATCTAGGGTGGGAATCTGTGGAAGATAAAAAGACGGAATCCAGACTATACGCTTTGTTTAACACTTACACTAATCGCTCAGCATGGGGAGAACTAAGCAAACGTCTGGGAAATACCACCTTCCTTTAGCAGGCCAGATCATCCACATAAAGTCAAGGTCTAACCACAGCGTACAAATTATGGGAAATATTCTTGCATTAACAGTAATATTGATAATTGGAACTCATTACCTGCCTCAGTCTTAGAGCCTTTCCCCAAACATATTGATGTGTTTAAGAGAAGATTGACATTTTGTGTAAATACTACGATGTAATTACTATAGTTCTTAAATTGCAAATTGTGTATATTGTGTTGGATGTTATTGTTGGTAATGTTCTGTATTTGTACAATTTGCCACCGGAGAATTACCCCCCATTTGCAAAATATTATGTATAATAATATGCACTTAGTTCCAGTCAATAGTTTTTGTGAAAATGGTAATTAAATAGTTGACAGCATAGAACACTTCTGGCACCCCTTAATATAATCTACGTCAACTTGGGGAGCACGATAGACTTTTCTTGTGTGTTAACATGGTGTTTCCCGCCAAGAAGATAGTCACGGTCAATAAAGATGACAACATCCGTTCTAACTTGTAATGTGTATCCAATAGGACATTGGCTGTGACCTCCTCTAGATGGAAGCACGCCTGCAGATTATCTCTGACCTCCGACCCGACCCGACTCATCTCTCTGTCTGTCTCAAGACCGCGTATGCTAAAAGCCTCGGCGGCAGGATTAGTCTTTTAAAGAAGGCATACAACAAAGAAACTTACGATTTTGTGCTTGCCAATTGCGTCGTAGCAATCGTGGATCAAGAGGAGAAGAAGCGAATTCAAGTCTTAATATATATATATATGGCATAATCCAAACATAAGTACTATCCGCAAATATGTAATGTCTTCCTGAATATAGAGCTCAAACATAAATGTTTGTGACGTTTTAACGTGAATGGAAGAGGAACAATGATATATCATGAAGCAGAATAAAATGTTTTGCAAGTTGCTGATAATTGTCAAATCATTAAAGTTCCACCCCTTAAAACCTCAATAACTAACTAACAAATCATTAAGGAAATCAATGTAAAACAAGAATAAAGGAATCCAACCGGAATGAATTAGATACCCCTATTGCCATCGAATTGGTAAGTGATAGAGCTGTACATATTTGAACTAAAAAAAACCGATTTGATCGAACAATTTCGATTACTATTATTAGCCTACTTTCGATTTTTGCAAAAAATGAAAGTAGACTTATGAGATCAACACAGGGCGAAAAAAGTGTGTCTGTCTGTGTGTGTGTATGTGTGTGTGTGAGTCTGTGTGTGTGTGTGTATGTGTGTGTGTGTGTCTGTGTGTGTGAGAGTGTGTGTACTCTGAATGTCTGTCCCCCCCTATCAATTCGAACACGGTGAATGCGAATTGAGCAAAGGACACCTCAGTGTCATGTTTTATATCACCGCCATCTTGACGGAAACGTAATGGCGGCCACACAAATGTTCAAAGCTTAAATCAAATTACGACTAACCTAATCATCCGATCTCTACCAAATTTTGCAACAAAATACCTCTATGGGGGGAGCATCCTTTGACCAAACCAATAGGTCATCAGCGTAATAGTTTGCGGATGGCGGCCATCTTTGTGTGAAAGTGGATTCCCCCTATTAATTCGAACACGGTGCAACCGAATGGAACGAAATTTGGTACAGAGGTAGTACTAACAAAAGGCACCTCAGTGTCATGTTTTATATCGCCGCCATCTTGACGAAAACGTAATGGCGGCCACACAAATGTTCAAAGCTTAAATCAAATTACGATTAACCTAATCATCCGATCTCTACCAAATTTTGCAACAACATACCCTTATAGAGGAACCATCCTTTGACCAAATGAATAGGTCATTAGGGTAATAGTTTGCGGATGGCGGCCATCTTTGTGTGAAAAACAATTCCCCCTATTAATTCAAACACGGTGAAACCGAATGGAACGAAATTTGGTGCAGAGGTAGCACTAGCAAAGGGCATCTCAGTGTCATGTTTTATATCGCCGCCATATTGACAGAAACGTAATGGCGGCCACACAAATGTTCAAAGCTTAAGTTAAATTACGACTAACATAACCATCCGATCTCTACCAAACATTGCAACAACATACCTTTATGGAGGGAGCATCCTTAGACCAATCTAATAGGTTATTAGCCTAAGAGTTTGCGGATGGCGGCCATCTTTATGTCAAAATTGATTCCCCCTATTAATTCGAACACGGTGGAACCGAATGGAACGAAATTAGGTACAGAGGTAGCACTAGCAAAGGGCACCTCAGTGTCATGTTTTATATCACCGCCATCTTGACTGAAACGTAATGGCGGCCACACGAATGTTCTAAGCTTAAATCAAATTACGATTAACCTAATCATCCGATCTCTACCAAATTTTGCAACTACATACCTTTATGGAGGGAGCATCCTTTGACCAATCTAATAGGTCATCAGCGTAATAGTTTGCGGATGGCGGCCATCTTTGTGTGAAAATAGATTCCCCCTATTAATTCGAACACGGTGCAATCGAATGGAACGAAATTTGGTACAGAGGTAGTATTAACAAAAGGCACCTCAGTGTCATGTTTTATATCGCCGCCATCTTGACGGAAACGTAAGGCAGCCACACGAATGTTCTAAGCTTAAATCAAATTACGATTAACCTAATCATCCGATCTCTACCAAATTTTGCAACTACATACCTTTATGGAGGGAGCATCCTTTGACCAAACTAATAGGTCATCAGCGTAATAGTTTGCGGATGGCGGCCATCTTTGTGTAAACATCGATTCCCCCAATTAATTCGAACACGGTGCAACCGAATGGAACGAAATTTGGTACAGAGGTAGTACTAACAAAAGGCACCTCAGTGTCATGTTTTATATCGCCGGCATCTTGACGGAAACGTAATGACGGCCACACAAATGTTCAAAGCTTAAATCAAATTACGATTAACCTCATCAGCCGATCTCTACCAAATTTTGCAACAACATACCCTTATAGAGGAAGCATTCTTTGACCAATCCAATAGGTCATTCGCCTAATAGTTTGCGGATGGCGGCCATGTTTGTGTCAGAATCGATTCCCCCTATTAATTCAAACACGGTAAAACCGAATGGAACGAAATTTGGTGCAGAGGTAGCACTAGCAAAGGGCACCTCAGTGTCATGTTTTATATCACCGCTATATTGACGGAAACGTAATCGCGGCCACCCAAATGTTAAAAGCTAAAATGTAATTACGACCAACCTAATAATCTAGTCTCTACCAAATTTTGCAACACCATATCTTTATGTGGGAAACATATTCTGACCAAACTGCAAGAACATCAGCCCAATAGTTTGCAGATGGTGGCCAAGTATGTGTGCAAATCGATTCCCCCTATCAATTCAAACACGGTGAAACCGAATTGAACGAAATTTGGTACAAAGGTAGCACTAGCAAAGGGCACCTCATATTCATGTTTAATATCCCTATAGCACGTTGTATTTCAACAAGCTACTACAACCAATATTCAATCATACTCCTTGAAAAGGACAAAGAGTTATAACAATACCCATGCATTTAGGAGAAAGTAGGCTATATGTTCTTTACTGAACATCTTGTTTTATTTTAACATACGAATAGTTCGACAGTATACGAATTATTTGAATTCCAACCTATTTGAACTCTTGATTAAAAATAAAATGACAATATCTCGGTGTTTCTCAATAAATAACATTAGGTATATAATTATTTTGTGCAGCTATCCGAAAAAATACTTTATGTTCGACCCTGACTATTATATGTCTGAAAACTGTATCATAATGATGGTCATTATAACACTATTTTTCATTATGAAACAGTTTCTCCCACCAATCACAGCTCAGGAAACAGTTGTTTGACCAATTAGATAAGAATACCTTCGCGCATGCGCTCAAAATCCAACATGTCTATATAAATTACCGAAAGTGCACCGTCCATATGCTCGCGTAAATAAACTGGTGAATATCAGACAAGAAATAGCACTAAACCGTAATATCCTCAAATCCAATTTCTACACAGCGCGTGACATTTCGGTGACATTTTTAATGAATACTGGTGCTCAATCTGCACATATGGCATTGAAGCACACAGAGCGCATGTGTAGATCGGTCAGAGATCTTAGAAATCAGAGATATCCTACCCAGCGCAGCACCCGATCACAAAATTCTAGTGACAATCTCAACATATATTTATGAATATTTATGTTAAAATATATAATAAAGTTATAATTATTGTTGAACATAAACAGTCGTATGCAACTCGCCTGTAATGGTATTAAGACACTCGCATACGCTCGTTTTATAAACATACTCGTGCCTTAATTATAGCCATTATAGGCCCGTTGAATAATGTACTATTATGACAACATATCAAAGGTTATAGTTCAGACCGAGGCGTCAATTATTGCATAATAGTCCACTAATTCCAAAACACCTGCTGTCTTTCTTCATATCGAATTATTCCAAATTGAATTTTAGTCAAGTATATTTTAGACCGTTGTTTATTGAGATATTGTCATTATATTATAAATTGAGTGTATTCGTAAGGATATCTATTTATTCTACTTATCACATTGTAATTAACAATTTTAGGCTTAAAATAATTAGTTATATTTTACTTAAAATATCTAAGATTTGTTGAAGATGGTCTCACTGTAGACCGAGACATGTAACACAATTGAATGGATGTTTCATAATTTGTATTGTTAGGCGTAGTTTTTCTAAGAGTCATTTATTAATCAATACGATAAACTTACATTTTCCTAGCATGGTGAATGTTATTGCATTTTACGAAAAAAAACAACAAAAAACAACAATGACACCCACAAACTGTTGCTGCGTTCCAAAAACAATAAGCACGGAAAAAAACCTAGAAAATGCGGGCTGTGCCTGTCAACCAAACAGGCTGACATCGCCCGCTGGCACTCGTTTCTACAGTCTTCTTTTAGCTAGCGGGCCAGCTAGCCGCACACGTTCGGTTTGCCTAGTTTATTTTTTTAAGGAATAAAATGTGGAAGATAAGTCACAAAATGTATGAGGGTTAGTTAAAAACCAATGCTTCCTATTTTTTTCCTCCTTGGATGAGTAGTTAGGTGAAAAAATTTAATTTGGCACCATTCCTCAAACCTTCTCCAATCCACTTCCTGCGTCAACAGTTGGCACCATGGCATCCGTTTGCAAAATGGCTGGCATCGATGTTCGTATTAGATAGTGTTCTGTGATTGAATCCTTCAATGGGGAAGGTGAAACGTCCATTCGCATTAATGAAAGGCTGAAAAATGTGGACGGCGATGCAACAGTGGATGTCAGCACTGTTAAGACGATGGGTTAGTCGCCGTAACGAAGCTGAAGGGTGGATGCATGCCAATGTAAAAATTGGATGGGAAGTCTTGCCTTATCCCCCATACATTTCTGACCTAGCACCATCAGACTTCCATGTGTTCGGGCAGCTAAAGGAAGCTAATCGTGGGACTCACTTTGAAGATGTGGAGGCCGTGCAAACATCACTGCGTCAATGCTGGTCTTCAAACTATATAATTACATTTGAATTTCTTGACAATTAAAAGGAGAAAATTTTAGGGAGGCGTGGTGGCGTAGCAGTAAAGACGTTGGTCTCTCACCACGGCTGACCAGGTTCGATTCCCGGTCAATGAATGTGAGATTTTCAAATTTTAATGCCATGTTCGGATTCCACGTATACAGGACGTCCCGTGGCCCATTATCGTGTGATTTACGGTCACGTAAAACTACAAATTTCCTTTCCTACCTTTTTGAAAGGAGAGAGAAATAAGAGGCATTAGATTTTGACTTACCCTCATATTAAAAGGTGGAAAAAGGTGCTGACATTTAGAAAGATGGAAGCGTTGATAAAAGGTGAAACCACAATTTAATAGGGGTCTGCATTTAATCTTTTCTTTGTAAGACAAGATCATTTGGGCACTTTGATCGCCCCCCCCCCCATAAAAAATTGAAAGGTTAAGGTAAAATTCCTAGCTCTAGTAATCAATGGATGTTTATTATACATTATCCGTAGTTGGCGACTGCGTATGTTAGTCAACATTCTTTTATCATTTCCGTATGTTTTCCGTTTCTTCATTTCTTGTTCGCGTGCTCTTCTGTTCACACTTAAGAAGTGTTTTCCAGCACATGGTAATTTACATACCTTGCAAAACGTACGTGATTGTTGGGATTCCCAGAATTTTTTCCTATACATTACCAGGGCTCGGATTTTTAGGTAAATAAATATTTATTTATGTAAATACATATTTTAAGCATTTTTTCTATAAATACATAAATTCCTGCTTTTCACTTATTAGCACATAAAAATACATAATATTTACATTTTTAAAAATCTTTCAGTTTGTTGCATTTTTGTTCTGTGTTACTTCATCGGAAGAACTTGTGAGCTACCTAATTTTCATGCAGAGCGTATGTTCTTAACTTGTCGCCCCGTGCCATTCACTGTGGAAGCCGGGGATTTCCTTGTCCATAGCCATATTTCACCATGTGCTAGACCTCCCCCTCCCCCCAGATACCTGGTACCAGTGTCACTCACATGCAGTTCATTTCTGGCACTGTGAAGTGAGGGGCAGTTCTACGATGCGTACAGTAAAAACAACTACAAGTTATCGTCTGTTGCAGAATTTAAAGGTAATTTTACTTCTGATGAGGGCGTTCTGTTCCGCCAACCATGTGGGAAAGCAAACAAGGCTGAACAGCGATCTCAAGTTACACAACACCTCAAGGGCAAGAAACATACTGCCGCAGTTTCGCGCCTTCAGAATAAGTGTTTCCCGATAATCATCGGTCATTTGTGATGGACAACCTGAAGATGTATCTCGTTGTGTATTAAAATGCTTCAGCAGTCAATGAGAATAACTTGCATTCGTGAGCACTACATATTGTTTATATTCACATTAATAAACTAAATTATAATTAAATATTTTTACTTTTTTGTCACATATTTCAGGTATTTTTTAATACATAAAAAATAAATATTTTCCCCATTTCTAGCACCTAAAAATCCGAGCCCTATACATTACTATACAAAACAGTTAACGCGACAGAGACAGTAAAAAGTGATATGTCGGGAGCTGCAGCTGTCAGGAGATCTGTTCTCCGTGTATCGGTGCTAATAGAGGCTTTACGGTGATTGTGATGACTCGACATCCAACTGGATTTGTAAGGAATGTATGTATACGAGAGAAGAGCAAGATTTCCTTATTAACCTGCAGGAAGAACTACCACTGGCCAAAGAGTTTAAATATCGGGGTCCCTACATGGAAAGTGATGGGAGACTGGAAACTGAACTGTTATAAATTTAGTATCATGATTTCCAAGTGATCTTGAACGATTTGGATCTTGTAGTGGTCTGTTTAAAGTCTTTTGGTACTGTTCTAGAGAAGATTTATTATTCGATTTGAAGTTGTTGAATTATTTCATGTATTTACCTTTATACGAGGGTCATTCCATAAGTCATGGCAACTATGTTATATCTTTAAATAATGCTACAGCATGGGAAATCCACGATGTGCATTGAACCGTTAAGGCCGTATGATATCTCAATGCCAACAGAACATAAGGTTCGAGTAAAGGTAAAGATGAAAACCGCACAATGGAACATTGAAGCTGTAGAGGTGGGTCTCGCAGAGTTCTTCTCATCAAAACTCATAGACTGCTACCGTCGCTGGAAGAGAAATCTTGCTGAAAAACGGATCAAGACCATAGAATCTGTTGGTCTCTACTTTTAAGAATAGTTTAATTTCTAGTCAGAAAATTTTCCAAATAAAGTTTTCTTCAAAGAACAACATTAGGCCTACTTATGAGTAGGTCCCGGATGTTGATGCCATAAAAAAGTTTTAAAAATGCACTTAAAATTTTCAAAAATGACTGTAATAAATGACCTAAAAATTCGAAAAATGCACTATAAAATGGAGAAAATGATATTATAATAATAAACTCACTAATATTTCAAAAATGGCATCTTCAGCTCAAACTGAAAAGTCAATCAAAATAGATTTCTAGCACTTAACAAAAGGTTATGTTCACTTTAGTCTGAGTTGCGCTGCACTACGAGCATCTGTATACCTACGGTACCGTTGTTCTGCATCCATGATATATATTTTTCCACTAAAAGCAATACTGAAATATTTCATTTCAATATTTTAAATTATCTTGTGTCAGCTGCTAGCTTCTTCCTAACTCTGAGAGACGTAACTCCCTCATATAAAGCAGTGACATGACTAAATTTAAGAAAACACTTAAGTTAATTATACGCCAAATCAATACTAATAATAACACACTTAAATGTCTAAAATTTATAGATCATTTGAAGTGTACATGTTTCGAAACAACAATGGTTTCTTCTTCAGCACAATTGAGAGAGAAAAAAATATTCTAAGGAAAATCTTAAATTAAAAATGTATATCCTAACAATACGTCTTAAAAGAATAATTTTGAAAAACATTTATAAATCCTTAAAATTATCTATGAAAATTTAGGCAATTATATGGTTAATCTTCTGAAAAATATATATGAAAAATATTGTAAAAATTCCTCTTCTGAAAAATGTATTAGTTAATATGGTTCTCTGAACATAAACAGTATCTTAAAAAGGAAGCTAGTCAAGCTTTAAAGTAATGTATCATGAAGTTGAAATAACATACGTAGTCAAATCTCTGGAAATGATACAAACTTGGACCCTACTAATAGCATCACGTTTAACTTTCGATGTGCATTCAGTTCCTATATGCCTTCTGTTCCACATGCCAACTATTTTGGGATATTTAATGTATTAATATTAAATATTAAACTCCAAAATATTTATAGGTCTTTCAATGTTAAACATGTGATAATAAATCCTATGATGCTATTATGGCAAATATTTTTGCTTATTATGACTAAATTTTAAAAAAAATGACCTTAAAAGGCCGATTTCTCTCAAATATGACAGAAAAAATCTACCGAACTTAAAAAATGCTCCTAAAATGGAAAAATAGCAAAAAATGCAAAAAGATGCAGAATAAAAATTACATATTTTCATACGGGATGGCCCGTCCGGAGTTTCTATGAACTTCAGCTTTGTTTTAGACAGCTCAGTAAAAATATGACATGTCATCAACATCCGGGCCCTACTTATGAGGCATCCTCCTGTATAATATTCTTCTGCATGTTCTTGTAATTACGGTAGGTTCAGGTTTTGGAAGGGAGCGTCAGTGAACACCAGGAGAAACCGCATAAGGGATATCTGTGGTGAGGGCAGGCGCGGATTCAAGGGGGGGGGGGGGGGGTCACGGGGGTCATGACCCCCCCCCCCAAACGGAGACCAACTTTTTTTGCAAACTCAAAAAACGAAAACACAATTACCAGACAAATAAAACTTAACGAATTTTAACTGAAAAACAGTTTTTTTTTTCATTTTATTCAATACTGAATTACCTTTATTGGAATTATTATGTTCTGTTACAACTGTACATATTTACAACTTCTAACCTCTTGTATAAAAACTATTAGTTATACAACAAAATCAACTCGTCTATTTTGTTTAGCAAACCTTGTGATTACCGAATCGATGTTTATAGAGATGTCACGATGAATGTGCAGCAATGCACGGATAGGAAACTGGGGCTTTTTTCGCACCAAAAATTTTTGCCGACGTCCAAACTGCAAGCTTGGTTGGCAATTTAAGCTGTGACTTTCTCCCTTTGTCGGTACCAACTCGACTTGCCGAAACTGTTACGTACCTTGATACTTTTCTCGAAGCTCGATGTAAAAGTCGCAAAACACGCCGTTGCAATTTGTACGAATATTTTTGGTGCGCTAAACGCATCAAATTTCTATCCATGAAGCTTGCAAAAAAATTGGTCTGGTTTTGTACGTTTGGTTATTTTGTGATTGCGTTTTTAGTGATACCATTTTTCTTAACAATTTCGATTCTCTGACCTCCCCCTCCACCGCCCCCCCCCCCTCCACCGCCCCCCCCCCAAGCCAAACTCTAGATCGATTCTCTGACCCCCCCCAAAACCAAACTCTAGATCGATTCTCTGACCCCCCCCCCCCAAAACCAAACTCTAGATCCGCGCCTGGGTGAGGGTCCATCCCTCCCCTTCTCACAACACTGAGTGTATCGTATTACAGTCCATTGGGCAAGAATAGATATTTAGCAGAGAGGGAATTGAACCCAGGCTATTGAGTAACATATAGACTGAAGACATATCAAGCAAATTACACGGGCAATTTCCTAGATGTACAGGCCGACTAGATACAAAGACGATTAAAAAAGTCTCAGTTCGGAATCCACCTGTCTGATTTCCCGTGACTGACTTTAGAAATTCGTTCACTCTGAGCACGCAACTCTAAAAAGTTGTTAACACGAAATTGAGGATGGCAGAACAGACCGCTGCTATAAACTTCCAATGCTGCGAAATGAAAAATAATAAAATGCATACTCATCGTTACATGCTTCATTTGATTTATGGGATGGATTCTGTCGTGAGGAAAGAATTAATGATGAAAATTAATAAAATATGTAAAACATAAATATTTGAATGCAGCCGAAAAAATGATAAACCTCCATGGACGGCAAATTGGCAGGTGAAATGCTAAAGGAAGTAGGAGACTTCTGTTACTTAGGACGCAAAACAACCAGTGATGGACGAAGCAGAGGATATAAAAATTAGGTTGGCTCCGGCAAGGAAAAAAGTTTTTCAGAAAAGGAAACTGTTGACATCAAATATAGAATTAGGTATTAGGAAGGAATTTTTGGAAGCCTTTGTCTGGAGCGTGGCGCTGTATGGAAGTGAAACTTGGACTGTTGGTGCAGCAGAAAAGAGGAGAACAGAAGCGTTTGAAATGTGGTGTTACAGGAGAATGATGAAGATCGGATGGGTAGATAGAGTAACAAATGAAGAAGTATTAAAACGATGAGGAGAGATGTTTCTGGCGGCTGCTAATGAAGAGAAGGTTTTTTTTTTAAATTTAAGCCATACGCTTTTAGTGCCGGGAGTGTCCGAGGACATGTTCGGCTCGCCAGTTTTGTAGCTGCTTCGACACGGACACCCAATGGGTGAGCTACAAGTACCGTTGGGGAGGAAAGTTGGAATGTAAGGACAAGGAGTTGGAAGGTAGCGGCTGTGGCCTATAGTTAGGGACCAACCCCGGCATTTGCCTGGAAGGAAGATGGGAAACCACAGAAGACCATCTTCAAGGTTGCCGGCGGGGGGATTCGAACTTCCTCGCCTCCCGGATGTCAGCGACTGCCAGCAGTCATGCCGTAACGACCACGTCTAACTCACCCGGTATGAGAAAAGATAGGTTGGTAGGACACCTACTAAAACACCCAGGAATAGCAAAATTAGTTATTGAAGGAAGGGTCAAGGAAAGGAACTGTAGGGGAAGTCCAAGGTTAGAATATGTTAAACATATTGCCTGGGACGTAGGATTTGGTAGCTATGTAGAGATGACACGATTAGCTCAGAACAGGGTAGCATGGAAAGCTGCATCAAAACAGTCATTAGACTGAAGACTCAAACAATAACATGAGTTATTTTAAAATAATGTTCTGGGCCAGAAATTAATGTATTCCTAAGAAGTGGCCAACTTCTTTCAAATATTATCGATAGAGAGGTGAAGTTGTTGAAATACAGTATCATATCCATGGTGTGACGACAAAAATTAGAGTGAGCGTTGAAGCCATTTTGCAGTGTTGCCATATTGACAATTATTGTTGTTAATTCTCTTAAGGGCTTTGCAACATCGTGATCATGTAGCCCCCTGTGCTTGGGTGTGTGTAGAAGTTTTTTGTATCATTGCCATGTCTGTACTAGTGTGTGCACTTTTAATCGGGCCATGTCCTTTAGTTAAATACCATCACGGCATTTGCTCTTGGCCACTGTGGGTGAGTGGTTATCTTGTCGGACTACCAACCCCAAGCTTGCAGGTTCACTCCTGGCCATGGTAAGTGATTTTTGAAAGGCAACAAAAATCACGACACGCATGCCATACGTTGTTGGCATGTTGTAGGGTCCATTTAAATTCAGTAGGCCGTGTTCATAGAGGAAAAATTAATCTCAGTAGTTTCCGCCAACACAAAGTTCCTCATTTCTCTACTAGAAAGCGCTATAGGGTTCAAGGAGCTTAGATATCTAACCTCCTTGACTTTCATAGTGATTCAAGGAACAACGAAATTCGACATGCAAGCTACCCTCTGGGTGTCAAATAACAAAGCTTGCACCTGGCACCCGAGGCCATACGATATTATTATTACACTCCGGGACTTGAAATAACGTACCATCTTAGCATTTCCCTGGTGGGAGTGAAGGTTACCTACACTCAGGATAGCCGGTATCAGCGCTGGGATTCCAACATCCGACCTCCAGACTTGCTGCAGCCCCCCCCCCCCCATCACGTTTGTAGTGATCGATTTAACGCGCGGGGTGAACCATAATAAAGATGATAGAGGTGATGGCTAATAGAACTTTTCCCTGCTATGATGTAATGTAATGTATCATTCATATTCAAGGTGAACAGGCCAAACTTAGCATAGAAAGAACACTTGCTATTCATTTAATACTGGAATTAATAAGGCGTTCAGCGTTGTGTGCGCGTGTGTGTGTTTTTCGAGGCTCGTCGTAATATTTGCATAAATATTAGACCGTCAAATTGTTTGGCAGCTTCGCGGGGGTTCATTGGCGTAGGTGTCGAATTAGTAGAACATAGTTGGAGGGGCTTGATATGCTAGGGAGTGGGTTAGCATACCATTTAGACCAGATCACTGTATGTAAAGGAGAAACTTAACACGCGTGAAGTGTTTGAGTGCATGTGGGGATAACATACCTGCAGAAGAGTTTTCCTTGTGGTCTAACCAACATGTGAATCCAAGTAATTGAGTACGGTCAAGTTGCTGATACTGAAACACTATTCCTTTTTGCTTAATTCTTAAACTGTAAATTTAATATTTTGGTTAGAATTTTTTTTTTGTTTATTACTGAGTGTGTGTTTGTAACCGACAGTGGTGGCTACGCTGGCTAAAGCTCTCTGCTGACTCGGTAGACGCGTGGGTTCGAGCCCCACCGTCAGCTGTCCTTGAAATGTTTTTCCGTCGTTTCCAATTTTCAACTCCAGGCAAATGCTGGGACGGTACCTTCTGACAGGCCACGGCCGCTTCCTTCCACATCCTCGCCCAGTTTCACTCACCATCATTCATTTCATCTCTCAATAACTCTTCCCGTGAGGTTGGCGTCAGGAAGGGCATCCGGCCGTAGAACCATATGATATCCCAAAAAAAAAAACTTCCATCGCATCTCATCCCCGACCCTGTAGGAAAACGGGAATAATAAGCGGTAGACATACATACATACATACATACATAAATACATAGACCTACTGAGTGTGTATGTGTATTTCTTCCGCATTTCAATGTGATTGGCATCGAGGGGAGATGAATTTCAACGTACTATTGGTTTTTAAGGCTGGAAGCCCTTCCTGACTCCGATATGATTAGAAGAGGTAATGGAAAGATGATATGACACGATGAGCGAAACAGGGTAAGGTGTTGGATATAGTCAACCGTGGCCTATTAGAAGGTATCGTTCCAGCATTAATCTGGAGTTGAAAATGAAAAACTTAAGAAAAAAACCATTTTAAGGACGGCCGGTGTAGGGGGTTCGAACCCACCCTTTTTCCGAGGTACCCCCGTCGGTTATTTATTTATTTCATTCTTTACATCTTACATCATATATTTTACATTTTATTTTATTTTACATTTCACATTTTATTGATCCAAGGGGTAAATGACCTCTTTAATCTACTCTTAAAAACAATCTAATATGTGTGCCATGCTTCATCATGGTTGAGGATCTGACGTTTGTAAGATCTCGTGGTTAATAATTCTCGAACCTTTGGACAGAAGAAGTAGCCTACGGTATTATAATTATAATTATGTTTTCCGGTTGATGTTTCGGTCGGTTAGTCAGGAGAGAAGACATCTGCTTGTTGAATCGTGAATGAAAGAGTGAAGTATTTGTTTTACCCTAAGGAAGTCAATCTGAGTTTCGGTAGTTTTCAATGGAATTACAATTATTTGCATAATCATCTAATTGACATAGCGTGTCTTCGAGGAGATAAAATATGTTCAACTTCAGAATTACTTACGGACGTGATAACCGCAGGGGAAGTTTTTCTTGTAGCACTTCCAAGGATACACAGCTGTTACTTCACATCAACATTTACACCTGGTTGTGTTTAATGGGAAATTTGCTTTCTCGATGATTCTGAGTAAATAATTTCGTAGGTCAGTAACCTCTAATACTGTTACTGTAACACCAACATGTCAGGAAATACACAGGCCAGGAACATTCTCTAAAAATTGGGACTCGTTTCTTTTCTAGTTCCAGTTCAAGTTCCATTTGAGTTGGTTATAATTTTATTTTAATTTATTGACCCTATACTGTTATCAGAAAGCAATGATATTGAATTAAGAGTATCACAATAATTTACCAGTCACATCTAAATGATACAACCAATATGTCATTCCTAAGTACACATAACATGAATTGTCTATAAATATGGGTATTACGACCACGCGATACATTGTAATACTTCCAAGAACAGTTGATTCTCAACATACAATTTAACTTCAGAACAATACCATTCAATTTCAACTCCGATGCAAATATGACCTGTTTGACAAAAGAGTGCATTAGTTCGAGTGAAACTTATAATGCAAGGAACCATTCATATAACAACATGGAGTGATTAAGTTCCAATGAACTATAGCCTATACCTAGGTAAATATCTTTTTTGAAGCCATTCGAACAAAAACAACGATAATAAGTTTTATTTTAATCATATTATTGTAAGGATCTTCGTCTTCTTATTCCTCATCTGCTTCTTCTTCGTCGTTTGGGCCTACTGAGGACCACAAGGCTTCTATCTCCTCGTCGCTTTGCCTTTCCTCTTCTTTGTAAGGATATCCATTTTTATTTTATTAGCAACCCGCCCCGGCTTCGCCCTGGAACAGTTATGAATGCATTACGTGATAAGTGCTTTTTTGATGTCAATGAACTACGACCTATATCCGTTTCATGTCTCGGCATGATGGGTTAAAATCACTGACTTGACTATTAATTATATTATCATGGAGATGCATGTGCAACGAATTCTTGTCAGACGTAATTTAAGAATAGCGAGGTGCATGAAATACAAATCCCCCTTCTAGCTAGGCTGAAACTGAGGTGATAGGCGCGCCCCAGGCTAGCTCGTAAACTGTCGCCTCAGTAATTGAATGGAGACTGTTGGAAGAAATGAAAACGTAAATGCTCTTATAGTGGGCGATGTATTGAAGATAGAGATATGCTCTCGCGGACTTTTTTTTTAGAACTTTTCATGCTGAACAATTCTTACACTCATATTCTATTGATATTTTTGACGGTTTGCCCAGCGTAAGCTTAAAAAGCGCACGGACGCCAGGTTCTTTTCGACTTTTTCACTGAAATCTTACTGTTTGGCTTCCTTTGGTCATAAATAAATTATTTTCTACGGAAGCCTTCCTTGAAATATTCTTTACAGAACGGTGAAAACCGCATCAAAATCCATCCAGTGGTTCTCGAGATTAGCCGTGACATCCAAGAATCGGAAACTTTGTTCTATACTAACGTAAGTAGAAATTAATGTTAAACGCTAAAGAAGATATCACATCATTGATATGATATATTTATATATTATATGTTATATTTATATAACATAAATATTTAAAGAACTAAGTCATTACTAGATTAAGGTATATTTACTAATCTCTGGAGGGACTTAAACGTTGAAGACGAGCAACGGCCAATTCTCGCAGTTACATTTAGATATGTAGTCTACGGTAAATATACTACGGGCTATACTCGCATTTTGTTGGTTCAGGATTGTTACCGGATGTCTTAGTTATCGTACGTGAAGCATCCAGTATAAGACAACATTAGTGAGAGATCAACAAGAAACAAATCATTTTGGCAAGACGCGATTCAGTCTGTGGATTCCAACCTTCATGACTCATTATTTTTTTATTTTACATAAATCAAACAATATGTATGGAAGGCGTAGTGAAAAAGGCCAAGAATCTCACGCACGTAATTTATGCTGCACTGGCACAACTTTCATCTATATTTCGTTTTTAAAATTTTTACATGTTTTACAATTTCAACTCTGAGATTTGCTGATGACATCATCATCTTGAGGATTTGAATGGTATGGACTCCGTCTTGAGGAAAGAATTCATGATGAGAGTTAATGAATGTAAAACAAAAATATTGTAATACAGCGGAAATGAATCAGGAACCTCTCTGGACATCAAATTGGCAGGTGAAAAACTAAAGGAAGTAGGAGACTTCTGTTACTTAGGAAGCAAAACAACCACAGACGGACGAAGCAAAGAGGACATAAAAAATAGGTTGGCTCAGGCAAGGAAGGCATTTCTACAGAAAAGGACTCTGTTGACATCGAATATACATTCAGGTATTAGGAAGTCATTTTTGAAAGCCTTTGTCTGGAGCGTGACGCTCTATCGAAGTGAAACTTGGACTGTTCGTGCAGCAGAAAAGAGGAGAATTGTTAGCGTTTGAAATGTGGTGTTACAGGAGATTGATGAAGATCAGATGGGTAGATAGGGTTACAAACGAAGAGGTATTATGCCGAGTGGGAGAGGAGAGATATTTCTAGCGACTGCTAATGAAGAGAAGAAATAGGTTGGTAGGACACATACTAAGACACCCAGGAATAGCAAGCTTAGTTATGGAAGGGAGGGTCGAGGACAAGAACTATTGGGGTAGACCAAGGTTAGAATATGTTAAGCAGATTGCCTCGGATGTAGGGTGTGGTAGCTATGTAGAGATGAAACGATTAGCTCAGGACAGGGAGGCATGGAGGGCTGCATCAAGCCAGTCAAAAGACTTAAGACTCAAACAACAACAACAACAACATGTTTTACAAATACAGCTGTATCCGTGATGATGTTACAAACTCTCAGGGATGAAGGAGGATGGCAAATTGATCAATGTGAGATTAGGAACTATAGCACGGAAACGATCGAGTCACAATTTATAAGCAAAATGCTATTCATTTAACACCGTTTACTTGCAAACGTCGGAGGCGTTTACGGGTGTTTAAACGTGCCAACCCCATGTCGTTGGCTCCCGGCACGTTAAAGAACGCCTGCGGGACGAAGATTTGCCAACCCGGCGGCTGTTAAGAAGTTAAATTGGGGACGAATGTTAAACAACTGTGATTATTAATAACATAGTAATAGTGCCCTTGAAACATGAAGTTAATTATTTAAGTGTAAAATGATATTTAAATTAAAGCCTAACATTAACTGGTATGACTGCAAAGAAGAGCAAGGATTTATCTTAAACCACTCAAGAGTAATGATTTTTATAAAGTTTTTAAAAATACACGCCAATCAATACATGAATTGCTTGCCACGGTGGGAGAGTGGATAATGTGTCGGTCTACCAACCCCCAAGCTTGCAGGTTCGCTCCTGGCCGTGGCAAGTGTTTTTTTTTTAAAGGCGGTTAAAAATTTACGACACGCATGTCATACGATTTTGGCATGTCAAAGAACCCATTTGAATTCAATAGGCCGTGTTCATAATGGGAAAATTGATATCGGGAGTTTCCGCCAACACAAAGTTCCTCATTTCTCTACTAGAAAGCACTATAGTGTTCAAGAAGCTTAGATATCTAACCTCCTTGACTTTCATAGTGCTTCAAGGAACAACGAAATTCGACATGCAAGCTTCCCTTTGGGTGTGAAATAGCAAAGCTTGCACCCGACACTCGAGGCCATACGATATTATTATTATTATTATTATTATTATTATTAATAATAATACATGAATTTAGATTATACAGGGTTAGCACAAATGGTTTAACCAATGTCGTGCACATGCATTATTGAAAGTATATAGCTTACAGCATTGACACATATACCAATTAAAAGAGAAACTCATCAAGTATTTTGAGTCTGCTTTCTACAAATTCTAGATATGCCCTCCTCACGCCACATGGCAAATATCGATACGGTGGTCGAACTCCGACTACACTCGCTAGAGCATATCCTGGTTAATTTTTGCTACAGACACAGGGATCCGGTTCCTACGTTCGACGTGATTAACTGGCATTGGTGGTACGTAAACTTCATTTCTGATAAATCCCCATAACAATAAATCACACGGGATCAGATTAGGCGGCCAAGGAGGCCAGCGCATACGATACTGATCTGCACCTGTCACAAGATGACATAGTAATTAAATGTTATGTCTGGTGTTCATGTGCACCATATCTTATTTCCCTTAGATTGAGAAAGCGGTATGTGTGATTCTTCTAATGGTGTTATATACCCTATCTCTGGGCAAGATGTACCGGAATAAGGATCAATGAGGTTTTAGGAAACAAAAGCACAATGATTTTTTTAAGAGAATCCCAGTTTAGGCTGCTACATTGACAGAAAGAGCGCCAGCCGGAAAGTGTTAACACCACATATTATTATCTTATAATTATTTTACCAAGTCTGTACAAACGCCTTGAGTAGTGTCACAAATGTTGTGAACATTTAAGTTATTCTCTAGCATTTGAAGTTATATACTGTATTTGGTTGGTTACATAGGGCTGATGGCTGCATTGTCCCACCTCCTTGTAGTAGCTGTAGTGCATGAAGAAACGCTACTCATACTACAGTATGTAGTCGGCAGGTGTGTACACAGGAAGCACTTGGTGATAACCAAATGAGGTCACAATCTGTCAACATGGGAGATATACGACCCTCTGGGGTAACAAATATTCTGTAGACATTCAGATATTTCCTTCTTCAAGCCTGTATATTGAAACTCTTAGCCACGCACGTACAGAAGTTAATTCGCTGTCGTCATTATGGCAATTTTTCTTCCCCACCTTTATTACTGCATTTGCTGTTGTTTGATTTTAGGGGCTTGGACAACTTAGTAATTTAGCCACATGTACTTGGGTGTGTATATATTTTGCGTGTAATTTTGGTGCTTATAGTAGGGTGTGCATTTGCAATTCAGGGGACGATTAGGAAAGAAGCAGCTATCGCCTTTAGTAAGGAATCAACCAAAAAAAGTGGGAAACCAAGGAAAACCACATCCAGGATAGCTGAGGTGGGAATCGAACCAGCCTCTTCTCAGTTTTACCACACGAGGCTGAGTGTACCCCGTTCCAGCCCTCAGACCAGAATTAAATTTCTTGGCAGAAACGGGACTTGAACCCGGACCTCCATGGCGACATCCAAGCATGCTAGCCGCTACACCACTAGGTGGTACACTGATATGTAGATATTCTACTGTCAGAGGGACCTATGGTGAATGAATAATATGTGGAAGATGATAATCTTCCATTTCAATTATTTCATGACCGATGTTGAGTTGTGTGTCACTGTAACCTACTCATGGGGATATCCATTGACTGCAGATCACTCTCCTGAGTGAAAAGTTGGGGAGAATAATTTGTACAAACAGTGGTGTTTTTCTGGAGCCTGCGTGGCTTAGGCAGCAGCATGCTAGCCTCTCATCGCTGGATCCGTGGTTCAAATCCCGGTCACTCCATGTGACATCTGTGCTGGACAAAACGGAGGCAGACAGGTTTTTCTCCGGGTACTCCGGCTTTCCCTGTCAAACTTTCATTCCAGCAACACTCTCCACTATTATTTCATTTAATCTGTGATTCATTTAATCATTGCCTCATGAGAGTGCGATAGGCTTCGGCAGCCGGCACAGTTCATAGCCTCGCTGCAAGATGGGGGCTTCATTCATTCTATCCCTGACCCAGTCGGTCGACTGGAAGCAGGCTGTGAATTTTCAGTGTTTTTTTCTGATGCCACGTCTTATTAATTTCTTATGCCAACTCACTGTATTTGCTGATTTATTGGCTGTACACCTGATGCATGTTGTGCGCATTTGGAACAGCAATGTCGATCCAAGGATTGCAGTGGCAGAGAGCTCTAACGCTCTAGCTGAGGCCTCGCTGGCATCGGGAGAGCGTGGTTTCAAATACCACCTCATCCGTCCTGAAAATGGTTTTCGTGGTTTCACACGTTCTCCGCCCGGCAAATTCAAATTTCTGGACGGTTCCTGCAACAGGTGCACGGTAGACTTCCTCTCCAAACCCCTTCCCTGGCGAATCCTTAATTTGACCCAACTTAGCGGTAGTCTGGACGATCGGCCTGTCACCAATCCCCAGTTTTATCTGCTAATACAGTGTGTTCAGCTTCCATACACCGTCTTTTCGACGGTAGAGGAATGATCCCTTGCAAAGTCCGTAATAAAGCAGAGCTGAGAAGATACGATTAAACATGTTATTATTATTATTATTATAAAAATATATTGTTATCTTATTATATAATACGCTATGTTTCACATAACTCACCCCCCAGGGGGTCACATCTAGTGGGACATGGGTTGGCGACCACGGCGCCCCAGCTGAGTCCAGAATTTCTTCCACTTACTTGTAGCGGGCTCCTCTCCGTCTTCTTTCCTGTCGACCTCACTTGGTCAACTCTTGTTCTCTTCCGACCCCGATGGTATTAGGGTATCCTAGGCCTAGGGAGTCTCTTCCTTTCCCGCCTTAATTGGCCCTTGTCTCATCTTTTCTGATACCCTCCTTCTGCGAGGGGTCAGCCTTCTTTTTCATTTTATGTTATCTCCTGCCTTCTGCTCAAGGCCCTCAAGGAGGCAGGGTGTATGTATCCCCACCACTTATGGTGCACCTGGATATTGCTACACCCTCAGGTGCTCACGGCTGGTGAGTTCATGAGTTGGCGACCCCGAGGGATTCCTGAGCTGGGTCTGGTTTTCCTCCTTTTATCCATTCCCTCTGGGGCGGACCCTCTCCTCTTTCACTTTCCTTCTTATCTGCCTTTCATGGGTCTCTTTCCTTCCAAGTCCTTCAATCGGCATTCTTCGAGGGTTGAGGGCATTTCTTTTCCTCCTGTCCTTTATTTGTGCCTAGATGTTAGGCCCCATAAAACAACAATTCTTATCATCATCATCATCATCACCTTATTCTCCTTTTGTTTCCCATTTCTTCTTCTAGTATATAAGTTAGTAGTTAGTTTTAGTTATAGTTTACATTTCATTTTCATCTTTACGATCACCCAAACCATTAGGGGCCGATAACCTAGATGTTAGGCCCCTTAAAACAACAATTATCATCATCATCATCATTTCACATAACTCAAGCTCCTAAACCAGAGGGAGTTGGAAGGTGTGGTTTGTACCAAAATCTTCCAAATTGTCTCAATAGTACAGGAAAAATCTTGCATTTCTTAAAAAGTCAACGGAAATATATTTATTTGTTAATAAGTTTTTTTAAACAAATAAACAAGACGTTAGCCCCTGACATCGCGAACAGCCCGCATATCACTAGGGCCGAGCGGGCAGTCTGTACACATGGGTCGCATACAACCCATTATGCGACAGTTCTCGCACGGGTCCGCTAGTTATTATTATTATTGTTATAGTAGTAGCAGATTCAGTACACCACATATTACGTGCTTGAGAAATGACTGCGGGTGATTTTGGGTGCTCTAGCGTTAGTTGATCATAGCAACTGGAGCCTTGCGGGACGAGAAGGGGGTCACAGTGGTGACGAGTACAGTCTACACATAAGTCCAGCACAACCAAGCATTAACAGGAACACACGTCACCACGGAGTGGAAAACGATTACTGAAGATACTGGAGCTGACTGATGTTGTACACACGCAACTGCATCAGTCAACAGTGTAAGCTGACATGTAAACAATAGTTCGGAACTTGGCCGCCGGCTCTCGTGTCATAAGCGGGTATTAATAATCGAGACGGCTTCGGTGGCGTAGTCGGTACCATGCTGTACTGCTATGCCCAAGATCTCGGGTTCAAACCCGGCAGAAGTCGTCGGAATTTTTAAAAAGCGTTAAAATCCTTCAGTGTGCCTTCCTTCGGGGGGGGGGGGGAAGTAATAACCATGTCATAGATTTATGCCACGTAAAGGAACCTACCATTGCAATTGGTAGTGTGTTGCAAAATTTGTAGGTTATATTTGGCTAGTTAGAAACGCTCTATCAAGTTACAACGTTCGCCGCTAGGTAATAGTGATAGTAACATCTGTTAGCCAAAGTTGGAACTACTTGAAATTGGACTTTTTGGGAGCCCTCGGGCGTTCAATTAAAATTACCCAGCCACGCCCATTGGCTGCAATTCATATATAATTGACAAGTGAGACACTAATTATGCGCATATTCATGATACTCAATTGCCAAGAAAGTGTTAGAAGTACATGAAGATTGTTAAATGTTTCACAGTCGCTGAGGAGCTGAAGGCTTTTGAAATCGGAATGAACACAAATGCAGAGAAGGAAACCTGTTTACTCACGACAATGGCCAGTGAAGTGGCACGGCCATCACGTTGATCCATAACTCACCTGTAACAAAATAAAAAGGATGGTTAAGAGAAAGATCACAGAAATGCGGATCATACAGAGTAATAATAATAATAATAACTTAAATCAGAAACCCCTATGGACGTCAAATTGGCAGGTGAAAAGCTAGGGAAGTTGGAGACCACTGTTACATAAGAAGCAAAATAACCAGTGATGGACGAAGCAAAGAGGATATAAAAGGTAGGTTGGCTCCAGCAAGGAAAGCATTTCTACGGAAAAGGAATCTGTTCACATCGAATATAGATTTAGGTATTAGGAAGTTATTTCTAATGCCTTTGTCTGGAGCGTGGCACTCTATAGAAGTGAAACTTAGACTTTTGGAGCAGCAGAAAAGAGGAGAATAATGATAACAGATGGGTAGATAGGGTTACAAATAAAGAGGTATTAAGACGAGTGGGAGAGGAGAGATGTTTCTGATGACTGCTTAATGAAGAGAAGAGATAGGTTGGTAGGACACGTACTAAGACACCCAGGAATAGCAAACTTAGTTATAGAAGGAAGGATCGAGGATAAGAATTGTTGGGATTGACCATGGTTACGATATGTTAAACAGATTGTCTTGAATATAAGGTGCTGTAGCTATGTAGAGATGAAACAATTAGATCAAGATAGGGACGTAAGGAGAGCTGCATCTAACCAGTCAAAAGACTGAGACTCAAACACACAAAACAATAATAATAATCAGTTCTCATAACTAGAGAGAGCATATGGCTTGACAAGAAACATCTACAATAGGAAGTCTTTACCCTGGAATGCCAAAGTAAAACACTACAACGCCGTAGCGTAAACAAAATGTCTATACACCAGTGAATGCCTGTCCGTAAACTACAAGCTGGGCAAGCTAGAGGTCTTGGAAAGAAGAATCCTTGGGAAAATTATGGAAGCTATTCACACTGAAAGCGGAAGGAAACTTCGGAGTAACAAAGAAGTTTACAAGAAGGTGGAAGACTTTGAAGAAGAGGAGACTGACGTTCGTGGGACATCTGTACAGAATAAATGCAAACGACAAACCAAACTTCTGGAGAAAGAAGACCACTACAACATGGATTAAGGAAAGAAAGAAGAATGTGGGAAGGTTAAACATATCAGAGGTACAATTGTTAAACAGAAAAACATTTAGGAACGTAGTAAAAAATTGATTTGCAGGAGATCTGTTTCAATTTCACGAAGCCAACCAGCTGTTCTTGGTTTTTAATGAAAGAACCAGGTTCAGAATTATTTTAGTTAATCTGTTATTGTTCATCTAAATGTGTCCATAACATGGCCATTTCCGAAAAGTGTGAGAATTTTTTCAGATTGACAATATATCTCCTGGGATGTTTTTTTTTTCCCTTATTCCCTCTATAAAACCTGGGCCAAATATGTTTCATATTTTTTCTTTTTTTGTTTCTCTATGTCTTTGGTTAAAGATCCACCACCAATTATTAAGGTTTCCGATGCACATAACGCTTTAAGTTTGATTCCAGTTTGGTTCACCCGATCTGACGCCATGCGATTAGGCCTATTACCTTTGTGTGTTCGTAAAGGATCATGTGTATGTGATAACCGACTTAAGGAACAGGATTGAAGCAGTTGTTGCAACGATTACTCCAAAGACACAGAATGGTTTGGAACGAACTCGGCTATCGACTCGATGTGTGCCGTGTGACAAATGGAGCTCACATTGAACACTTGTAGGAAAAACTCATCTAGTTGCTCATTCATTTGATGTATTATCTCTACTGTACTTAGTATAAAACTAAGTCTCCGATTCTTGGATGTTACGGGTCAACTCGAGAACCACTCGATGGATTTTGATGCGGTTTTCACCATTCTGTAAAGGATATCTCGAGGATGATTTCCGTAGAAAATAATTTATTTATGATCAAAGAAAGACGAGCAGTAACGATTTCAGTGGAAAATACGAAAAAAAACTGGCGTCCGAGCGCTTTGTAAGCTTACGCTGGGCAAACCGTTAAAAATTGTTCAGCATGAAAAGTTCTACCAAAAAGTCCGCTAGAGCATATATCTATCTTCAATACATCGCCAACTATAAGTGTTTTTGCGTTTTTTTCTTCCAACCATGTCCATTCAACTACTGAGGCGACAGTTTACGAGCTAGCTAAGGGCGAGTCTCTGTTACAGCCTAGCTAGTGGTCGAACCTATTGCCCCATATACAGCCAGCAGCAAACCGTTGAGTCGTGTTGAGTTGAGACTTCTAAGAAGGGTGGTTGTGATTGGAGTTTCCCTGGAAGTGCAACTCGGGTTTCCTTCATTTCGCCCGTGAAACACAGTCAAGTTAAGATTGAACGGAAGGGGGATTTGAGTTTCATTCACCTCGCAATTCCCTGGAAGTGGAACTCTCATTTCGCGTGTGAACTTCTCGTTCCGCAAAATTCACAGTCAATTTAAGTTTGGACGGAAGGGGAATTATATTATATTAAATTTTACTGATTGGCGTATAATCTCTACTTGTATAAAACAAAGTCCACGATTCTTGGATGTCACGGGTAATCTCGAGAACCACTGAATGGATTTTGATGCAGTGTTCACCAATCTGTAAAGGATATCTCGAGGAAGATTTCTGTAGAAAATATTTTTTTATGAGCAAAGGAAGTCAAGCACTAAAGGTTTCAATTAAAAGGTCGAGAAAAAACTGGCGTCCTTGCGATTTTTTGGCTTACGCTGGGTAAACCGTTAAAAATATCTATATACTATGAGTGTAGGAATTGTTCAGCTTGAAAAGTGCTACAAAAAAGCCCGGGAGAGCATAACTCTATCTTCAATACATGGCCTACTATAAGTGTTTTTACGTTTTCATTTCTTCCAACACTCTTCATTCAGTTACCGAGGCGACAGTTTACGAGCTAGCTAGGGGCGAGTCAATCACCTCAGTTACAGCTTAGCTAGCGGACGAGTTTATTGCCCCAGATACAGCCAGCAGCAAACTGTCGAGTAGTGTTGAGTTAAAAACTTTATAGAAGAGTGGTTGTGTTTGGAGTTTCCCTGGAAGTGCAATTCGGCTTTTCTTCATTTCGCCTGTGAACTTTTCGTTCCGCAAAATTCACAGTCAAGTAAGATTGAACGGAAGGGGGATTTGTGTTTCATGCAGCTCGCCATTCGTAAATTACATCTGACAAGAATTTGTTGCACATGCATCTCCATGATAACCTAATTAATAGTCCAGTCAGTTATTTGAACCCATCATGCCGAGACGTAAAACGGATATTGGTCGTAGTTCATTGACATCGAAAAAAGCGCTTATCACGTAATGCATTTCTAACTGTTCCCGGGCGAAGCCGGGTCGGTTTGCCAGTTTATATATGAGTTAACCGTAATAAATACTGCAAAGCCTTAAAAGCCAGATATTCATTTTGCTTACCGAGATACTGATTTTTAGCCTACTTTCGATTTTTGCAAAAAATGAAAGAAGTCTTATGAAAGCTACACAGGGCCAAAAAGATGTTCAGTAAAGAACATATAGCCTACTTTCTCCTAAATGCATGGGTTTTGTTATAACTCTTTGTCCTTTTCGAGGAGTATAATTGAATGTTGGTTTAGTAGCTTGTTGAAATACAACTTGTTATATGTTATTAAACATGAATATGAGGTGCCCTTTGCTAGTGCTACCTCTGAACAAAATTTCATTCAATTTGGTTTCACCGTGTTTGAATGGACAGTGGGAATCGATTTGCACACATACATGGCCGCTATCCGCAAATTATTGGGCTTATGACCTTGTATTTTGGTCAAAAGATTCTTCATACATAAGGGTATAATGTTGCAAAATTTGATAGAGATCAGATGATTAGGTTGGTCGTAATTTGATTCAAGCTTTTAACATTTGGGTGGTTGCCATTACGTTTCCATGAAGATGGTGGCGATATAAAACATGACAGTGAGGTGCCCTTTCCTATTGCTACCTCTGTACCAAGTTTCGTTCAATTCGGTTTCACCGTGTTTGAATAGATAGGGGAAATCAATTTGCACAAATACATGGCCGCATCCGCAAATTATTGGACTGATGACCTTGTAGTTCGGTTAAAAGATTCTTCATACATAAAGGTATAATATTGCAACTTTTAGTAGAGATCGGATGATTATGTTAGTCGTAATTTGATTTAAGCTTTGAACATTTGGGTGGCCGCCATTACGTTTCAGTCAAGATGGCGGCGATATTAAACATGACACTGAGGTGCCCCTTCCTAGTGCTACCTCACCAAATTTCGTTAAATTCCGTTTCTCCGTGTTCGAATTGATCGGGGGGGGGCAGACATTCAGAGTACACAGACTCACACACACACAGACTCACACACAGACACACAATTTTTCCCTCTGTGTTGATCTCATAAGTCTACTTTCATTTTTTGTGAAAATCGAAAGTAGGCTAACAAATGTGTGTCTGTCTGTGTGGGAGTCTGTGTGTGTGTACTCTGAATGTTTCCCCCCCCCCCCTCCCCCTATCAATTCGAGCACGGTGACACCGAATTGAACGAAATTTGGTACAGAGGTAGAACTAGCAAAAGGACACCTCAGTGTCATGTTTTATATCGCCGCTATCTTGACGTAAACGTAATGGCGGCCACCCAAATGTTCAAAGCTTAAATCAAATTACGACCAACCTAATCATCTGATATCTACCAAATTTTGCAACAACATATATTCATATGGCGAGCGTCTTTTGACTAAACTACAAAGTCATCACCCAAATAGTTTGCAGATGGCGGCTATCTATGTATGCAAATGGATTCCCCCAATCAATTTAAACACGGTGAAACCGAATTGAACGAAATTTGGTACAGAGGTAGCAATGACAAAGGGCACCTCACGGTCATCTTTTATATCGCCGGCATCTTGACGGAAACGTAATGGCGGCCACCCAAACGTTAAAAGTTTCATTCAAATTACGACCAACCTAATCATTTGTTCTCTACCAAATTTTGCAACGACATACCTTTTTGTAGGAAGCATCTTTTGAATGATCTACAAGGTCATCAGCCCAATAGTTTAGAGATAGCGGCCATGTAATTGAGCAAATCGATTCCCCATATCAATTCAAACCCGGTGAAACCGAATTGAATGTTTTTTTTTGTTTTTTTTACAGTGGTAGCACTGGCAAAGGTCACCTCATATTCATGTTTAATATCCGTAAGCTTCTAAAACGTTGTATTTCAACAAGCTACAACAACCAACATTCAATTATACTCCCTGAAAAGGACAACGAGTTATAACAATACTCATGTAATCAGGAGAAAGTAGGCTATATGTTCTTTACTGAACATCTTGTTTATTATATCTGTTCCAAGTGATCCTGTATAATTAGTATTATATTATTGTTCTGCCCGATCATCATTTGATGAATGTAGTACATTTGGATTTGTCTATTGGCACAGGCTAGATTAAGATGTGGTTTTTCACCGATGTCTCAGTCTCATTAATGGCTGTGATTATATGGAAGCTATTGGGGTATGAGTTGTGCCTTCTGGCCACAGCCAGTGACCAGTGGCGGCTCGTGATTATAATCTCAGGGGGCGCTAATTATGGTAACATAACATGTTCAAACCTCACTTAATACTTACTAGCAGAATTACCCATTCTTCGAACGGTCTTCGGTATTATTAACCAGACGTAATCAATTGAGCTATTGTTGCAATGGTTAGGGGCTTGGAACCTGTTTGTCGACAAAGATAAATGATTAGTTGAAATATGCTCTGAAACTAATTTACCTAACGTGTACTTCCTGACGTGTAAATAAAATTGAAAACCTCGTAGACGAAACGCAATACACGTCACATAAAAACTGACCCTCCCTGTTGTGTCAAGTCCGCATTCCTTTAATAAATTATAAAGGCTCATAGTGGATGAAAATTCAGGTTTTTTAGCCTCAAATGGCCCAAATTCCTAATAGCAAAAAAAATAAAAAATAAACTGTGTTTTTAAGGCTTTCACGGCCCTGATTATATAAATAATTCATGTTTTTGGGGCCAAAATACATGAATTATTTATATAAAAAATAAACTATTTCAATTCAGGAATTTTTGAAAATAATGTTGCTGTTTGAAGATATAATAGACCTTCTGTACGACATATCGCACGTTTAAGTCTTGTGAAAAAATCTAGGGTACCCCTTGACCCCCTTAAGCGCATTGATGAATTTTACAGTTTTTGTTGGTTCCGTGATAACCTTATAACCATTTGCAAACTTTCACAGAAATTTAACAAATGGAGTGGCATTACTTCTTGCAAAAATAGATGGAAAGTTGGATGTAACTTATTGAGACACTGTTGTCATGGTTACTGGCTTGCATTCCTACATTAGTTTATTAAATGAAACAAGTTTTCTGGGAATATCTCAGAAACTCTTTGTTTTAGAGCTGTTTACGGCTGTTTAGGGACCCGGAGTTTTGTTTTTGACACCAAGAAGTTGAAAATAAGCTTTGCCTCGTCGTTGTAGGCCGTAGTATAATGATAATAATTATAATAATGACATAAGAATATAGGGATAGGGATATAATAGACCTTCCGTACCACACCAGCACGTGTAAATCGCGTGAAACAATTCTAGAGTACCCCTTGACCCCCTTAAGCGCATTATATGTATTGATGAACTTTACAGCTTAATTTAGTTCCGTTATAACATTATAGCCGGTTGCAAACTATCTCAGTAATGTAACAAGTAGTTCCGTGAAGAACTATACAGCCTATTTTCATATATCCTACTCATGTTAATTGCCACTATCAACATACTAAATTTCAGTTTAATTGCTGTAACAGATTCGTAGATATTGAGAACCGTCTAAGTATTTCAGATTGTCGCCAGGTTGGATTTTAATTTTTGTACTATTACATTAATATTATTGTGTACGTGTGGTATTCAAACTTCAATCGCATGATTAGAACACAAGAAGTAAAAACGAGATTTTAAAATTACGCACAGCAGCCATCTTGTGATTATGCAAACAATTGAAATAAATTAGATGCCAGTGGATCAACATTTGTATAAGCATTTAACGTGCAACGTTTCACGGCACTCGGATAGTTAACTCGCGAGAAACTTCCATTTAAATATTTATACTTCGCGTCGTCGCCATGTTGGATTTGTGCTCACCAGGTTACTGAAGTCCTATAGGTGAACATATGTTCATAGTCTCTATGAACATTAAAAAAATCAGTTTGGTTGCTGTAAAAGATTCATAGATATTGAGAACCGTCTAAATATTTCGGAAGCTCGCCATTTAGGATTGTTATATGTATAGGCCATAGAGTTATGTACCATTCAAGGGCAATTATTGCCCAGGTTCATTATTCAAACTTTCACTTCGATCGTATGATTTCGACACAAGAAATAAAAACTTAATTTTAAAATTTCGCACAGCCGCCATCTTGAGGTTATATAAACAATTGAATTGAATTAGATGGCAGTGCATTACAATCTCAAAATCATTTACTGTTCCACATTTCACTGCGCTCAGAGAGTTAACTTAAATCACGAGAAAAGTCTATTAAAATATTTCAAATTCGCTTGGTCGCCATGTTTGTTTTGTACTTTACAGGTTTATGAAATATACATAGATAAACTTGTATCAGTACCCTTTATCACCGTACGAAATTGCAGGGTGATATCTGTAATAGTTTCGGAGATATGGAATGTCAGTGAAATATTTCGCACAGCCGCCATTTTGAGGTCATGTAAACAATTGAACTAAATTAGACTCCAGTGCATTACAATGTGTATAAACATTTGCTGTACCAAGTTTCATTACGTTTGGATAGTTAAATCGCGAGAAAAGTCTATTTAAAAGTCTCAACTTCGCTTGACCGCCATGTTGGTTTTGTAGTCACCAGGTTTTTGAAAGTCTCATAGGTGAACTTCTAGTAGTGCCCTTTATCACCGTACACAATTTCAGGGCGATCTCGGTAATAGTTTCGGAGATATTGAATGCTAGTGAAATATTTCGCACATCCGCCATGATGGATTGGTGAGACGTAACAAAATTTGAAGGGCACGGTCGAGGTCGCCGGGAATAGTGCTATGAACTTACCGAGTTTCATTGAAATCGCTCCAGACGTTTAGATTTTATTAGGGGGACACACACACACCTCTCTCACACACACACACACACACGCACACACACACGGACAAAAGGTGATCTCATAAGCCTATTTTTTTTTTTTTCAAAATTGAAAATAGGCTAATAAATGGAATTGTATTGCGTCTTACAGCAATAGATGGACCTGTGAGTTTCTGTTGCCATGGTTACCGGCTTGCTTTCTTTCATTATTGTATTAAATGAAATTAATTTTCTGGGAATATCTCAAAAACTGTTGGTTTTAGGGCCTTAAAATGTGTTTTCCCCGAGTTTAGATTCTCGCAATGAGGGGCTGAAAATGAGCTTTGTCTCGCCCTTCTACGCCTATTTCAGCAAGTATTTTAAGGGGGTAGGCCCCCTTTTATGAGAGGTACAGAGAAGAGTTTCATCAATGATTAGTGTCGTGCCTCTGAAGGATATCTGTACCAAATATGACGTTGATCCACCCAGCCGTTCTCGAGTTATAAGGGAACAAAATTGTCCACAGTCAAACAGACAGACAGACAGACATACATACATACAGACAGACAGACAGACAGACAATTTATTTTCGCGCGCATCCGTCATAAAACAGTCTGAAACCTGTAAATAACGCATATTTCCGTAGAAATTCAGAAAAAAACAGACAAACTTTCATTCTTATATACAGAGTGTCCCACCTAACTCTGCGACCTCAAATATTATCGAAATGAAACAAGATATGAAAAATCTACTTGCGCAGGAATGTAGCCACGTCAGGGGGTCACACAATGGGAGGATATGCACAATCCAGGAAATTATAACAATATCATTTCCATCGCAAAGTTACCTTCTTAAATGGAACATACATGTTTTTCTAGCATAATCATAAGTAAACATACAATTATTGACAACCGAATTGGTTTCACTTCTCTAAACCTCGTACTTTCTGAAATAACTTAAGTTGTAGAGGACGGTAAAGGAGACACTGTTTGGTGCGGTATCATTGGCAAACGTATTGTAGGTCCCTATTTTCTTTATCAGGGAACACTAAACGGACAGCGATATGCATCATTTTTTCAAGTCACGTTACCCCTTCTCATGGAGGACGTGGGGTTGGAAACCCGTGTACCAATGTGGTTCCAGCACAGTGGTTCTGAACCCGTAGAAGTCTGCGGACCACTCAGCCTAAAATTGAATCATGTACGGACCACCCCCTTCCCCCAATACACCTTATCAGTTGTAACCGTTCCTCAATAACCCTTATTTTAAAGATATTTCAATACAAACCCTGATAGTCATCGCCGCGAATACATTCGGACGATTCTCGTTCTACGCATATCACTTCCGAAATCCCCATTTATTGACCACTTTTTTATACGTGCTGGTGGACCCTTTTCACCCGCGGACCACTCCCGAGGCATTCGCGGACCACCGGTTTAGAACCACTGTTCCAGCATGATGGGTGCCCCGCACATTTCACACGTGTTGTCAGAGATGTAATGGATGCGAAGTTTCCAAATTGGTGGATAGGACGTGGTGGTCCTGTGAGATGGCCAGCACGGTCCCCCGATTTGACGCCATTAGACTACTTTCTCTGGGGCGCATTGAAAGATAGAGTCTATCAGGAAGTCCGAACTACAATGGCGAATATGCAACAGCGTATTACTGCGTTGTGTGCGGAAATATATGTGGAAACACTCGGATCAGTACAACGCTCTCTTGTTCACCGTCTACAGAAGTGCATTGATGCAAACGGTGGTCAGATTGAACATCTGCTGAAGTGACACAGTTTCATCAGTTAAGATGTTACTGCTTACTTGTGAATGCCTTTTCCTTGCTGGATGTAATTTAAAAACATGGCGTTCCTTTAAGCTATAGGCCACAATTTTTTTAGGAAATCGGTAATTGTACCTTTTGTACTATGTGTACAGTTCTACACTTGTGTTAAACTTGACAAACAGTGTCTCCATTGCCATCCTCTACAACGTTAGTTATTTCAGAAGGTACGAGGTTTAGAGAAGTGAAACCAATTCTGTTATCAATAACTGTATGTTTACTTTCGATTTTGCTAGAAAAAACATGTATGTTCCATTTTAAAAAAGGTAACTTTGCGTTGAAATTATTCTAAGAGATCGGAGAAGACAGGCAACGTCTCACCAAGCCGACCCAAGTGTTATACGCATGCGCTGAGTAAGGACGAGACTGGGATGTTTGTTCGTATGCTCATTCAAGGACCAAGCACTCTGTAGCTGGTCGAATAGGCAAGTTCTCAACTTGCCTGCCCTACGAATATATATTGTTGCGAAATATGTGTCACTCTTGAGTCGGGTTCAATGGATTGGTGCTCAATTGTTTAAAAAAGTTGAGAATATAAAACAGATTTTCTGGACAGCGGACTATTTGAAGTAGGCTATTCTAAAGATAACATATCTTTCGATACTCTATCAAAATCCACAGCCTGCTTCAAGTCGACCAACCGGGTCAGGGAATAGAATGAATGAAGCCCCCATCTAGCGGCGAGAATATGAATTGCGCCGGCTGCCGAAGCCTGTCGCTCTCCCCAGGGGCAATGATTAAATGAATGACAGATGAAATGAAATGATAGTGGAGAGTGTTGGTGGAATGAAATTGTGACAGGGAACACCAGAGTACGCGGAGAAAATGCTGTCTGCCTCCACCTTGTCCAGCACAAATGTCACATGGAGTGGCCGGTATTTGAACCACAGACCTAGCGGTGAGAGGCTGGCGTGCTGCCACCTAAGCCATGGAGGCTCAGTTCTGTATTTTTTTATAGACAGATATACAGTAAGGAAAAAAGTTTTAATATAATTAACTAAGCTATGTTTTCTTTCTCAAAATGTCCAGGTAGGCTTTGCCTACCTTGCCTGCCAGTGACTGTGGATGTTGTGAAAGGTTTCACTCGTAAGGTCAATACTGCTGTACTGGCTCAGTCAGGACAGCAATGGTAAACTACCTCACTCCTCACCTTATCTAGTACGCCTCTTTATAGTGATCTCTTGGGCTTTTGTGGGATTCCACCCACATAACCTACGGTGGTACTTTTTGAGGATCTGACCAGCATCCAGGCTGACTATACTCTGTGAGCTACTAGAATGGTATTGACATTTGGCCGGAAATTCCACGTCAGTCATCACCTTTCTGCCTCTTGACCAATCCATGTTCGCATAGTTGATGTCATAATACTCTGCGTTGCAATATTACAGCCCACGTGCTTCATTGCCTGGTCAGCCGTATCTCTGGCCTGTACACTTTGGCAACCACATTCTCAGATCACATGGCGAGGCGAGAACTGTCAATCCCATTCTGACAGCTAACAGAGTACTGATCGCGTCCAAGCTTCGTGAACCTGCGAGGAATGTGCATCGTAGACTATGAGAAGTGACGGTGACGAGTGATGAGGTTTCCCGGTCTGTGCATAGTAACATAACCAAATACATTGGTCGATGACTTACTCACTCATTCGTAACACCACAGTGGATTGAGCAACAGCCCTATGTTAGCAGTATTGGAATAGAAAGGAATACCAGATAACAAGGCGGGCTGTTGACAGACCCTTCTCTTCTCGCCTGACCCTTCTCTGCCCCTTCCCCTCACCCTGCAAGTTCACAGAGCTTGGACCCGTGAGATTATTGTTGTTATTAGTAGTATTTACTTGTCACGCATAACTCCTCTACCCAGATATCTACTTGTGTACAGTAGTCTGAAGCGACAGACTTCATCACATTCCGAGACGGGAAAAGTCAGCGATATTGGACTCGCATCACCTCATCTCATCTTGTAGAGCCAGAGTCAGCTCTCCAGAACACTATGGTGATAAGGTTGCCTTCAACACACAGGTAGCACACGCACAGTCCATGAAGAGAAACATGCATATTGTACTCTTCATTAAACAGCTTAGCCGTAGGCGTTCAATCGCGCATCACTACCACAAGGGACAGTGATCGAAGGTTCGAATACCGGCGTCGACAGCAATCATCCGGACAAGCAGTAGCTGCTTCTTTACATCAGGCGTTCCCGACAGAAGGGTGAACTCAATAAATGCACGTTTCGAAAAAAAGACCTTAACAATTTTCTACCAAGGTTGAACTCGAAATATTCTTCTTCTTTTGTGCTTTCATAAAAAATAATAATAAAAAAAAAAGATGGTAATAAAACAAAACGTTTATCATATTATTCATTTATTATAATCGACACGTGGCATGGATGGAATAATAATAATCTTATTAAATAATACGTTAAGGTGTATGTTTCACAAAACTCAAGCTCCTGGACCAGAGGGAGTTAGAAGGTGTGGTTTGTGCCAAAATCTTCGAAATCGTCTCAATCCTACAAGAAAAATCTTGCATTTCTTGAAAAGACAACGGAAATATATTTATTTGTTTATAAAGTGCTTTTAAACGAATAGACAAGACGATAGCCCCTTCCAGAACTATGTCACGTCCAGCCCTATAGCACTACTGCCAGGCGGGTAGTCTGTACACATGGGGCGCACACAACCCATTATGCGAGAGTTCTCGCACGGGTCCGCTAGTAATGGTAATAATAATAATAATAGTAATAATAATAATAATAATAATAATAATAATATAAAGAAATGCGTACAATCCATTTGTCATACTCAACAGAAGAATCGCATTCACAATATCCAATGCCATTTGTGATGGTTGAACAATTTGTTTTTGTTTATGCTTATTTAAGGGGATTTGTGGCATCGTGGTAGTGTAGTCCCATGTACTTGTGTGTGTGTGTGTGTGTACAATTGTGAGTATTCTCAGGGGATTGTCACCGCAAATTACCCAAAAATATCAACCAATATCTTAGACCATATAAATGTGTGTAATTATTTTAGATAAGATTCAAAGTTTATATAGCCTACAATTACTGGCAATACAAAAAAAAAGTTGTAAACTACAACACAACACACAAATAAAATTTTCTACTTAATGAATTTTCTATTATGATCTATGGAGTATGTGAATCGCAAATATCTAAATATTTGTAAATTTACTAAGCAGAAAGGTAAACATTTTTTTTTCAAGTTGATGGACTAATTTATTTCTCAAAAGTACCATACTGTGGAATTTACAGTTTTGCCTCACAAGGATGAGTAGTACCCCGTTCCAGCCCTCAGACTAGAATTAAAATTTCTTGGCAGAGCCGGGAATCGAATTTGGACCTCCGGGGTGGCAGCCTAGAATGCTAGTCACTACACCACGAGTTAGCCTAATTTCAATCGTAATATTGTTTATAACTTAACCAATAAGTTAAGAGTAGGATACAACCAAATTCACAATTATTTTATGCTCTTACCAAAGTAACACTTTCTTTCTTATTGGCTTCTTTCGGGAGGGGGGGGGGGGTTGGAGCCCCCTCAGCACCCCCTTTATATACGCCCCTGTGTACTATTGTGTGTATTTGTAAATTGGGGATTGGATTGGGAAGGAGGCAGTTATAGCCTTACGTTAGGAACCGTCCCGGCATTTGCTTGGAGTAGAAGTAGGAAACCACGGAAAACCACTTCAAGGATGTCTGAGGGAGGAATCAACCCTGTATTTTCTCAGGTTTGCCTCACGAAGCTGAGTGTACCCCGTTGCAGCCGTCAGCCACTACACAACGAGGCGGACTTAGCCAAGTGTTGAACCCCATGTGTTGTCTATTACTGTATGTACAAAGCCACTTTATCAAGCTAACGAAAAGCTCAAGCATGCCGATCGTTCATCTTGAACAACAGCCCTTCTTTTATCACGGAATATGATAATGGAGCATAGGATCTTGGTGATGTACGGCCAGGATTAGTTATAGAGCGTGTATGGACACTGCCACATCCGGCGTCCAAGGAGGGCGACGCTTCACAGTGTGGCGTCGTTAGCTAAGTTGAAGCCTCTCAACTTACGAGAAAAGCTGCCGATATGACCTCCGGACTAGGGGATGAATATAAAGTGGGTTTCACCCACCAAGAACAAAGAATAACACTGTACAAGCTAATGGGATTAAATGTGGGTTCAAGATTTAGTGAGCCATAAGCGCTCGTCTCTTGGCTTCTTTGTTGACAATCAAGAGTAATGAACATCTATGACTTTAGTCATAATTCTAAATTTTCCTGTAGTCTATTGATTATGATATATTATAAGAATATCCACTTTACTATACAATCTTTTATCATACGATGTCCTTATGAACTATGCTATTTGGAACTGATGATTTCAACGACGATGAGTTCACGACTTGAATTTTATACAGTTTTTTTTTTAATTCTTTAAGCATTTTATTTCCAATGTTAATTGCAATGACGATGTGAAAATCTTATAAACATTTTATTAACAAATTTGATTGAGAGATCACACTGATCAACCCTAGACAGATTTGTGAGAATTTCACTTGTGCTATTGACTGAAGAAGGGTTAAAGTGAGCCGAAATATGTATCTTAGTTCATCATTATCATCATGCTTTTCAGTCAAGCGACTGGTCTGCCCCTACAATGAGTCTTTTTTCACGTTGTTCGGCCTTGTGCTGTCCTTCTGACCATTTCGTAACTTCGTACGCCAGAGCTATCTAGGAAAGATCTCATGAAAGTGTTCCGTTGCCTCCCACGAGGGCGTTTTCCAGGTATTTTACTTCTAGTATGTCGATCATCAGGCCACCATGTCGTAACCTGTGGCCAAGCCAGGTGGATCTCCTTCTATATATCTGTCGGATCATTTGCCGTTTTCCTTTACTCGATCCAGCACCGTTATGTTGGTCACTTTATCTACCTAACTGATTTTTTCCATTCGGCGCCAACACCATATCTCAAACGCTTCTAGTCGTTTAATGTCACCTCTATTCATTGTCCAGGTCTCACTGCAGTACTTTGCAACTAGCCATATGTAGGTCTTAACCAGCTGTTTTCTAAGGCTGAGGGACATCGAGCGTTGACAAATTAGAGAATGATTTTCACGGAATGCCTGCTTGGCCATGGCTATACGGCTCCTGATTTCAACTTCACATCGTAGGTCTTCTGTGAAGCTCTGACCAAGGTATTTAAATCGACTGAGCTGTTGTTCTGGTTCTTTATTTATGGTTATATTTAGTTGGTGTTGATGCTTACTTAGTTCAAAAGGACATCATATGATACAAATTTGTATTGTAAAGTGGATATTCTTATAATATAAATCAAGAGTAAGTTTTCCACCTCTATAGCTTTACATAAACGTTGGTCTAGTTACTGCATAGACGCATCATCATCATCTGTTCATAATACAGGGTGGTTATAATTAAACTTGCGCTACTTGCGAAGCCTCGCTTCCCCGGACAAACAAGTGATCGTGGGACAATGAAACGGTGTGGAAAACTTTGGCAGGAAATGCGGGGGAGACATAACAAATAAACCATTGAAAGGAACACATTCTAATTTCCACATGAGCGGGTAACAGCTGTTAATGGCGTACCATGTTGACAGTCCAGGTTGACGCCAACATGCATCAGTCTGCCGTTGATACACCCTGTCCTTAAGGTAACCACACAGCCAGAAAACACACGGGTTCAAATCTGGGGATCTTGGTGGCCTATCAGCCTTCCTTTGTACTATATCTAATTGAGGAGCCGTTCTTGATATGGGTCCCAAACCGCTGAACCGTATTCCAAGATTGGCCTCACCAGGATCGAATATCCTTATTATTTACTGAGGAATTACTGCCTTTTAATACACTCATTACAAAATGAAATGATTTGTACGCTTTGGAGAGGACACAACCCACATGGGTGCTCCATTTCATATCATTCCTTACTGCGCAAATATTTGCACGAGTCTCCTTCTACAAGTATTTCCGAGCCAATATTATATTGAAAATCATGCCTTCGCCCTCCCCCTATTCTCATGAGAATCCATTTACTCATTTTGTTATCAACCACCCATTTATGAACCATATTGAGGTCAGTTTGTTACTCAGCTTGTGAGCTATTTTTCGGTATATTACACAATCATCCGCAAACAATCGGCAGTCACTTCGAATCCAGTTCCGTAAGTCGTTAATAAGTGCCAGAAATAACAAGGGCCCAATCACACAACCCTGAGGGACACCTGAGTTCACCCTACCAAATGTCATTAGTTCAGCTAGGTGCGCTCATAAGCAATTGCTAGCCTAAAGATCCCAGCAATTAACAGTAGGAGGTACAATTCCGGCATTTGTCTGCAGTTAAAAACAAAAAGAAACTACAGGAATACAATGTTATGGCAGGCAGACAGTGAGGTGTAAGCCCCATTCATGATTTGACTCCGGATATAGTAAGTTCTCATGACCTCGTGTGGTAAAGAGAAAAGGTAACCCGGTCGTTAAAATTTATTGGTGCTTTCTTGCATATCCATCCCACCTTGCTCACTGTTTTTCTTCTCGCTATACAGGCAGTAAAACACGAAGCACATTAAATAACATGGATTGAAATTACGTAATGCCTCAATAACAATTTCCATCTGTAAATGAAATGAGTAAGAAGCATTTTCAGTCAAAGAAATCACAATAAATCATTCCAAGAGTTTATAATCGCATACTACCTTAAGAAGTCGGTACTATTATATTAATTCTAAGAAAACTTGAATAGGCGTCAATATAATCAAACGAACTCAAGCTGAAGTCATTAAGTGAGAAGAGAGAGGTAGATTATGTTGAGTAATAAACATAATTAAGCTAGCAATAATGCACAACAGTTGGTATAGCATTAAGGGGAGCCGGAATGTCCTAGGCCATCCATGTTAATTCTCAACTTGGTTATTTACCATTTTCTCAGCAACTATTCGCACGAATTAATTGCTCTTTTTTCAGGGATATTCCATGATGGGTTCGCCTTACTTTAACACAGGATTTTTGAAAATAGGAACATTTTTTTTTTTTTGTGACTCTCTTTTTTAAATGGCGTAATTGTAACAGCATGTTTATGAACATTTCCAGCAGACAAAATTAAAGTACGGTGGCTTCGGTGGCGCAGTTGGTAGTATGCTGAGCTTGTATGCTCGAAGTCGCGGGTTCAAACCCGACCGAAGTCATCGGAATTTTTAAGAGTGTTAAAAATCCCTCAGTATGCTTTCCTTCGGAGGGGAAGTAAAGCCAGTTACAGTTACGGCGTGTATGACGTCATCATGTGGTTCAGTGCATATGCACCGAGTCTGAGTTTACTCCTGGGGTCTGGCGTTATGCGAACGGAGACGGCGAGTGCGTGACGTCATGCAGCCCCCCGAGCAGGAAGCCTAAGTTAAAGGGTAATGGAGTCTGTTGAGTCTGAGTTTACTCCTGGGGTCTGGCGTTATGCGATACGGAGACGGCGAGTGCGTGACGTCATGCAGCAGAGTGCAAAGAGTCCTGGGGCTTCGAGTGAAGCGAGAAGCCCTCCTGAGCTTTTCTAACATGTGTAGCATTTGTAGCATGCGTCATTTGAAATGATATAAAGTCTAGTCTCTCAGACTGACTGTATCTTTTTTTTAAATTGATTACTTAGACATCAACCTCTAAATTCTAAACTAATCAATTTTTTCGAGGGGAAGATAACCTCGATGCTCCGCCCTTTAAGAGGGTACGTACAGCTAAAGGAGCCAAGATAATAATGATTTTAGTAGTATAACTGTGCCTGTCATAAATTTGTACAACAATTATATACATTTCCAAGGAAACACACACGTCTTGCTATTAGAAGTGAAGTTTAAAATTTTCAAAATTCAAATCGTAACTATTTTTATCCATTTTTGAAAATTTGGTTCCTGTTTTGCGCCGATCTTTATCGTTTCCCCTCGTATCTCCCACGTTTATAGGAATTTCATGATTTTTCTTTATTTAAAGTGCGTATTATACCTTCAGTTACAATGTGAAACTCACTCAAACCTTTGTGGCTTTAATTAGTCCTTTTGTGAAACTTTAAAAATATTTCTTGGGTTAGCTCAGAATAATTAATGATGTGGAAATGTGTGAGATTCATTTTGTAGCTGAAGGTTTAACTCCCACGTTAGAAAACGAAAAGTTCGAAACTTCTTATAAACATGGGAGATATTAGGGAAACGATGAAGGTCAGCACAAATTAAGGAGAAAATTTGGAAAAATTGATAAAAATCGTTACAATTATTCAATTTTGAACATTTATAACTTTTCTTCTAATAGCAAGATGGGTGTTTTCTTTGGAAATCCCTCCCTATATTATTCTGCTTAGGTCCCATTCCAGTTTTGTACCGAAAATAACGTCCCATTAACACCAACCTACACATATGGGGTACCTACAGGTTCAGCATAACCCAAAGCGTAAGCGAAACGCACTCACTTAATCTTTAAATGCCTCACAATTATAAAAATACCTTAAAACATGTATAATTACAATGAAATAATGAATGAATGTAACACGGTAACCATGGTAACAGAATCTCACAGGTCCATCTATTTCTGTAAGAGTGTAATTCCAATTATTACATTGCTGTGAAAGTTTCCAGATTACCACTGAACCAAATTAAGCTGTAAAATTCATCAATACATACAGTATAATGCCCTTAAGGGGGTCAAGGGGCACTCTAGAATTTGTTCACGCAATTTTCACGTGTGAGTGCGGTAGGAAAGGTCTTTTTCACCCGACTATAAAGGGTCTCCGAAAACCACATTTTAAGTCCCTTAAATTAACAGTGTCTGTGATATTCCCAGAAAACTAACTTTGCCCTGATATACCTATGAAGGAATGACAAACCCCTAACCACTGCGCCAGTAGCTGAATTGATAAAGTCTGATTATTCATACCAAGGATAAATCAGTCATAGCATTCATGATTGAGATTTTGCTAAGTGTACTCTTTACAACTAGAATATTCGCGAAGGGTAATGCTAGTGTATATCATTGTTGTACAAGATTTATGACAAGCACAGTTATAATATTTAAATCGTTATTGTTGTGGCTGTATGTTTCCCCTTATAAAACTATCATCATCAATATGGCTTGACACGGTGGGTGAGTGGTTATGATGTCGAGCTATCAACCCCAAGCTTGCAGGTTTGCTCCTGGCCGTGGTAAGTGATTTTTTTGAAAGGCGGCAAAATTCACGACACGCACGTCAATCGATGTGTGCATGCTAAAGAACCCATTTTTAATTCAATAGGTCATGATCATAATGAAAAAATTAATCTCGGGATTTTCCGCCAACACAAAAGTCCTCATTTCTCTACTAGAAAGCGCTATAGTGTCGAGAAGCTTAGATATCTAACCTCCTTGACTTTCATAGTGCTTCAAGGAATAATATCGTATGGGGGCAAGCTTTGTTATTTAACCGCCAGAGGGCAGCTTTCATGTCGAATTTTTGTTGTTGTTCGAGGCCATACGATATTATTATTATTGTCATTATCAAATTGTAATTATATGAAAATCCTACATCTTCACGTTCACAATTGAAGATTGGCGCCGATGATATGACGACGTTTCGTTGACCTTCATACAATCTGATGTTTGTATAATTTATGTGAGGATGTGGTGTCTTCTATTTGGCGCATCCCGACCACATGGAGCGTGAATAAACCACATTTAAATGTCAGCTGATAGTGGTACAATGCTGGCATTCAGATCACTCGGCCCGTCACGGATCAGAATTCGGCTTCTTAGCTGTTTATTGCTTCCTCTCCAAGATAATGCAAAGAGGATTAAACTGTGCCATTGTTTTTCACAACTAATAAGTACGGACAGAAAGATAGATCAAATCTTGAACGCAGACAGTTCTGACTGAACATAAAGTTAACATTATTTATTTTATTTTCCGTGTCCGAATCAAATTACATTTTGCCAGTAAGTAACAACAGTTACAGCATTAGTATTTGCAGCCATAAGATCGTCCTTTGAACATATTTCCTCCATCAAGGGGCAGATCAGCAGGTGTTCTGGTTCTTGTAACATGCTGCAGTCGCAGAACTCATCATTGTTGACGAGCATGTTCCATTTCTTGAGGTTGTTCTTGCAGCGTGAAACCCCCGTCCTCAGCCTGTTCAATGTTTCCAAGTTCCATATGGCAAGTTGTGACTAGGTGCCATTTCTTCTGATAGAGGAATAATTGGTGTCTTTGATTTCTGTCTTCCATATCCTCAGCTTCTTGTGAGCCTCTGAGGGCTGTTACTACCCTCAAAAAGCTGTTTCTGGACTTCAGTCTCTGTAGGGCTGGTTTTTGTCCGAAAAGTGGATGCCTTGAATCGGTTTCTTGCCGTTTCTTCTCAGATGCTGCAGCTACCATTCTTCGGACATGAGATGGGGAAATTCCAATAAGAGGGTAGGTCTTCTGAAGTGAAGTTGGTCTAAAACATCCAGACACAATCCTGGATGTCTCATTCAGAGCTATATCCACCTCTTAGGAATGTGGAGAAGAAAGCCAAACTGGTGCTGCATAATTATTCAGCAGCTGAGAAGCTCAGTCCAAGGGCTGAAGTTCTGAGAGTGGTGGGGTGAGCACCCCATGTCCTTCCTGTTAGGCATGTTAGTATGTTATTTCGTGCAGATACTTTACTTTTAGTGTTCAAGCAATGTCGCATGAAAGACAGATTTCGATCGAGGGTGACACCAATATATTTTGGTGTAAAACAATGAAGGATAGTTTCATCTGCCATTTAATGTTCAGTGTCCTCTTGGCTTCTTTATTTCGCAGGTGGAAAGCACAAACTTGCTTCAAATTATTTCTGTGAAGTATGGACCAAGTTCTTCCAAAGCACAGGTCAAAGAATGTTCTACTTCTTCAAAGCTACGACCTTGCACAGCTACTTCAGTATCATCTGCATAGATAAATCGCCTGGTGCCTTCGGTTCTGGGCGGGTCATTGCTGTATACATTGTAAATCAGTGGTGCTAAGACGCTACCTTGAGGTAGTCCATTCTTCTGGAGGCGCCAACGACTATTTCTTTTCCCCCAAGGAGAGACACTTAAAATCTTCTGTTCTCAAGGAAAGTTCTTAGCAGTGAGGTCAGCCTGTAGTCCTTTGTCAGTTCATAAATCTTACGAAGTAGTGTGCTAAAAGTTAACATGACAATCATGCGCAGTCTGTATGTTAGGTAGTCAACCTGGAGGGTAAACGGATCATCATAAAACACAGCTATATTTTGCGTGGGTAAAAAAATAAAATACAGCGCTATAATTACGAGTACTAGGCATCCTAAACTTGTCAGTTTAGTGTGTGTCACCATGCCGCTAACACATAAGAGGCGTTTGGTTAATACATAAATTATTCAATAGAGGAATAATAATAAAATTAAAAGCTGAAAGTAGTAAGATTAAGCGACGAACTTGGAAAGAGTCGGCAACAAGATGAAGAGATTGTAATCTTTGAACGATCAACAACTACAAATAAAAACACTTCAAGGAAACGCAAACCTCATCAACAGAAGACAGACGATATTCGTATAGTTTCGTTCAAACAATACATAGACATCAAGAGTTAGATCACATCCTTTATCGTATATAGCTGACTAAATCTAACACTACGAGTGCTATTGTTGACTCATACATGGTCAAATCAAAATCAAAATATCTACTTCCGTTCAGACTGACAAGTCATAAACAACTACAGTTAGACCACATCCTTTATAGTATGTAGTTCACTGAATTGATGTAAATTTTATTATTTTTCTTTTCTTCTTTGTTATCCTAAAAAACTTAATTCCCAAGTCTTGTTTACAACATTATTTTCCAGCCTGAAGGACTAGAACTGTGCATTTTTGAACCTCTTTATTCTCTGAATAGAAGTATTCTTTTCTTCACTTGCGCCTTCCGTCAGTGCGGCTGGAAAGCCACGTTCTTATTTTCTGTTATTGATGTGTAACATCCCTCCTCTCGGTTGCTGGATATTTTTTGTGGGAGTGATTTTGGAAAAGGGACGGAAATGTGTAACAGGAAACGGGGGAAGCGCGCATTATTTGTTTTGACCAATGAGCGCACGCGGTGGGGGAGAGATGGCTGTGAGATGGTGCCTACCCATTTTGCGTGAGATGACGCCCCCTCTTTTCCTTTAGTCCCCTTAATTTAATCAAAGGACCCAAAACTAATAGGTCATCGGCTTTTTAACATCTCGCGAACTAATAATGCTAGGGACTTGTATGAGGTGTCCTAGGACTCGGGGTGACCCCCCCCCCTAATCCCGTTTTCCTATAGCCCCCTTAATTTAATCAAAGGACCCAAAAATAATAGGCCATCGGCTATTTAATATCTCGCGAACCAATAATGCTAGGAACTTGTATGAGGTGTCCACGGAGTCAGGGTGACGCCCCCCCGTTTTTCTATCCCCCTCGTATTTTAACCAAAGGAGCCAAAACTAAAGGGTCATCGGCTTTTTAATATTTCGCGAACCAATAATGCTAGGGACTTTTATGAAGTGTTGTAGGACTAGGACGCCCCTTTTTTCATGATTTTGTGATTTGCAGAGATTGGTAAATCCAGAGCAGAATATATGCGAAATTATCGACAAAAGAAACGTGAGAAAAAATTAAAAACTGGAGGAGTACAGCCAAAAAAGTTTGACTTCACATATATTTCATCTCAATTTTATAGCAGGCTAACATGTCAGATGTTACACATCTTATGCGACTACTACTACTACTACTAATAATAATGTTATTGGTTTTACGTCCCTTTTAACTACACAGGCTTTTAGAGACGCCGGGGTGCCGGAATTTTGCCCCGAAGGGGATCTTTAACGTGCCAGTAAATCTACTGACACGGCTCCATCGAATTTGCGCACCCTCAAATGCCAGCTGACTGCGCCAGGTTTCGAACCTGCAACCTTGGGCTCAGCAAGCGAGAACGTTACCGCTGAGCCACGCAGCTACCAGCGACTACTGTAAGACTCGTTTTCTGTTTCTTTTGTTAAGTGATTACCTAATCGTTGAGTGTACCAATTACGAAAAAACTAACGAATGTACAAAATATAAATATATCGTACCTAGTAGACTACATATTTGTCATATTTTTGTAAGAATTCCCCAGTCCCCATTCGGGCGAACGTATTATATATATGGTCCCTATTAGAGCAACGTCGATTTTTGCCGCCATTCAACATTCCGACTTACTCTGCCATAAATCGAGCTTGCGATCTTGAGATCATAAAGCAAGAAAACACGAAAGGAATGGTGGCGCACATGGGAGAACAACGTCGCGCGGCATTGAGTGCAGTAATGTGCTGTTACAGCTACTGAGCAAGATTAAGACTTACCAACGAGATAACAAAGGCGCCGATAACTAACACAACAACAGTCTGGACAACCCAGGTGTGAACAAGCAGACCGACCTTCTCAAGAGTGCAGCATATTCAGTAGCATCGAATTTATTTATTTATTTATTTATTTATTTATTTATTTATTTATTTATTTATTTATTTATTTATTGTGAAGCCTCCGTGGCTTAGGCGGCAGCACGCCGGCCCCCACCGCTGGTCCGTGGATCAAATACCGGTCACTCCATGTGAGATCTATGCTGGACAAAACAGAGGCAGGACAGGTTTTTCTCCGGGTACTCCGGTTTTCCCTGTCAAAATTTCATTCCAGCAACACTCTCCACTATCATTTCATTTCCTCTGTCATTCATTTAATCATTGCCTCAGAGGAGTGCGACAGGCTTCGGCAGCCGGCACAATTCATATCCTCGGCGCTAGAGGGGGGCTTCAATCATTCCATCCCTGACCCGGTCGGTCGATTGAAATCGGGCTGTGGATTTTCATTTATTTATCGTATGGCTTTTAGTGCCGGCCCCATGGTGTTGAGGTAGCGCGCTTGCCTCTCACCTGGAGGCCCCGGGTTCGATTCCCGGCTCCGTCAGGGATTTTAGAAACTGACGCGAGGGCTGGAACGGGGTGCACTCAGCCTCGTGAGGACAATTGAGTAGCTGTCTGACAGTGAGGCACCGCCCCGATCACGAAACCCAAGATTAACGGCCGAGGGGATCCGATGCGCTGATCACGCGTCACCCCAGCGTTCCAGCCCTCACGTCAGTTTCTAAAATCCTTGACGGAGCCGGGAATCGAACCCGGGGCCTCCGGGTGAGAGGCAGACGCACTACCCCAACACCACAGGGCCGTCAATTTGGGAAACCACGGAAACTCATCTTTAGGACAATTGAGTGCACCCCGTTCCAAACCAAATGAAATTTCTTGGCAGAGCTGGGAATCCGTAATCTCAATACGTATCCCGAGACCACACAAGGCATCAAACCTTATTAAATAATACGCTAAGGTGTATGTTTCACAAAACTCAAGCTCCTAAACCAGAGGGGGTTAGAAGATGTGGTTTGTACCAAAATCTTCCAAATCGTCTCAATAGTACAGGAAAAAAACTTGCATTTCTTGAAAAGTCTACGGAAATATATTTATTTGATTTTAAACAAATAAACAAGACGTTAGCCCCTGGCAGAACTGTTTCACGTACAGCCCGCATAGCACTAGTGCCGGGCGGGTAGTCTGTACACATGGGGCGCACACAACCCATTATGCGAGAGTTCTCGCACGGGTCCGGTAGTTACTGATTAGAACACAGCTGTAATGAGGATTTGAACCTCAGCCGCTTCAGTGAAAGACAAGCGGTTGTATCATTGCACCCTCTCCTCTATAAGTTCTGAGTACATGTTTTCTGAAAGTCTATTAGCAACGATTTTGTTTCTCAAACGAGGATACAACTTCCCAGGAAGATGTTTCACGTCCAGGAAGTAGTGACAAGAGAGCCATTGTGGGAGGGAATAAATTCGAACCTTTGTTAATCTGCCAGCGGCACAGACACGCTTCAGTAGGCTAAGTTTATCTTTGAAAAGATTCAAAGATGAACTAAAAACAGATCCGTCGCCCAAAGGGCAAAAGATCCCAAACTGCCGCTTATATAGTAAAACAGACCGAAAAATAAAAAGAATAGAAAACTCAGAAGTCAGTGTGACCAAGTTAAAGGGACATTTCTTGAATCGAATGGACGGTAGACTTCTATCGGAAGCATGATAAGGAAATTAGTGAAGTCGAAGATTATTATTTAATTTATTTAGCGTGTGTTCTTTAGTCTGAACAATATCTTGAAATCTCGTCTGATATCTCAGAGGAACAAAAGTCCATATGTACACGACACTGGTGAGACCAGCACTTTTATACGGTTGTGAAACTTGGGCGACATCAGCAACGACAGAAGATTCAATAGGCCTATGTGCTTTTGAAAGAAAGGTACTTCGAAAGATATATGGACCCGTCTACAATAACATGGAAGGTAAATGGGAGAGAAGAAAGAAAGAAGACCTGTACCGGAGATTTGGGAAGCCACACATTGGACGAATATTGGGACAGAGGCGACTACAATGGTTTGGACACATCTTACGAGCGGACGGATCCCTTCCTAAGAGAGTCCTCCAATCTCAACCCACGGGAAAACGCCCGAGAGGACGCCCGAGAACACGATGGAAGGATCGAGTGACGACGATCCTTCAAGAAGTGAAACCGACAACTGTGGAGGATGATGCTAGAGACCGGAAAAGATGGAGTGCCATCTGCTGCAAATACCTCCTCTCATGATTGATTGACTTTCCTTTCATTGGATCTCTTTCGTATTTTGTAATATTTTTTCCTTTGTAATATTTTTTCGTTTTTGTAATATTTATCTTTTCCTTTTGTTATTCTGCTGTAGTCCTCAATGGCCTGTTTAATGCAATAAATGATGATGATGATGATGATGTATGGCTTTTAGTGCCGGGAGTGTCCGTGGACATGTTCGACTCGCCAGAGGCTGGTGCTGCTTCAAGCGGACAACCTTGGGGTGAGCTACAATTGAAAATGTATTTCTGTTTATCTTGATTCACATTCTTGAAGCAGTTTCAATAATATTCGACACGCACTTCTGACTCACGTATACTAACTGACATTGGTAATCTGGTAGAGGAAGGGATTCCTGTAGTCCCGTTCTGGATTCATCTCTCCAGTCGCTAACAGGAGGCAGATAGAACGTGCAGACGCTATTTCCTGCTCGTTAATAGCGCTGGACCACTGTTGCCCCCTGGGTAGCAAGTGGCAGCAATGATATTTGATTTACTACGCTCTCGTCTACTTAACTGCGAGCATAGTTACGACCCTGGGCCAATAAAACGGGAAAGCAAGAAAGTTGTTCCAAAAACTGTTTAAATAAAACAGAATTGTGTTCTTTTTTGCTACAGTAAAGAATCAAACACCGAGAAAAAACACTAGAAGGACGAAAATAATGCAGCAAGATCAATAAACAACCGCTCTCACTGATAAAAATGGCAGCTTCGGTGGCGTAGTATGTAGCATGCTGAGCTTCTATGCCAAAGATCGCGGGTTCAAACCAGGCCGAAGTCGTCGGATTTTTAAGAGCGTTAAAAATCCCTCAGAATGCCTTACTTCGGAGGGTAATTATAGTCGGCGGTCCCATGTCATAGATTTGTGGCAAGAAAAAGAACCTTCCACTAACTACACTTGTGTGAAGCCAAAATTTGTAGGTTAGAATTGATAACGCTCTATTAGTTCCAACGTTCGCCACCAGGTGCTGACTGCGATGACATTTGGCAGCCACGTCTACAGTTAGGTGTCGTTGACAGTAGCATTTGGTAGCAAAAGTAGGAACTACATGAAAAACATAATCGTCTGCAGTCCTTCTACCTGAATCAAAGATAACACACACTAATACAGCCAGCACAATTGACACCGGTTATCAGACAAATTCTACACACACCCAAAGTACACGGGGCTACATGACCGCGTTGTCGCAGCCCCTAAACTCAGGGACCAACCAACACCATTTTTTTTTTTAATCTTTCATGTTTATTTTCTTGCTACACTCTTCAATTGTTTTTCTATTTTGTGCTTCTTTCTTCTCGAGTGTTTCGAAATTCACATTTTCCTTCTTGCGATATAGGAGCATTACATCAACAAACAATACAAAATGCAAAATAATAGACATTTGCTGGATTCAATCTTGAACGGGAATTGTTTCAAAAAATGCTTAAATAAAACAGTTTTTTTTGCCACAGTGAAGAGTCAAACACCGAGCAAAACAATAATAGGACGAAAATAATGCAGTAAGATCAAGAATCAACCGCTCAAGGTGATACTAAACCCATTTACGAATTCAGGTACCCAAATAACCTGCCCACCATAAATATTTCCAAAAAAATACTGGAGAATGTTCGAAGTTCGACAATAATTTACAATTTGAGTAATCGTGAGGCGGGGAAATCTATGGAAAATCGGGAGTTTCCCGCCTAAATTGGGAAAGTTGACTGGTTTGTTTTTCCTATTAACACAGCAAGTTCGTTATAGTCTGTGTCACCTCGCTCACCATTTCGCGCACCATCAACGCCCCCCCCCCCCCTCCCCTCCACCTTGTAAGTTAGGTTAAGCTATATTACTTGCATGATTCATACGTCCCCCATCTTGAAACTATTTTGCTGATGATCTTGTAGTTTGGGCAAGAGAGGGTTCCCACATTAGGGTATATTGTTGCAAAATTTGATAGAGATCGGATGATTATCTTAGTCGTAATTTGATTTAAGCTCAGAACATTTGGGTGGGCTCCATTTCTTTTTTGTTATGATGGTGGCGATATACAACATGACACTGAGTAGTCCCTTGCTAGTGCTACCTCTGCACCAAAGGTGGTTTGATTTGGTTTCGTTGTGTTCGAATTGATAGGGGGGATCAATTTGCACACTACACAGCCGCCATCATCAAACTATTGGGTTGATGCCCTTGTAGATTGGTCAAAAGACGCTTCCCACATGAAGGTATGTCGTTACAAATTTTGGAAGAGATCAGCCAATTAGGTTTGATTTAAGTTTTGAAACTTTGGGCGGCCGCCATTACGTTTCCCTCAAGATGGCGGCGATATAAAACATGAATATGAGGTGCCCTTTGCTAGTGCTACCTCTGTACCAAATTGCGTTCAATTCGGTTTCATCGTGTTTGAATTGATAGGGGGACAGACTTGCAGAGTACACACACATACACTCAGACACACACACAGTTAGTTAGTTAGTTAGTTAGCTAGTTAGTTAGTGGGGTTTCAACGGGCAGAACTACGAGGTCATCTGCCCCTACACACACAGACAGACATATAATTTTTGGCCGTGTGGAGATCTGATAAGTCTACTTTAATTTTTTGCAAAAATCGAAAGTAGGCTATAAACTGGGCAAGATATTTGATTTGATTTGATTTATTTTCACTGCTACACTTAGAGCTTAAGAGCTCCTTTACAGTAGCGCCCTACATAAAATAAGGTTAGGGCTTATAAAAATAAAACATTTCACCTACATTACAATATAAATAATCATAGTCTAACAATTATAGTAACAAAAATATAGTAACAATACAATAATAATAATAATATTACTAATGATAATGGAAAAATTATATACAAAAGAGTGAGAGTGCATACAGACTATCAGCCCGAAAAACAAACACCATGTACTGTACAAGAAGAGCTATTGAAGTAGACAGGTTGTCAGCTATTGTCCTTGTGTTATAATTGAACTTTAAAAAAGTATTTTAACATAATACAGTAATCAAATGTGAGAGGTATACTGCTCCAAGAAGCGGGATGAAAGATGTCTTTTGAAAGCTGCAGTGCTTGCAATGTTGACGAACTTATATAAATCGAAGGTGTTGAAGAGGCGTGAGGCGGTGCAAACAAAAGATTTATTGAACTTCATGGTTCGGTGTATAGGAATCTGGAGTGTTAATTTTGTGTATCTATTTTCTCGATTATGAACAGAATGCTTTGGTGTAAAGGCATTGTAGAGATATAACGGGGTCTTGGTATGTAATATTTTATGTGTCAGAATGGCAACTGATAACTGCCTGCGCTCGTGGAGTTTCAGCCATTTCAGCTGCACGTAGTAAGGTGTGATATGTTCATCTCGCCTTACATCGAGAATGTACCGAACACATGCATTCTGGACTCTTTGTAATTTGATGTTCTGTGTTTCTGGTAAATCATTGTATACAGCAGAGCCATAATCAATGATTGGAAAGATGAGAGTTTAGACGAAGAGTTTACGTATGTTAGGTGGGGTGTAAGAAACAGTTCTTTTCAGGAGATGCATAGTTGATACAACCTTCCTTACCACATTAGACGTATTCTCTGCCCACGACAGTGTTCTATCAAATATCACTCCGAGATTATTGACAGTGTTTCTATATTTAATATTATTATCTAGTATCTTGATAGGTGGTAGTGAATTCAAATCTACTGAATTCAGAAGTTTTGTATATCCAATGTATATAAGTTGTGTTTTAGATATGTTCAAGTTAAGATTATGATTTTGGGCCCATTCACAAAGCCTGTCAATGTCTTCATTAAACAGATTTATACGATCACATGCAGTGTTAGGCGTGAGTTGAAAATAGGCTTGGAGGTCATCAGCGTATATATGAACAGAACTATTTCGGAATTCATTAGAAACATCGTTTATATATAGCGAGAAGCATAGTGGACCTAAAACAGATCCCTGAGGTACTCCACTTTCTACCGATTTCCAGTCTGAGGAGGAGCCATCCGCGAGGACCACTCTCTGTGTACGCATGGAAAGGTAGGATTTGAACCAGGAAAGAGCACTCTGAGAGAAGCCAAAAGATTTCAGCTTTGCAAGAAGTATATTGTGGTTCACACAGTCAAAAGCCTGACTGAAATCGAAAAGACATAGGATTGTAAGCTGACGCTTGTCCATAACTGAGCGTATATCATCGCTGACCTTTAACAATGCAGTGGTGGTACTATGACCCTTTTTAAACCCAGATTGGTAAGGATTGAAGATATTAAATTTAGTTAGGTATTCACATTCTTGTTCATGAACTATTTTCTCAAGCGCTTTACTAAGGGCACAAAGGATATTTATTGGTCTAAAGTCACTACAGCTAGTGGGGTTTTTATTTTTTGGCACTGGACGTATGTTAGCACACTTCCAAAGAGACGGGTATACTCCACTTTGTAGAGAGAAATTAAATAGATGGATAATTGGGGGTAGAAATACTTCAAGACAGTTAGAAATAAGAGAAATTGGGATGCTTTCAGGGCCTCTTGCTTTTGTACGAATTGATTTGATGGCTTTCACAATCTGGTGTGGGTAAACATACATAAAGACAAATTTTTCATGAGCAGGGGGAGGGATGGATGTGTATTTCGTGACGGTCTCTGATATTCTTAATACATCACCAATTGAGGCAACATTTGAGTAATGTTCATTTAATTGTGATGCAGAGACAGGCATCTCAACATCAGTGACTGAACTGGCACCAACTCCCAATGATTTTGCAGCACGCCATCTGGCGGAGGTGGTTTTACAGTCATTGAAGAGGTTGTACATATATTTCACTTTCGTGTTCCTGATTGTTTGTTTTGTCTTATTACGCAGAATTCTGTACTCTTCATAGTCAATGGTAAGTTTAGATTTAATAAATGTTCTACGTGCTTTATCACGTTTCTTTAAAAGCGTTTTGATTTCTTTACTGATCCACGGAGCAGAGTTATGTGTTATATCCACTTTCTTTTGCGGTGCATGCATATCATATAGTTCATTTACACAATCATTAAATAGAGTCACTTTCTCATCTATGTCAGTGGATTGGTAGAAATTCTGCCAAGGGAGTAATTCTGCATCCGTTTTAAAATCATTTAAATTAAATTTACTGAAGTCACGTACAAAGATTGATTTTGGTCGAAGTTTCGGGGTAGATAGAGAAAACACTGCGTACAGAAGATCATGGGCTGAGAATCCAGCAGCTGGTTCTTGTCCGTAGTCAACAACGAGGTCATTACAGTTTGAAGAGATAATATCGAGAGAGCTGTCACAAGTAGCTGTGTGAAATGTAGTATCGAATGGTAAACATTCAACATTACAGGAACAGAGCACATCACATACCTGTTCAGTTTCAAAATCTCCACTACCAAACCGAGCATTAACGTCCCCAACAATAAAAACATATTTATAATAAAGAATGAACCTGTACATGTCATTCAGAAAAATATCTAGGTAGCCAGCTTTCGGTGGACGATACACACAAGCAAAGAGAATTTTAGTTTCGGTAAGAGAGATGTCAAGTATAATGTATTCAGGCCTCTTATTATATTCACCAGGAGACTGACTTAGCACGCTATACTTTATGTTATCCCTAAGGTAAACTGCAACACCACCTCCACCGACGGTTAATCTGTCATTTTTAATGACTTTATAGCCAGTGAGAGAGACAGCAGCATCTGGAATTGAGGGCTTTCAAAATAACTCACTTACTGCAATTATGTCAAAAGACGAACCACCAAAGACGTGACAAAATTCAGAATAGTGAGAGGAGTCAACTAATGATTGAGCATTGATATGAGCAATTTTTAGGCAGTTGGTGTTTTTCAGGCTGATAGCGGAAAGTATGTCTGGAAGGAGGGGAGTGGAATTCAGCTGTATGCCTACTAACTACAGACACAGAGTTTCCACAAATATTAAATATTAAAAGATGGTCCTAAAAAGAAATGTTGCATAATTATTTAAATATGTGAAGTAAATTAAAAATAAAATTTTAAAAACTAAAAGGAGGAAAAAGAGTGAGTAATATAAGTACGCTAGTTATCTTCATTGTACCTGGAACTTAGCAGGGGGTGAGCTTTTTAAGCTCGGCTGCGTTTCTCACACGGTGTTTGATGTCACCTCGCAGTACAATTAACGTACCATCTGACGTCCACACTTGCTTCTCCGTGAAGATGGAGACCGCTTGCTTCAGTAGATGGTGTCTGGTGGAGGTGAGATCCTCTCGAATTGTCACCTTGGTTCCACGCAACACCCTCTTTGCGCGAAAAATCGCCGAGATGAAAGGAGAGATGAAAGGAGGGAAGCGGCCATGGCCTATTAGAAGGTACCGTCGCAGTTTTTGCTTGTGGAATTGAAAATGAGAAACCAAGGAAAACCATTTCAAGGACGACCGACGGTTGAGCTCGAAACAACTCCTCTGATGAGTCCGGAAATGACCTTAGCTGGCCCCGTTGTCTCGCTCTTTAGTGATCGTAACTACCGCGGTTGGTCGCTCCATGATTCTAGACACCCACTTTTATTACTGTACTAGCAACCCGCCCCGGCTTCGCCCGGTATCTTTAAACTATTTACCCAGCGTAAGTTTAAAGGTAAACGGACAGCAGGTCTCAGACGCAATTCAGAAAAGGCGAGGTGAACAGCGAAACTCCAAACACATATACTCTTCTCTGAAGTCTTAACTCGACATTTTGATGCTGGCCGAAGCTGAGGCGATAGGCTCACTCGCTAGCTCGTGAACTCTCTCTGGGGCTAGTAATTTAAATTTCAACTGAATGGAGATTGTTGGTAGAAATGAAACTGTAAAAACACACAGTGGGCGATGTATTAAACATAGATATATGCAGTCGCGGACTTTTTTTTTGTAGATTTTTTCATGCTGAACAATTCTTACGCTCATAGAATATAGATATTTTTAACGATTTACCCAACGAAAATTTAAAAGGCGTACGGACGGCAGGATTTTCTTCGACTCGATTCACTGAAATCGTTACTGCTCGGCTTCCTTTCGTCACAAATGAACGTTTTTCTACTGAAACCTTCCTCGAAAAATCCTTCACAGAATGGCAAAAATCGCATCAAATCTATCCTGTGGTTCTTGAGATTACCCGTTACATACAAGCATTGGGGACTTTGATTTAGACTATGTAGAGATATTTGGCTGTATAACGCTACTAAAATGTTTCCAGTCCCCTCATCCACCTTGCTGTGGCCTCCTCTCGCCAATGAAATGTCGACTCGCCCCCACATATCGCACCAGTCTACATGCCGGAGACTAAATCATAATTTGGTGAGGTCGCCCGCCTCCTACGATCAAGCACACACTTTCTAGCAGCTCAACAGATTAAAACATTGTATCACCCCAGTGGGATAATGTAGTTTGGCTTTACTGTTTGGCGACACTTTCGAAATGAAACAGGCCGCGAAATGTCTCAATTTGCAACACAGGTCTGTTACTGAGGAGTCGTGGGTCACTAGATTTAGAATCACGAAGATTTGGTTTCTGCACTCAATAATGGCTTCGGGCTATATTTCAGTCTCTATCTAAGGTTTCTTCGAGCGGACAAACTCAGAGCTATCTACAGTAAGGACCCACCCTATAGAACGGAGTTCTGCAGAGTCCATACTACGGACAGATCACAATGGCTCACCGCTAGATTTATAGCATGTAGCCTACCTATTACAACAGCGGGTCGGGAAGCCCCGGATGCTCTCATACCATTCATTACTTACTGATCTGGCAAGATAACTTAGTTGAGAAAACTTCGCCGATACGAAATATCAGTGACAATGAATTACAGCGAGTCTATCAAAACTTCCCACATAGGTGCAATGTGTGTTTGGAAATTGAAGGATAGTATTTCCAGCAACAACACTGAAATTCATGTAAGTAATGATGATTATTAAATACGTTAAAAGTGTAAATGTGTTCAACTAGTTGGGCACTACGCTGCTACTAGTGCCAGTTTATTGATCGACAGGTGGCTACACACAGTGCCCCAGCCGTCACACGGCGCATGCGAAGTTTGGTCTGTAGGACAGGAAGGAAGCTTTTAGTTAAAGCGGATTAACTCGCGGATATCTGCAATTCTTTTCGTAATGCGGATATAATTTGCATGGCTGTGCGGATAGTGGGTAAGCTGCAGATAAAGTTTGAAGTAAATTTGCGGATAGTTTTTAGAATACAATCCGAACTTGTTTAATATCATCACTAGGACCCGGATGTTTCTTATGACATATCATATTTTTCCGTTAAGTTTGTTTTCTTTTTCTTTTTCAAGATGATGATTGAAGCTAATCTCATTCAAATTATGTCATTAAGCATAATTAACACTACGAACTGGCTTAGGCGGCAGCACGTCGGCCTCTCACCGCTGGGTCCGTGGTTCAAATCCCGGTCACTCCATGTGAGATCTGTGCTGGATAAAACGGAGGCAGACAGGTTTTTCTCCGGGTACTCCGGTTTTCCCTGTCACAATTTCATTCCAGCAACACTCTCCACTATCATTTCATTTCATCTGTCATGCATTTAATCATTGCCCCAGAGGAGTGCGTCAGGCCTCGGCAGCCGGCACGTTCATATCCTCGCCGCTAGATGGGGGCTTCATTCATTCCATTCCTGACCCGGTCGGAGACTGGAATCAGGCTGTGGATTTTTTCAACACTACGAACTGGAAAGGGTTGCAATTCTGGCTGTATATCATACGTTTTAAACATAGCACATTACTCATTTAGCCTAGGGCAGGACTGCCCAACCTACGGCCTGCGAGACTATTTTGTCCGGCCCGCCGCTCCGCGACTGCGCTGTGTCGCCAAAACTTTGAAACAACTAAAGCCAACAGGACAAAGCAGTGCACGCACATCTCTACCCAAGGTCATTGACTCACTGATGAACACTTAAAATCCTTATTAATGATTGGTACAATTAAGGCTAGACGAACTGGACATACAGCTGTGAAATCTGTAGGGCTAAGTTGATTGTTGTAATGATTTGCTCCCTTTTTTAGCCTACTTTTCACATTTTGCAAAAATGAGGAAAAAGTAGTCTTATGAGATCGGGCAAATGTGTGTGTGTCTGTCTGTCTGTCTGTCTGTCCTTCTGTCTGTCTGGCTGTGTGTGTGTGTCCCCCCTATCAACTCCTAAACGGCTGCAGGAATCCAAACGAAATTTGGTAGGAGTAAAGATCAATACCTGAATATCTCACGGCCATATTTGAAAATGATGTCAGTGCTACCAACTGCTGAAAAATCGCAATTGAAATTTGAGCTCCATGTTGGATATCTTGGAAGGTATAAATGGGAGCTATTTCAAAATTGGCACACGTATAGATAATAATATTTCAGTTAAATTTCCAGGAGGCCATACATGGCAGTGTTGCCAAAATGATTCTAAGCCTGCTGATAGGTCTAATTTTAAATGCATATAACATCTATACTATCAATTGGATTTCAACCAAATTTCGTATGTAATATGTGTACATAAACAGATATGACTGGGCGTATTCGTACGAGCCACCAGGGCTGCCAACTGTCAATAAATTTTATCTCTATTCTTTTATCCAAATACCAATATATCAGAAAGTATGCAAGCCGACAGCTTTAAACTATGCACACGTATAGTACCTGCCATTCTAAATTAATTTGGAGTAACTTATGTACATCAGTGCTACCAACATGATTCTAAGACTGCTGATAAGACCAATTTTTAAATACATGTAACTTCTATAATATCAATTGGATTTCAACCAAATTTCCTATGTGCTATGTGTACCATAACAGATAAGACTATGCATATTCTTAAGAGCAACCAGGGCTGCCAACTGTTAATAAATGCTGTCTCTATTTTTTTACCCAAATATTAATATATCAGAAAGTATGTAAGTCAACAGCTTCAAACTTTGCACAAGTATAGTACCTAACATTCTAGATTAATTATGAGAAACTAATATACGTCAGTGCTGCCAACATGACTCTAAGCCTGTTGATAGGTCCAATTTTCAAATACATGTAACTTCTATACTAACAAATGGATTTCATCCAAAATTGGCACAGCAAGATATCATAATATTTCAGATTATTTCTGACCAACGCATGCGAGACATTGTTGCCAACATGATTTTACGCGCGCTGATAGATCCAATGTCTAACTGCATGTAACGTCCATGCTATCCATTGGACTTCAACCAAATATTGTATTCTGTATCTTAAGAGATGGAACTAAGAATATATTCAGTCACCAGGGCTGCCAACAGTAGTGTTCTATTAGGCTACAGGTATATTTCGAACTAATTAGAAATTTCGATATTACCAACTTAATTTCGCTATTTTTCTAGATAGGTCTATATAGATTGGCATGAATCTTAAATTTTAAGAAAAGTAGGCTCTTTAGTTCGTCACGGAACTTCTTGTTTTGTATATATATATGTATATATGTAAATAGTATATCGTTTTTGTGTACAATGCCATAAGCATAAATAAATAACAACTAAGGTCGATCCTAAGTGGAGAGAAATTATAAGTACTGGTACAAAGCTTTTCCAGTCATCTCACTAAACTAAATTATCATCAGCTTTATTTCATAATTTGATTAATAACTGTGTCAAATGAACATGAATACTCAGTCTTTGTCATTCATGTTGTATTAGTGTGTTGAGTGTCATCGTACTTCTATTTTAAAGGGATTTTTTTTGGTTTAATTCCTTTATCCACTATAAATGAATATACAAAACGGTAACAATACTAAGAAAAATAAGTTCAGACAGCCAAAAAACTCACCATATTCAACTTATATTTTTTGAAAAAATCCATACCCTATAAACAACCCTGAGTGTTATTGGCCCGCAAGGTCCCCCAACTATTTACAATGTGGCCCTTAGTTAGAAAAGGTTGGGCACACCTGGCCTAGGGGAACGACTTTCTTCTCAAATGCGTTAATACTTTATGTTTTATCTAATACAAATGTTATTTTAATGCCAGTAGATTCGGATAAAAAAACGTGCGGATGCGGGACGGATACGGATAACAGTTGTGCGGATGCGGGGCGGATGCGGATAGTTTTTTTTTATCCGCGCAGGGCTCCACTTAGAGTTTTACGTGACCGTTAATCTCGCGATCATGAGCCACGGGGCCTCCATTTTACGTGGGATCCGTACTACAGGACATGGCATTTCACATGCATTGACCAGGAATCTCGATTCTGTTGAGTAGGCTCTCACTGTAGTGAGTGATTTGGGGAAAATTCCCCGCCGAATAGCTTGCTGGAACTGTGGGTGGTCATGTATGAACTCATGTGGGATGCCCAGTTGCTCCAGATCTGACTTGACCGTAGAAATCCACTTGTTCCTGGAGGCTTCCCTCTACCTGTCACTGTGAAGATCTTGCGGGTGAGTCTGTAGGGTCTCATGAGGGTTAAGTGCCCAAGGATAGAACCCTGCACGGATAATCAAAACGTTTTCCGCATCCGCCCCCTATCCGCACGACTGTTATCCGAATCTACTGGCATTACAATAATATTTTTAGATACCGGTATAGCATAAAGTATTAAAGCAACACCTTTAGACATTTGAGGAGAAAATCGTTCCCCAAAGCTATATGTGTCATGTGCTATGATTCATATAATGAGTGCTATACAGCTTGAATTGCAACCCTTTTCAGTTCGGAGTGTTAATTATGCTTAATTGCGTAATTTGAATGAGATTACCTTAAACCATCATCTTACATTTGTCATAACAGTAAAATACGATAGGCTATCTCAAAAACATCCGGGTCCTGGTAATGATATACAAGTTCGGACTGGATTCTAAAATCTATCCGCAAATTTACTCCAAACATTATCCGCAGTTTACCCGCCATCCGCACAGCCATGCAAACTATATCCACATGGCGAGAAATGTTGCGGATATCCGCATCCGCGACAGAACTTTACCCACAGATGGCCAGGCGTCTCTTCCTCATTCTCGTGACGATGTCTTCCTGAAGTTTCATTTAAAATAAAACAAGATGTTCAGTAAAGAACATGTAGCCTACTTTCTCCTAAATGCATGGGTATTGTTATAACTCTTTGTCCTTTTCAAGGAGTATAATTGAATGTTGGTTGTAGTAGCTTGTTGAAATACAACGTGCTATAAGGATATTAAACATGACACTGAGATGCCCTTTGCTAGTGCTACCTCTGTAAAAAAAAATCATTCAATTCGGATTCACCGTGTTTGAATTGATATGGGGAATGGATTTACACATACTTGGTCACCATCTGCAAACTATTGGGCAGATGATCTTGCAGTTTGGTCAGGATATGCTTTCCACATAAAGATATGTTGTTGCAAAATTTGGTAGAGACTAGATTATTAGGTTGGTCGTATTTACATTTTAGCTTTTAACATTTGGGTGGCCGCGATTACGTTTCCGTCAAGATGGCGGTGATATAAAACATGACACTGAGGTGCCCTTTGCTAGTGCTACCTCTGTACCAAATTTCGTTCCATTCGGTTTCACCGTGTTCGAATTGATAGGGGGAATCGATTTTCACACAAAGATGGCCGCCATCCGCAAAATATTAGGCTAATGACCTATTATTTTGGTCAAAGGATGCTCCCTCCATAAAGGTATGTTGTTGCAAAATTTGGTAGAGATCGGATGATTAGGTTAATCGTAATTTGATTTAAGCTTTGAACATTTGTGTGGCCGCCATTACGTTTCTGTCAATATGGTGGCAATATAAAAAATGACACTGAGGTGCCCTTTGCTAGAGCTACCTCTGTACCAAATTTCGTTCTATTCGGTTTCACCGTGTTTGAATTAATAGGGGGAATCGACTTTGACACAAAGATGGCCGCCATCCGCAAACTATTACTCTAATAACCTATTAATATGGTCAAAGGATGCTTCCTCCATAAAGGTATGTTGTTGCAAAATTTGGTAGAGATCGGATGATTAGGTTAGTCGTAATTTGATTCAAGCTTTGAACATTTGTGTGGCCGCCATTACGTTTCCGTCAAGATGGCGGCGATATAAAATATGACACTGAGGAGCCCTCTGCTAGTACTACCTCTGTATCAAATTTCGTTCCATTCGGTTTCACCGTGTTCGAATTATTAGGGGGAATCGATTTTCACACAAAGATGGCCGCCATCCGCAAACTATTAGGCTAATGACCTATTAATTTGGTCAAAGAATGCTTCCTCCATAAAGGTATGTTGTTGCAAAATTTGGTAGAGATCGGATGATTAGGTTAGTCGTAATTTGATTTAAGCTTTGCACATTTGTGTGGCCGCCATTACGTTTCCGTCAAGATGGCGGCGTTATAAAACATGACACTGAGGTGTCCTTTGCTAGTGCTACCTTTGTACCAAATTTCGTTCAATTCGCGTTTACCGTGTTCGAATTGATAGGGGGGGACAGACATTCAGAGTTCACACACACACACACACACACACAGACTCACACACATACACACACACAGACACACTTTTTTTCGCCCTGTGTTGATCTCATAAGTCTACTTTCATTTTTTGCAAAAATCGAAAGTAGGCTAAAAATGAGTCGAATCAGATGTTAGAAATTTGCTGTACTTAAACAAATGAGTCAAAAAATATGTTAGTAATTTTAAGTGATGATGCAATTTATGAGTCAAAATAGATGTTAGTAATTTTAAGTGGTGATGTATTTTAAAAAATGAGTCAAACTAATGTTAATAATTTAGAAAATTTTAAGAATGTTACACGTAACTTAATTAAAATAATATTGATAATTGGAACACACAAATTTGTGTAAGTTTATAAGCATCAATACGGAACCAGCATGGCTAATTTCATAGCAATGTACGATCTAGACACTTTGCCTCTTAAAACAAGAATCACCGCCATACTCAATGAAGGACAATGATTTAAACCACGTAGAGTATGAGGGCAAGAATTCACTGGAGAGGGAAAGCTCGGTGGGATGGTGAGGCGAGATGAATGGGACCCAGATGGAGTCACTTTCTTCAGGAACGAACTAGTCAAGGCGTGGCAGCATGCGATACCAGGGCGGAGCGACATAATAATGCTTTGTGTCGAGGAACCCTTAGAACCAGAGCCATTGTCGCGTTCCTGCGATGAGTTCATCGTTTCCGCTAACTATGCGTTCCATAACCATGAGACCAAGTGGGATGTTAATAGCAAGTGGTGTGCCTGATATAGAATGATGAATAAGAAAACTTAAAAGGAGGGGATATTCAAGTTTAACCCTTTATTTTATACTAGCAACCCATCCCGGCTTCGCCCGGGAACAGTTATGAATGCAAGGCGATAGGGTACTTTTAACCGAGGTCTTATAGGATTTCCTTGTATACGACATTAGTCGTTTCCCTCCAGCAGTGAACACGAAATGATTTCGTTTTGATGTAACACGCGATAGAGCCACTTAAAGCTGTCCATGAGAACACAAATGCCCCTTCCGTCCAATACTAACTTGACTGTGTATTTTGCGGAACGATCAGTTCACAGGCGAAATGAAGAAAAGCCGATTTGCACTTCCATGGAAACTCCAAACACAACCACTCTTCTCTGAAGTCTTAACTCAACTCGACTCGACAGTGTGCTGCTGGCTGTATCTGGGGTAATAGGCTCACCCGGTGGCTAGACTGGAACTGGTATGATAGGCTCTCCCCTAGCTACCTCGTAAACTGTCGCCTCAGTAATTGAATGGGAGAATGTTGGAAGAAATGAAAACGTAGACACTTATAGTGGGCGATGTATTGAAGGTAGAGATATGCTTTCGCGGACTTCTTTGTAGAACTTTTCATGCTGAACAATTCTTACCCTCATAGTATACTGATATTTTTAACGGGTTGCGCAGCGTAAGCTTAAAAAGCGCACGGACGCCAGGATTTTTCCTGACTTTTTCACTGAAATCGTTACGGCATGGTTTCCTTTGATCATAAATAAATTATTTTCTACAGAAACCTTCCTCGAGATATGCTTTAGAGAATAGTGAAAACCGCATCTAAATCCATCCAGTGGTTCTCGAGATTACCCGTAACATCCAAGAATCGGGGACTTAGTTTTATAATAAGTTGAGATATTAATTGCAGCTAATGGCCATAGCAGGGTACCTACTTAAATTGAACGCCCGTGGGCTCCCAACAAGTTCAATTACAAGTAGTTCTAACGTTGGCTACCAGATGCTACTGTCACTAACACCTAGTGGCGAACGTTGGAACTTAATAGAGCGTTTCTAACCAGCCAAATATAACCTACGAATTTTACAATATACTAAAAAATTAAGTGGTAGGTTCTTTTGCATGCCATACATCTATGACATTTACTTCCCCTCCGAAGCAGGGCATACTGAAGGATTTTAACGTTCTTAAAAATCCGACGACTTCGGCCAGGTTCGAACCCACGATCTTGAGCACAGCAGTTATGCAAGCTACCGACTACGCCACCGAAGCCTTTATAGGTTAGTGGTCTGTATATTAACCACAAACTACAATTTATTAATATTTAATCTCATGTATTTTTTTTTTTCAGGATTAGGCACCAACCCATTACAATTGGGTACAATCGAGCTGACCGACTGAAAAACATCAAATTTCGATTACTGGAATTTCGAATTTGAATGATATGTACTACCGAAACCCACGGATATCAGCAAAATATTTCGCCATGCGGTTCTAGTTTGCATGGCTGTGCGAATAGCGGACAACCTGCAGATAATGTTTGGAGTAAATTTGCGAATAGTTTTTTGAATACAATGTTTAACTGGATTTTTAAAAATAATTAAAGATTTTGGTAATATTATGCGTCTTTCACGTTTCTTGTTTTTTCCCTATTTGCTTTCGCTTGGTTTGTATGAGAATAATAGAGAAATGAGAGAAGTCAGTCATGGAAATACCCTCAATTAGTGTTGACTTATGCAAAAAAAAAACACGTTATACCTGCGTTTTCCTGCATGGGTTATCGGTCGACTAAATTAGTAAGTTTGCCATCCCCTGTTTTCATATACCATTACTGAGAGGGACAAAACGCAGTCAACATTGTCTTGCGATTCACATACAGCCTATGGGAACGAATTTCTCCTCAAATGTCTATAGGTGTTGCTTTAATACTTGATGCTTTAGGCTATCTAATAAATTAAAAATATTATTTTAATGCCCGCGGATTCGGATCTTTCTTTCTTTCTTTCTTTCTTTCTTTCTTTATTCGTGTCAGGAGTGAAAAATGAAAATCCACAGCCTGCTTCCAGTCTCCGACCGGGTCAGGAATGGAATGAATGAAGCCCCCATCTAGCGGCGAGGATATGAACTGTGCCAGCTACCGAGGCCTGACGCACTCCTCTGGGGCAATGATTAAATGAATGACAGATGAAATGAAATGATAGTGGAGAGTGTTGCTGGAATGAAATTTTGACAGGGAAAACCAGAGTACCCGGAGAAAAACCTGTCTGCCTCAGTTTTGTCCAGCACAGATCTCACATGGAGTGACCGGGATTTGAACCACGGACCCAGCGGTGAGAGGCCGGCGTGCTGCCGCCTAAGCCACGGAGGATTACCGTGTCAGGAGTATCAATATGAATATTGAATATTCAATACAGAATATCTACATTTCTACCATACATATATACAGGTCTAATATACAAAACAAATCAAAGATTGAAGCAACAAATTTGAGCTAGATGATTTTTGCCCAGTATTCGGCGACGTCAATAGCGCTGGAGGAGGCTGCAATCAAATCGGATTCGGATAAGTCGTGCGGATGTGGGGCGGATGCGGATAAAGTTGTGCTTATCCACGCAGGGCTCTACTAATAGCCACTAACAGGTCGGTACGCGCACGGCTAAGTAGCTGGGTGGCCAATAAAGGATCAAAATCTACAGAAACCGTGTGAATATCTCCCGAACACACGACTTCTCATTCCCATTTCATTCCCCTCACGCACGAGAAGAGCGATCTGATGGCCGCAATCAAGACTACTAAAAGGAAGATTCTGTATGACATCCTAGTTCTATATTCATGCATTCGTGAGTCCATACCAAAACGTGAAGTAGGCTACTGTAGGTGTCGTGCCAAGGTACTGCTAGTTACTGCCCAAGGTAACCCTCGATGAGGTCATACTAAACAACAGACATGCTGGGTGGTCCAAAATGAAGGAGCTATACTGGTTCCTTGGTTGGTCTGTCTGAGTAATACCCCAATCTTCTGTAAACTGGTTTTTAGTTGCGAAATTAATCTGCATTGAGGACATCATTACATATCGATTCCTGTCTTGAAGAACAAATGAGTGAAAGATAAAAGGAAAAGAAATTGGAATTAAGGACAACATAAAAATTTGAATTAAGGTGCTGTTTAACAGATGGGTTTCTATTACTTACTTACTCCTCGGCGCTACAACCCTTGGCCTCCCGGACAATCTCCACCCATTCTTTCCGGTTGACTACTTTGCTTCTCCATCTTCTGACTCCCATCCTCCTGGCGTGCCATCGAAGACCTTCCTTACCATCCTGTTCCCTGTCAGTCGTTCTACATGTCCCAACTAACGCAGTCTACCACTCGTTATTATATTTCTTCATTTCCTTCTTCAAGTTCCGTAATCCTCCAGGTTTGCTCAGTGTCATACATTCCATGTACCAAAATACCAATTCATGTACCGTTTTTGTTGCCAAGATCCATTTCATCCGTCCGATTTTCCTTGTCCTTTGGTTCCGTAACAAGTGTTTTTGATGTGTAACATCTTTCCACTCGGTTGCTGGATATTTTTGTGGGAGTGATTTTGAAAAATGGGACGGAAGTGGATCGGACGGAAGTGTGTAATCCGTACTGCCAGCTGGATCGTATCCCTCCTGGACATTCATCAACACACAGAAATCTTTTTTATTTGCACACTAAAAATACATAACAATTCCAAGACTCCCTTTTTTTCTTCATTGCCTACTTGATATTTCTACTCTCGCACTGCCTTCTTGATTGTTCTCGCACTGCCTTATTGATACTCTGCTGCTAATCATATCAATATGACTCATTTTAAAAGAATCCATATGAAATTACGTGTTGGTCTGTGAATCAAGAGATCTGGGAACTGGGCAAGCCTTTCATGATCTACTGCTGTGCACATTGCATTTGCTCACAAGTTGGCCTATTTATAAGGAATTTAAGGTTATGAGCGGTGTCGCGTCTATTAATCTAGTTGATCCATATCGTATTCTTTATTTAGGCTAGTGCTGGTGGAAGCTACAAATCATCTAATAAAATGAGTTCCTTATAATAAACTACAATATCTGTAAAACACTCCCTTTTACAATAGATTAATATTTGTGCCAATAATATTATAAAATCTACCGGTGTATCAACAATTTCACGTGAGGTTTCTAGTATGTCAGATGTTACACATCATATGTGAGTACTGTAAAGGTCGTAAAGTTTTTTTTTTTCGGGGTAGGGTTGTTAGCCCCACGCCCAATCCCCAACCTGGAGGACCAGGGTATCATTTGAGCTCGCAAGCCTCCAAACACCAGGCAATACTTGATTGCCTTCTGTAAGATGACGGTACCGGCGGGAGGGGGTTTCTTTTACACACATAAAAATAAGTTTTGCTTATCACTGGCCAAGCGTCGTAGTGGTCTCTATCCCATTAGTCGTTCTTCAGAGCGTGTATATCGGCTGTGTACACTCGCCTGTGTCAATGAGGATAGATCTATGCGAGTGTGGAGACGGCCCGGTGAACGTATGCACGACCAATACATCCGAGACCGATACCAACAGGGAGGAGGTGGTGCAATGTTTTGGGGGTTGCATCATGTATGGTCGCCGAATCCCTCGTGTACATCTCAGGGCGTACGACTGGCATACGTTACAGGGATACTATCCTGGCACCTGTAAGGAAAGGCTAAGCTAACAATTTCGTCCCAAAATTCACTTTCGTGGACGATAACGCTCAACCGCCTTTCTTCAGGGGAATGGTATTCACAGAATGGAATGGCCTGCCACCGTTCCTGATCTCAATCGTGTAGAGCAGGCGTGGACACTACTTAATAAATAAGTCCGTCCTCACTGTGCTCTATGGCAATATCCAAAACTTTTTTTTGATGTGTGTAGAAACATTGTGGAACAATTAGGAGAATCTGTAGGGAAGGGAGAAAAGGAAGAATCGGATGTAAGAAAGTAGGCTAGTAGAAGTTGTTGTTGCTTATTGTGGTAATGTAGCCCGATGTACTTGGGTGTGTGGAATTTATGTCTGATAACTTGCGTTACAGTGATGGCTGTATAAGTGTGTGTATTTGTAATTCAGATGAGAATTGTGAAGGATGTGGTCGTGGCCTTACGCTAGGAACCATCCAGGCATTTGCCAGGAGTAGAAGTGGGTAACCACGGAAAGCTACTTCTACGATGGTTGAGGTGGGAATCGAACCAACCTCTTCTCAGTTTTGCGTCACGAGGTTGAGTGTAGGCTACTCCGTTCCAACCCCTCACACCAGAATTAAATTCCCTGGCAGAGTCAGGATCGAACCCGTGCCTCCGCAGTGACAGCCGTTACAGCACGAGATGGACGAGGGGATGGAATAATGAAGATTGGTTCGGGAAGGAGATGGCTATTGCGTTTGCCTTTGCTTTAACATCCCGGCATTTTACGGTTGTTGTAGTTTCATTTAAGGGGTTTGGACATCATGGTCATTCAGCCCCGTGTACTTAGATAAATGTCCAATTTTGTCTTATAACCTGTGTTATTGTGAAGTGTGTGTATTTGTAATTTAAGTTCGGATTGGGAGGATGATTGCCATGGCCTTAAATAAGAAACCATCCAGGCATTTGCCTGGAGTAGAAATGGGAAATTACGAAAAATCACTTCCAGGACGACTGAGGTAGGAATCGAACCCACCTCTTCTCAGTTTTGCCTCACGAGGCTGAGAGTACTCTGTTCCAGCATTCAGACCAGAATTAGATTTATTTGCAGAGCTGGGAATCGGACCCGGACCTCCGGGGCACAGACAAGTATGTCAGCCGCTACACCAGGAACTGGACACGGAATTGTTTTGGAGTAAACTAAAGAAACCACAGAAAATCACTTCTAGGATGCTTGAGGTGGGAACTTAACCCAACTATTCTCAGGGTAGCCCGACCAAGGCTGAATATACTCTATTTCATCCCTCAGACCAGGATTTCTTGACAGAGTCGGGGTCGAACCCTGGCATATGATTACCAAGCTGGAGAAAATATTTAAAACGGAAGTGCATCTAATATAGTCGTAAATGGACGTCTTCAAATTCAAATGAACCGGCACAATAAAGTTACACCTCACCTCACATAAAACGTGCTGGAAAACTGAGCAGATTTTCGTCGCTTTAGGAACTAAACACGTGGAGATTTGGGTGTATTCTCTAGCAGATGTTCTCGGCACGTCTTTCAACTTTCCCTCTCAACTCTTGTCCCGTCAGGCTAGCGGACTGCTATGCCACTACTGACCTTAGAGAGTTTTTGTGCGGTGCTAAGCCACAAAACGGGTTCCAACTTGCCATATGAGACAAGGCACAGGTGGAAACTACTACATAACAGCACAAAAAACTGCTCCAGCCACACTCTCCTACCTAGAACGCAACTGAAATGTTGTCAAGAGTCCGTATTACTTTTATGTTGGGGCATTGCGGCACAGTAAGGTCAATAAACTGCCAAGTTACCACAGGGCGTTCAGACACACAGTTATCAGAGATTAATTCCTTCAGAACAGGGAGGACCATGACTCAGAACATCCACATAGGAAGAGCAACAACATAATGAAATACCTTCCAAGTTTACTTACTTATATACTTTCATAGCCTAAATACATTCCTTCTTTCATTCTCTCCCCCCCCCCCCCCCCAGGAGCTCACATCTAGTGGGACGTGGGTTGGCGACCACGGGACCCCAGCTGAGTCCGGCATTTCTTCCACTTACTTGTGACGGGCTCCTCTCCGTCTTCTTTCCTGTCGACCTCCCTTGGTCAACTCTTGTTCTTTCCCGACCCCGACGGTATTAGGGTATCCGAGGCCTAGGGAGTCTTTCACTTTCCCGCCTTAATTGGCCCTTGTCCCATCTTTCCTTCTTTCCTGTCGACCTCACTTGGTCAACTCTTCTTCTAGTATATAAGTTAGTTGTTAGTAGTTTTAGTTATACTTACATTTCATTATCGTCTTCACGATCATCCTAACCATTAGGGGTCGATAATCTAGATGTTAGGCATCTTAAAACAACAATCATCATCATCATCATCATCATCATCTTTCTTTCTTTCTTTCTTTCTTTCTTTTAGCCTAGGGGGGGGGGGGGGCGAGGTGGCTCAGCGGTCTAGCTGTATGCTTCTCACCAAGGCGATCCGGGTTCGATTCCCGGTCAATGCATGTGAGATTTTCGAAGTGAAATACCATGTCCTGTGGTTCGGATTCCACGTAAAAAGGAGGTCTCGTGGCTCATGATCTACAGATTAACGGTCACGTTAAACTACAAACTTCCTTCTTTTAGCCTACTTTCGATTTCAAAAAATGGAAGTAGACTTATGAGATCTACACGGGCCAAACATTGTCAGCCTGTGTGTGTGTGTGTATACAGTATATATCTGTCCCCTCCTCCTATCAATTCAAACATGACGAAACCAAATTGAACCAAATTTGGTACAGAGGTAGTACTAGCAAAGGACACCTCAGTGTCATGTTTCATATCGCCACCATCTGGACGAATACGAAATAGCGGCCTACCAAATGTTCAAAGCTTAAATAACATTACGACTTACTTAATCATTTGATCTCTACCAAATTTTTCAACAATATACCTTCATATGGGAAGCGTCTTTTGTGAAACCTATGAGATCATCAGCCAAATAGTTTGAAGATGGCGGCCGTATATGTGTGCAAATCGATCCTCCCTATCAATTCAAACACTACGAAACCAAATCGAACCACGTTTAGTACAGAGATAGAACTAGCAAAGGACAACCCGGTGACATGTTGTATATCGCCGCTTTCTTGGCAGAAACGAAATGGCGGCCACCCAAATGTTCAAAGCTTAAACCAAATTACGACTAACCTAACCAGCCGATCTCTACCAAATTTTGCAACAATATTCCTTAATTAGGGAAGCGTCTTTAACAAAAACTACAACGTCGTCAGGCAAATAGTTTCAAGATGGCAGACTTATGAATCATGCAAGTATTATAGCCTAACCGTAACCTACGATTCAATACGGCCCAGCCTCACCAAATCAGAGTATTATACCCACTGCCAGCTGGATCGCATCCCTCCTGGCTGCTTTAGACTGCCTGCCCATTCAACGATTACAGCATTGGTTTATGCGTACAACCTCGTTTCCAAATATAGACGCTGAGAGCAACACCAACCCGCTGTTATCGCCAGTTTTTCAAGTCACTGTTGCAGACATTTGATTTGTATTGATGTTAATGGCGTCAATAATAATAGCCTGTTCTTTATTCGGTGTTAACTGTATTGCAGAAGCATAACTTTTCTGGGATTTCTTGGGCACATTGTGGGTAGAACTGTCAGTAAGGTTAGGTACGGTTTGACTTCCTTGCTTGGTAAGAAGCCATTGCTTTGAGTGTGAAAGGCTTTGGAGCCTCGCTGAATTACGATGTTCAACCGTTTGTTGTTTGTTTTCACCGCGAAGTTGTGTTTTGGATTTTAGAATGCCGTACTGCGGCGTGCTCTTTTGTAAATCAGAAATGAAATCTGCAATTAATATAAGTTATATCTTGTACGCCTCCAAGTGTTGAATGGGCGGGCAGTTTAAAGCAGCCAGGAGGGACGCGATCCAGCTGGCAGTGATTATACCACAGCAATGACTAACTGTCCGTGGCGGATCGTGCTGGGCCGTGCCGTCCCGTTGGGTTCAAATTTTCGCTAGTCCATATTTCAGTTCTTTCATGAAAATGAGAAAAGTTTTGAGCAGGCGCGATTTAAGTCTGTCATTACGCACCCGACTGCTTCGATGCTACGTTTTTAGTGTCCTGCTCTATGGAGTTGAATCATGGACACTTGCCAAGGTTTTAAATAAGAAACTGACAGCATTTGAAATGTGGACGTATCGCAGGATTTTAAGGATATCATGGACAGCTAAAGTTACTAATGTGGAAGAACTGCGGCGTATGAACAAAGATTTGGAAATTCTCAGTATCATCAAGAGGAGAAAACTAGAATACTTTGGTCATTTTATGCCCAAAACAAATACCACCTCTTGCAATTAATTATCCAAGGGAAGATTGATGGCATTAGAGGTCCAGGACGCAGACGAATATCCTGGCTAAAGAACTTAAGCCAGTGGTTTGGACTTAATACAGTGTCACTGTTTAGAACAGCAATGGACAAACAGCAGATCATGCTACTGATCGCCAATGTTCTTCGAGGACGAGGCACTTAAAGATGAAGAAGATATTTCAGTAGATTGATATCGTTTTAGGAATGTACTGAACAAAATAATACAAATTTTGCCTCAAATGGTTTATAAAAACGGCATAAAACGCTAATAAAATCGTTCATTCCAAGACAAAACATTCAAGACAGTTATACTAAAGCTGTTCTTAATATAACTTATTGTTAGTATTGGGCGTGTGTAGCGTAGTGGTAGCGTTCTAGACTCACAGTACGGAGGTTTGTGGTTCAAATCAAAGTAGGTTCAATTGGTTTACTTGACTTCTTTATATTTATTGAATAATTACTACTCACACGATATAATGTTAAGCATATAGGCTATAGTGTGTATTTGGAGTCGAAAATATTATATACAACAATACATATTTCAACACTCTACTACAGCGATTAAAATTCGTTGTTCTCGGTCCGCGGTAGAGTCTGTTGTTGATTATTTAGTGGCTGTGTGGCATCATGGTCATTTAGCCCCGTGTACTTGGGTGTGTGTGACATTTTTGTCTCACAACCAAAGTTAGTATGATGGCTGTATTAGTTTATAATATACTGTATTTGGATGAGGATCAGGATGGAGGAGGACGGGGCCTGAAGTTAGGAATCATCCTGGCATCTGCCCGGAGTAAAAACGGTCAGCCACGTAAAACCACTTCCAGGATGACTGAGATGCGAATCGAACCCACCTCTTATCAGTTTATCCAAACGTGACTGAGTGCATCCCGTTTCAGCACTCAAACTAGAATTACATTTTTTGGCAGAGCCAGGAATCGAACCCGGTCCTCCGGGGTGACAGCCTAGAATATTAGCCACTATACTGCGAGATGCCCCCCTTTCCCCCTTCCTCCCAGGGCTTCACAACTTGTGGGGCGTGGGTTGGCGACCACAGGACCCCAGCTGAGTCCGGCATTGCTTCCAGTTACTTGTGTCGGGCTCCTCTCCGTCTTCTTTCCTGTCGACCACTCTAGGTCAACTCCTGTTCTCTTCCGACCCAGACGGTATTAGGGTGTCCGAAACCTAGTGAATCTCTTCCTTTCCCGCCTTAATTGTCCCTTGTCTCATCTTTCCTAATTCCCTCCTTTTGCGAGGGGTAAGCCTTCTGTTTCTTTTCATGATATCTCCTGCCTTCTGCTCAAGGCCCTCAAGTAGGCAGGGTGTATGTAGCCCCACCAATTCTGGTGCATCCTGGATAGTGCTACGCCCTCAAGGGCTCACGGCTGGCGAGTTCGGGAGTTGGCAATCCCGAGGGATTCCTGAGCTGGGTCCGTTTCTTCCCCTTTTTTCCACTGACTTTGGGCGTGCCCTCTCTTCTTTCCCTTTCCTATGTGCCTTTCATGGCTCTCCTTCCTTCCAAGTCCCTCGGTCCTCATTTTTCGAGGGTTGAGGGCATTTTTGTTCTTCCTGTCCTTTATTTGCCTTATCCTTTTTCTTTTGTTTACCATTTCGTCTTCTAGTAGTCTATGTAAGTCTGTAGTTAGTATTAGTAATAGTTTTCATTCTCATCTCATCTTTCACTATCACCCAAACCATTAGGAGCCGATAACCTAGATGTGAGGCCCCTTAAAGCAAAAATTATCATCATTATCATCACTACGAGATAGTCAGTTAATATTGTAGCCAACACGATGATGTGTCTGCAATTTGATTATTGACAGAATACCCTGCTTTTATAGGAGCTAACGGCTTTACAAGTTACTTTATAAACAACTTCTCAAGAGTTGAAGGACGGCTAGAAACTGTGAAACAGCCTCATTTGAGCTGTCAGGATGTTTAGAAGGAGGCAGTGTTGTACCGAAGAATGAGCGTAACAGATTGTTTTGCGCAATTTGGTGTTACATCACCTAGGTAACTAGTTAGAGGAACGCAATAAAAGACGATCCTCTTAACAGGTTTACCAGCACTGCTAACAAAAAAAATAGCATGGCCTTTTAACAACTAAATGGTTTTTATTTCAAGTGGTCATTTAGTCTCGTGTATTAGGGGTGTGTACAATTTGTATGATAATATGTGTTATTGCGGTGTCAGTTGTAGGGAGTGTGTTTGTAATTCAGTCCAGGATTGGGAAGGAGGTGGCCATGGCCTTAAGTTTGGTACCATCCAACCATTTACCTGTAGTAGAAATGGGAAACCACGGAAAACCACTTCCAAGGTGGCTGAGGTGACAAGAGATCCCATCTTGTCACAGTTTTCCTCACAAGGCTGCGTGTATCCCGTTCCAGCCCTCAGACCAGAAATTCATATCATGGTAGAGCTGGGAATCGAACCCGGATATCCGGGGCAACACCTAAAAATGCTAGCCACTAAGGTACTTAGTGTACTTCAAATATTCGGGATGAGGTCAAAATATTTGAATTCGTTCTAGAAAATGTAGGCTGTTCTTTTTCAAAGGAAAACATGCAGAAGAAAGGGCTTGGACATGGTGGTCATATAACCTCATGTACTTGGGTGTGTGTAGAATTAGTCTGATAACCAATGTTATTGTTCGTTGATTCCTTAGTTAGGCCGGGCTGCGACAACACAGTTATGCAGCCCCGTGTACTTTGGGTGTGTGTAGAATCTGTCTGATAATCGGTGTTACTTGTGACGACTGTATTAGTGTGTGTTATCTGTTTTAATTCAAGTAAGGACTGCAGACGATAATTTCAATTAGTTCCTACTTTTGCTACCAAATGCTACCGTCCACGACACCTAGTTTGCGGACTTGGCTACTAGATGCCATCGCAGTCAGCACCTGGCGGCGAACGTTGGAACTAATTCAGCGTTATCAATCCTAACCTACAAATTTTGGCTTCACGCGAGTGCAGTCAGTGGAAGGTTCTTTTTCATGCCATACATCTATGACATGGGATTGCCGGCTTTACTTCCCCTCCGAAGGAAGGCATACTGAGGGATTTTTATCACTCTTACAAAATCCGACGACTTCGGCCGGGTTTGAACCCGTGTGACTTTGGGCATAGAAGCTCAACATGCTACTAACTACGCCACCGAAGCCGCCCCAATGTTGTCGTGATGGCTGTATTAATGTGTGCTTTTGTAATTGGGGCTAGAAATGGGTATGAGACGTCCATGACCTAAAGTTAGGTACCATTGTGGCATTTACCTGGAGTAGAAGTAGTAAACCACTGATAACCACTCCTAGGTTGACTGAGGTTGGAATAGAATCCATCGTTTCTTATTTCAGCCTCACGAGAGTGAGTAACTTCGTACAAGCTTCCGATCAAACTTACATTTCTTGGTAGAGCTGGGAATCGAGCCCTGTAACTTTGGAGTCTCCACCCGTACCCGGAGATCACAGGGTCGGTAATTATGAGTTCAAATAAATGTAAATATGCATGTGGTGCCCAATAACACAACTTAAAATGTGGAATGTAGGAGTCCGGTAAAAACAGGCGCGGATCTAGAGTTTGTCTCTGGGGGGGGGGTCACAGAATCGAAATTGTTAAGAAAAATGTTATCACTAACAACGCAATCACAAAATAACCAAACGTACAAAACCAGACCAAATTTTTTGCAAGCTACATGGATAAAAATTTGATGCGTTTAGCGCACCAAAAATATTCGTACAAATTGTAACGGCGTGTTTTGCGACTTTTACATCGAGCTTCGAGAAAAGTATCAAGGTACGGGCAAGTCGAGTTGGTACCGACAAAGGGAGGAAGTCACACCTTAAATTGCCAACCAAGCTTGCAGTTTGGACGTCGGCAAAATTTTTTGGTGCGAAAAAATGCCCCAAATTCCTATCCGTGCATTGCTGCACATTCATCGTGACATCTCTATACACATCGATTCGGTAATCACAAAGTTTGCTAAACAAAATAGACGAGTTGATTTTGTTATATAAATAATCGTTTTTATATAACAGGTATGAAGTTGTAAATATGTACAGTTGTAACAGAACATAATAATTGCAATACAGATATTTTCAGTATTGAATAAAACGAAAAAAAAAAAAAACCGTTTTTCAGTTAAAATTCGTTAAGTTTTATTTGTCTTGTTATTGTGTTTTCGTTCTTTGAGTTTGCAAAAAAATTTGGTCTCCGTTTGGGGGGGAGGGAGGTCATGACCCCCGTGGTGCCCCCCACCTTGAATCCGTGTCTGGGTAAAATGCTCAAATTAATGTATGTATCTTTAAAAGTGTTGATGAAAAGAGTATTATTTATTAAGAATAATGTGGTAAACATAATTTTTTGCGTGTTTCACGAGTTTGAAGAAAGGGGAAGAAGCAAATATAATTTTTAGGAGATTGGCATCCGTTCTTCATTACGCCACTGAATCCAGCTGTAATTATAACTGATCATCTCCAGCTGTAGTTAAAGTAAAACAGCATGCTTTCAACCCTAACACTTCAAGTCTATGAACTCAAACTCCTCTAGAAACTACTCCAAGTATCTGAGCAACTCGTGGGATGCGGCCAGACGGTGAACGACTCCAATACAAGCAAGCCAAGCAGTGTCTCCGCGTGGTACCCGCCCTTTTCATTTCACCTTCAACCTGGTCCAAGTGGGAGAAACACGAGACTTCCCACACGCGTAAGTCTGTGAGCCTCATTATGACTTGTAAACTGAACAAATCAGCTTTTAAATTACTTACATTAGACAGAAACATCTACTTAGTAAACAATTCAATACACTACCGGTATAGTATGTCAAGAGAATCACCCCCATAAGGACTTAAATTCGAGCAGAAGTATTTAAATTCCTAGCTATTTAATATTTTACAAGTCAAGATGTCATCAAAAAATAGTATGTTATATTTTGGAGATCTATATGTTGATTACCCCTTTTAACCGAAGTTATAGATGTACTGGAGCTGTATGGATTGGAAGTTTCTACCGAGTGAGATCTTTCAACGTGCCAGTAAATCTACTCGCATTGGTCTCTTGCAGTTCTGCATTCCTAAAAGCCAACGCACTGTGCCGGGATTCGATCTTACAACCTTGGACGTAATTGTTCAATGAAAATGAAAATCCACAGCCTGCTTCCAGTCTCCGACCGGGTCAGGAATGGAATGAATGAAGCCCTCATCTAGCGGCGAGGATATGAACTGTGCCGGCTGCCGAGGCCTGCCGCACTCCTCTAGGGCGATGAAATGAAATGATAGTGGAGTGTGTTGCTGGAATGAAATGTTGACAGGGAAAACCGGAGTACCCGGAGAAAAACCTGTCTGCTTCCGTTTTGTCCAGCACAAATCTCACATGGAGTGACCGGGATTTGAACCACGGACCCAGCGGTGAGAGGCCGGCGTGCTGCCGCCTAAGCCACGGAGGCTTTGTCAGTTATTTTGGATAAGGCTACGTAACGTGATATAAAAACAAATATTTTGAGTATGTATTGTAAATGCTTCGATACAACGCAAAACATAAAAAAATTAAATAAATGGAATATTGTACAACTAAAAGGAATATGATGGGTTTGCATTTTGGTGGAAGGGAGCACTTCCTTCATCAATCCCAGAGCACGAAACATGACAATTTTAGTATCCTGCAAGAAATCTTTTAGTGTGAAGACAGAATCCCGGACATGACCAATATTGAGAAAATGGCATTAATAGTATATTATTTCTCACTAGGTACCGTACTAGTTAGGGGGTAAATTCTATAATGCCCAAAGTAGAGTGAATTATTTCTTGCCCCGCCCCTCGAATGGCACAAATCCTTCGCAAAATGTTTCTGAAAACGCTACTGATACATCGACTCATAAAACGTAACAAAAAATATGGCTCAAGCTGTACTTGCACGCAGCAGTAATAACTACTTTACCAAGTACTTAGAGACAAAACTCTTTGATCCTCCTGTACCACATGGCAAACAGATGACAAGCCAACGAACTGATGCTTTTTTTTTTCTCCCGCGGGGAATTACAGAGACCATGGCTTATTTTAACTTAACTTATTACACGCTTTTACGCTGATAAATGATAGGCTAAATCTTACCTCAACTGCAGCGGCAATGCTGAACAAGATGACACAGAAGATGAACACCATTGTTGAGCTCGAGAGGCCGCTCCAACCACCGACTGTCCTTGCCTTCATTCTCGCGTGAAGTCTGAACTTTAATGGATCGGGTGGCAAATTTGCCATGTTCTTACTCAACGAAGAAAAACTATCACCTGATTCTTTTGACTACTTCTATTAATAATTTTTATCCAAATTACAAGAAATCTACTGTTAATAAAAATCTAAAATGTTCGATAACTATAAGCGGAGGACGTTTATGTTATAATACTCTTACGTCATACAGGCTGTAAACACATGTTAACAATCGCACTCACACACGAACACATTCACTACTAAGTAAAGATGGCTCCCTCCTCCTAGCTTGCCTTCTTTACCGGTCGAGATGACCGCTAAGAGTGCGGTAAAGAACTTTTCAACGGATGGTGTACTCCACTCCATCGCTGTGGCCAAGCGCTGCCGCAGCAGCGGCAAACAGCGGAACTAACCCGCACGCCACAAGTAATTTACAGCAATGCTCGCTCATTCCAACAGCCCCCCAATTCAACACAAACCTTTGTATTCCAAAGATTGCTTGTATGAGGAATAACAGGGGGCTTCGTATAAAATAGATTAACAAGTTTATCTCATGGTGTCTTTGCAAAGCGATGCTGCAAAGAGAGAATGGCAAAGGGGGGGGGGGGGGGGCATTTATCTTCGGGTATCTTCTAATCCAGCGTTTCCCAAACTGTGGTACGCGTACCACAAGTGGTACGCTCGTACTGCTGCAGTGGTACGAGATGATGTTACAAAAAATATAAATAAATATTAGATACGTTACGAAAAATATAAAAATATAAAGACATTGATATGTTGCTGGAGGACATTAAGGCCAAAGATAAGCTGCAGTATTATAAATTGAATTGTGATTCAGACATAGGCAAAAATTTTCAAAAATGGCTCTTGTGAACTTTTGGGTTGAGAGGCGTACAGATATGCAGATATGCAGACATACCTGACAAAGCAATTAGACTTTACTGCCTTTCAGTACTTCATACTTGTGTGAGACTGCATTTTCTTCACTTGTTAATCTCAAGAATAAATACCGGAATAGGCTCCTTACAGTGGAAAACGATCTTTGTTTGAGACTCAGCAATCTTAAACCAGACATTCCTAAGTTGGTTTCTAATCTTCAAGCTCACCCTTCACAATGGAGTTGTTAGTTGAACTTTGGATTTATGTTTAATTATTCAGAGTTTTTAGTATTAATATTATTTATACAATGTCATTTCTGAATTTTTGAATTGAATACTTATTGCAAAACATAATAAGACAACTGGACATACTTCTTATTATTTGAACTTAAACTCTAACAGTCCAACTTAAACAAACAAAATTTACAATCCATCTTTTGGTCTGCTACGTAGTGGTGGTGGGGTTAAAGTTACTATATCTCTCACCAAGGCGATCCGGGTTCGATTCCCGGTCAATGCATGTGAGATTTTCGAAGTGAAATGCCATGTCCTGTGGTTCGGATTCCACGTAAAAAGGAGGTCCCGTGGCTCATGATCTCGAGATTAACGGTCAAGTTAAACTACAAGCTTGCTTGCTTGCTTACTATACCTCCCAACCCTTAGGTGGTACGCGAGAGATGCTCATCTCTTAAAGTGGTACACACACAAAAAAGTTTGGGAAACACTGTTCTAATCCAACCGGGCTTTGTCAATATTCCTACTGATTTATTTCTTACATTATTATTGTTATTATTATTGTATGTCCACTGCTAATTATTCCCGTTTTCCAACGGGGTCGGGGATGAGATGTGATGGAAGTCTTTGTGGCGGATGGCTTTTAAGGCCGAATACCCTTCTTGATACCAACCTCATGAGAGGAGTAAGTGAGAGATGAAATGAATGATGGTGGATAAAATTGGGCAAGGATGTGGAAGGAAGCGGCCGTGGTCTGTCAGAAGGTACCGTCCCAGCATGTGCCTGGAGTTGATAATGGGGGAAACCACGGAAAACCATTTCAAAGATGGCTGACCGTGGGGCTCGAACCCACGCGTCTAGCGAGTCAGCAGAGAGATTGGCCCCAAGACCTAACGCTGCGCTTTAGCGAGCGTAGCCACCACTCTCGGTATTATTGTTCTTCTTTTTTCCCTCGATCTTTGGACTGAGTAAAATAACCCATTGCATTCACTGTCTCTTATGTTCTTTATCCTTTCTTGCCTTCCAGTAGTTCTTCATTACTTCACTTTGTCCCCTTCTTCTCTCTTCCGTCCAGATATTAACCCGCTTCTTCTTTTCCTTCTCCTAGAAACCCTTGAAATTTTTGATCATATTTCTGAAAAGTGGTCTGTACTGAATAATATCTATTGTTACTTCCATCTCTTCCATATACCTTTTTATACTTTGTACCCATTGATAATTGTTACTATGCTTGCCACGGTGGGTGAGTGGTTATAGTGTCGGACTACCAACCCCAAGATTGCAGGTTCGCCCCTGGCCATGGTAAGTGATTTTTGAAGGCGACAAAAATCACGATACTCATGTCATACGTTGTTGACATGTTAAAGAACCCATTTGAATTCAGTAGGCCGTATTCAATGGCAAAATTAATCTCGGGATTTTCCGCCAACACCAAGTTCCTTCATTCTCTACTTGAAAGCGCTGTAGTGTCAAGGAGTTTAGATATCTAAACTCCTTGACTTTCGCGTTCAAAGGAACGACGAAATTCGACCTGCAAGCTACCCTCTGGGTGTCAATTAACAAAGCTTGCACCAGGCACCCGAGGCCATACGATATTATTATTATTATTATTGTTATTATTATTATTATTAATATTATTATTTTAAACAAATATTATTATTATTATTAAAATTACTGTTGAGGCGCAAATGGCACAGTAGTTAAGATGCTTGTCTCCCACTAAGGTGGTGGGGACTCGACTCCCGATTAATGCGTGTAAGATTTTTGATGTGAAATGTCACGTCTGGTGGTTCGGATTCGACGTAAAAAGAGATGTCCCGGAACTTACGATGGCAAGATAGCGTCATTCCTTCCATTCTTTCCTTCCTTCTCCATTCCTTCGTTTGAACCGTATCATTATGTAGTTGATAAAGTCAGGGCTCGAAATGAGGCGGAACGCACCGGAACGGCGTTCCGGTAACTCTCTTTAGGGAAAAAAACAAACTTTGGATAAAAACATTTATTGAGAAGTAAGGAGAGATCGAGAGACAAGAAGTATGATGATTGCATGTTGATGTTGGGGACAATCTTTTAGGATGTGCAGACAACCTAAACAATCATAAAACTGTGCTTTCTTACTGCTTTTATTAATTTACCACAACCGATTTTTAGCCAACTTTTCACATTTTGCAAAAATGACGAAAAAGTAGACTTATGAGATCGATCCGAGAAAATGTCTGTCTGTCTGTCTGTCCTTCTGTCTGTCTGTCTGTCTGGCTGGCTGTGTGTGTGTGTCCCCGTCAACTCCTAAACGGCTGCAGCAATCGAAACCAATACGGCTTCGGTGGCGTAGTTGGTAGCATGCTGAACTGCTATGCCCAAGATAGCGGGTTCAAACCCGGCCGAAGTCGTCGGATTTTTTAAGAGCGTTAAAAATCCTTCAGTATGCCTTCCTTCGGAGGGGAAGTAAAGCCGGCGGTCCCATGGCATAGATTTATGGCATGAAAAAGATCCTTTCACAGACTAAACTTGTGTAAAGCAAAATTGTTAGGTTAGATTTCGTCAGAACGCTCTATCCAAGTTCCAACGTTCACCACTAGGTATCATTGATATCTGGTGGCGAAAGTTGGAACTACTTGAAATTGAACGGAACTTGTAGCTCACCCTTTAGGGTGTCCGCTGGAAGCAGCTACAGACTCAGGCGAGCCGAACATGTCCTCGGACACTCCCGGCACTAAAAGCCATACGATAAATAAAAAATAAATAAGCAATCGAAACCAAGTTTACTATGAGTATAGATGTATACCGGAATATCTCACACCCATATTTGAAAATGATATCAGTGCTACCAACTGCTGAAGAAACGCACTAGAAATTTGAGCTCCATGTTGGATATGTTGGAAGGTATGCATGGGAGTTATTCCAAAATTGGCACACATGTAGATAATACTATTTCAGTTTAATTTCCTGGAGGCCATACATGACAGCGTTGCCACAATAATTTTAAACATTCTGATAGGTTCAATTTTTAAATGCATATAACTTCTACACTATCAGTTGGATTTCAACTAAATTTTGTATGTAGTATGTGTACATAAACAGATATGACTGAGCGTATTCTTAAGAGCAACCAGGGCTGCCAACTGTTAATAAATGCTGTCTCTATTTGTGTTACCCTAATATCAATATATCAGAAAGTATGCAAGCCAATAGCTCTAAACTTGGCACACGTATAGTTCCTGGCATTCGAGATTAATTTGGAGTAACTAATTTACCTCAGTGCTGCCAACATGATTCTGAGCCTGCTTATAGGTCCAATTTTAAAATGCATGTAAATTCTATACTAACAAATGGTTTTCATTCAAAATTGGCAAAACAATAGATCATATTATTTCAGATTATTTCTGACCATCACACGCATGACATTATTGCCAACATGCATGGCCAATGTCTAACTGCATGTGACGTCCATTGGGCTTCAACCAAATTTTGTATTCTGTACCTTAAGAGATGGAACTAAGAATATATTCAGTCTCCAGGGCTGCCAGCTGTAGTGCTCTATTAGGCTACATTATACCAGGTATATTTCGAACTAATTAGACATTTCGATATTATCAACTTAATTTCGTCGTTATTCTAGATGGGTTCATATGCAGTAGATTAATCATTGGCATGAATCTTAATTTTAGGAAAAGTAGGCTCTTTAGTTCGTCACGGAACTTCTTGTTGTACTTGTTTTGCAAAATAACGGTTGCAAATAAATAAAATGTTCAAGTTTTTGAATAATCTTAAAATTTCTTTTTTTCTATCCAATAATTTGGAAACCTCCCCCCACCACTACAGTCCACGGAAGTTACAGTTCCGTTTCCTCTATCTCTAGAAATCGAGCACTGGATAAAGTTGTTTGTCAGCCCACTTGAGTTCCCGGGTTAGATTCCTGGCTCGGTCAACTATTTGAAAGTCTAGGCATGAACTGACATGGGATGCCCCAGCCTAGTATTGCCCAATGGAAGCTTGCGGGAAGCTATGGAAAGTGGAGGACGAGCAGATAGAAAATAGTCATCCTACCGGCCACAAACTCAGCTCAAAATGCCTGGTTTGTTTCAAGCTCGTGCCTCTCTGGCATTGGAAGAGCGTGGGTGCAATTCCATCCCAGCCATCCTGAAAATGGTATTCGTGGTTTCCCATTTCACCACCTGGCAAATGCCAGGACGGTTCCTTTCAACAGGTCCACGGCCACTTCCTACCAAAATCAAAATCAAAATCAAAATTCGCTGTCGACCTGTCACCATCCCCAGTTGTATCTGCTGACAAAGTGTGTCCAGCTCCCAAACACCTTCCTTGCGACGGTAGAGGAATTATCCCTCGTAGATGATAAGTGATTTTAAAAATCTAGTACTTAGCGTCACAGCGCAAATATTTATTTCAAATTCACACATCACGCAACATGTTTTGTATGATATTTATTTGGGTCGTTACCGGTTACAAATGAAGAGGTATTAAGACGAGTGGGAGCGGAGAGATGTTTCTGGTGACTGCTAATGAAGAGGAGTGATAGGTGGGACGCATACTGAGATACCCAGGAATAGAAGAAAGCTTAGTTATGAATTTATCGAATTTGAATTTATTATTTATTATTTCTCTTATACAGGCTACTGAGGCTTCAAAGCCTCTTTATGCAGCTCTCATCATTCAGAGGGCGGTTGAATACAATAAAAGAAAAAAGAAAGAAAGAAAGAAAGAAAGAAAGAAAGAAAATACTTAACCTAAACATTCAGTTGGCAATGTAAGTTCTTGTTATTACATCTGTTCACCTTGATCATGATAATTGTATAGCTGATAGATTACCATGAGGGGAGTTTATTATCGCTCTGATGGGAAGTCCTGAATACTGGTGCAATTAATATTTATTCCAGAGAATACTAGCTGAAGTACGGAATGAACCTTTGCATTTTTCGGTTCTATGATGAGGTATCTGGAGCAAGAATTGTTGAAGGAACGAAGGGTTGAGGACAAAAACTGTAGGGGTAGACCAAGGTTAGAATATGTTAAATAGATTGCCTCGGATGTAAGGTGTGGTAGCATTGTAGAGAAGAATCGATTAATTCAGGACAGGGAGACATGGTGAGCTGCATCAAACCAATCAAAATACTGAAGACCCAAACACACACGTTCCTGGTGTAGGCCTAGATTCTGAATGTTCTTTAATGTAATCAGTTAAGGAGGAAGTTACCACAGTCCAAATGCTGTAATTTCTTTCGCCGTGTGCCTGTCCATTAACGCTGATAATTCGACCACTCCTTGACCCAACCCGCCAGATTAGACAGCCACAACGCTGTCTTGGTGGAATAATTGACAGAATTCCTTCTGCATAACTAGGCTTACTCGTTGCACAAAAATAAAAATTAAAAAAAATACTGGTAGAGCCTGGACTCAGATAATGCTGGACTCTTTTAAGTGAGGGCTTTAACACGCAGACAGCCCTTGGGCACGTATGACCCTCTTGACTAGGGCTGTATATGAAATGAAAATCCACGGCCTGCTTCCAGTCGACGACCGGGTCAGGGAATGGAATGAATGAAGCCCCTATCTAGCGGCGAGGATATGAACTGTCCCAGCCGCCGAAGCCTGTCGCACTCCAGTGGGGCAATGATTCAATGAATGACAAATGAAATGAAATGAAATGATAGTGGAGAGTGTTGCTGGAATGAAATTGGGACAAGGAAATTCGGAGTACCCGGAGAAAAACCTGCCTGCCTCCGCTTTGTCCGGCACAAATCTCACGTGGAGTGACCAGGATTTGAACCACGGACCCAGCGGTGAGAGGCCGGCGTGCTGCCGCCTAACGGAGACTCTTCTTGGTGGAATAATTGACAGAATTCCTTCTGCATAACTACTCGTTGCAAAAAAAGTAAAAAAAACCACTGAGAGTCAGTCTGAAAGACTAGACTTTATATAATTTTAAATGCTACAAATGCTGCGTGAACAAAGGAAGAAGGTCAAGCAGTACTATGACGTCACACACCTCAGTGCATTCTCGGTACATTTCGTCCCGTCACCGTAACTTAACGCCAGACCCCAGCGAAGTCGACATAATCATTTAAAAAATGATAAAATACTGGTAGAGCTGGACACAGATAATGCTGGACTCTTTTTGTGAGGTCTTTAATACGCAGGCAGCTCTGGGGCACATTTGACCCTCTTGACTAGACTGTAATTATCATTCCAATATTCGATTAATTCGACTTTGTTAAATATTTGCCAATATGAAATTCGAATAAGTTTTTCGATTGTTCGAACAATATGGATATCCAAATATTTTGGTTCTTCCAACCATTTGAATATTCGAGTATGTTGAATAATCAATTATTAAATAAATAAACAGTTCAAATACAGTATTTCAATTACTCGAAGATGATAAGTAGCCTACCCATAAATTGTAGCAATCAGTATAAAAATATAACCAGTGGACGATTTGTTCGATTAGCCCTTTCCCCACTCAGCCAGATAGATCCTTATAAATGAAAGTTTTGAGAATATCTCTCCAGAAGACTAGAAGAGATAAAATCCGAAACTCGACATTTAGGCAAGAACTAAATATGCAGGAACCATTAGTACAGCGAGTACAAAGGTCGAGATTAAGATGATTTGGCCATGTGCAAAGGATGGAATTGGATAGAGCTGCAAAGAGGGAGATGGTGAGGAACCATGGCGGTATTAGATTGGTTGAAAGGCCGAAAAAGAGATGCATGGACCAAATCCGATAAGACATATATGTAACAATAGACTGAATGTGGCAGACGTAATGGAGTAGGAGAAGTGGAAGGATAGACAGCAGTGGAAGAGGCTAGTTTACAACACCCGGGTGACTGGAGTTGGACACGGATGATGATGATGATGATGATGATGATGATGAAATATATATAATGCAAAACAAGCATAGACCTACTTGTTATCTCTTTCTTTCTTTCTTACTTTCTTTCTTTTCCGCTTTATGCTTTCATTTCTCTTTGTTTCTATGTTTATTTTAAAATATTCGAACATTTGAATGATTCGACTTTTTCGCCAAATCATTCGATTATCGACTGAAAAGTCGGGTTATTTCACAAATGTGAATGTATCGAAATTTGAGTGTTCGAATAGGTTGGTAATTCAAATAATTCCAATATTCAAATGTGCGAATAATTCTAACAGTTGAACTATTCGTATGTTCGAATCAAATATTCCTATTCGAAATTATTCGAACAATTCGAATAATTCTATGACAAAATATGTACAGCCCAACTCTGGACTGCTTCTTGATGAAGCGAGGGACTTTAGACAACTCCATAGCACAGGTACGTCAATAAACGTTGCCCGTTCATGAAGTGAATTCGCTCGCCTTCCTTGTTTGAGAAACTTGAAGAAGTCCATTGTGTGTCAACGGCAGGAGACAACTAGCGAGCTCAAGAAATGTACAATACAGTTGTGCTGGTGTTAATACTCAATTGGATGCAGTTACGCAGAATGAAAACGGAAAAGTAGACGTGATTCTGTCATTTAGTACAGTTGGTTATCTTCAAAATGGGGGTCCTGCGCTGCTCGAGGGCTCGGGCGCCAGAATCGAGGTTCTCCCGGGAGCCAATGCCGAAGGTAGCCAAGGTGGCAAAGGCTTATCCAGTGGGTGAAGATAGTGAGTAAATCTGAAAAGTCTAGAACCTAGAGTCATAGCCTTAAAAAAAATCTGGAGATGAAGGAAAAAATTTGAAATCCTGGAGGGAGAAAGGAAGGAAGGAAGCAAGGAAGGAAGTGAGGAAGGAATTAATGGTGGAAGGAAGTGAGGGAGGACGGAAGGAAGAGAGGGAGGAAAGAAGGAAGTGAGGAAGGAAGGAAGTGAGGAAGGAACGAAGGAAGAAAGGGAGGAAGGAAGTGAGGAAGGAAGGAAGTGAGGGAGGAAGGAAGAGTGTGAGGGAGGAAGGAAGGGAGGAAGGAACGAAGGAAGGAAGGGAGGAAGGAAGTGAGGGAGGAAGGAAGGAAGTGAGGGAGGAAGGAAGGGAGGAAGGAAGTTAGGGAGGAAGGAAGTGAGGGAGGAAGGAAGTGAGGGAGGAAGGAAGGGAGGAAGGAAGTGAGGGCGGAAGGAAGTGAGGGAGGAAGGAAGGAAGTGAGGGAGGAAGGAAGGGAGGAAGGAAGGAAGTGAGGGAGGAAGGAAGGAAGGAAGGAAGGAAGGAAGTGAGGGAGGAAGGAAGGGAGGAAGGAAGGAAGTGAGGGAGGAAGTGAGGGAGGAAGGAAGGGAGGAAGTGAGGGAGGAAGGAAGGAAGGAAGTTTCCCTATTAATAAAAAATAGAGAACAAAGTTATATTCAAAAATTTATTGGCAACAGGTACAACAATGTGTGAGTTATTTTTCGACATAGGCACCCAACGAATGAGACAGTTGTCATAGCGTGGTATCATCTATTGTAGTCCTGTGTCATAGAAGTCCGCCGCCTGCTAATAGAACCAGCGTGTGATATTCGTCTTCAACTCTTCGTCGAAGTGGAAATACTGACCGGAGATCAGACATTTCTTGAGGTACAAGAAAAGGTGGAAATCGCTGGGAGCAAAATGAGGACTGAACGGTGGATGATCCAACAGCTCCGAGCCAAACTTCTACAGAACACTTGCTGTCCTGATTTTTCTACCTTATTGCTGAAACATTTTTTCGGCCCTGCAGTGGGACCTTCGTCTACTTGGTTAATTAGTTTAACACTACATTTGGTGTTTGCTGAATACAATTACATTACCACTTAACATAATTTTAAAATGGACGTCTTTACAATTTAAATTAGGAAATACTTTTAGGTACTCAAATCCAAAAAGCAAATATACAGAGGTGTTGTTGAATATAAATTTGGCATCTTGCTACAATGTAGTGTTATGTTAATTAATCGAGCTGACGAAGACCCCACTGAAGGGCTGAAATCATGTTTCAACAATAAAGTAGAAAACACTTTTAGTATTAGCAGGTGTTCAAAGCGAATTTAATTAGTTAAAGTCGCATATGTCACGTATTCGAAGCAGATTGTCATATAAACATCTGTATAATTAAAACTCAGCAATTTTTCTAGGTTCATGCCGTGTCTTGTGTGGGGTTTCGCCTAGGAACACCAAGCTGGCTCATCAGCGGGCTCTTGGTGTCCATGCCCGGACCCCCACAGGAGTAGCGAACTGCGCGCTACCTCCCTTTTTAAAGCTCTCCTGTGCCTGTTTACTACGAGAGCGAAAAGCTCAAGCAGCCTTAACCTGCCTATGAAGGTTTCCAAAATTATGGTATATTGGCGTTCACGGCCAGTGAATAAAAAATCAGCATTTTGTCTCGGTTCATGCCTTGTCTTGTGTGGGGTTTCACCTAGGAACACCAAGCTGGCTCATCAGCGGGCTATTGGAGTCCTTGCCCGGACCCCCAGAAGAGTAGCGAACTGCGCCTACCTCTCTTTTTATAACTGCCCCTCTGTACTGCGAGAGCTAAAAACCTCCAGCAGCCTTAGGCTCCCTATGAAGGCTACCAAAAAATGGTATATTGGCTTTCACGGCCGGTGAATTCTTCGGCAATTCTTCTATTTATGCCTTGTCTTGCGTGGGGTTTCGCCTAGGAATAGCAAGCTGGCTCATCAGCGGGCTCTTGGTGTCCATGCCTGGACCCCCACAGGAGTTTTAATTTACTGGCCGTGAAAGCCAATATACCATCTATCTGTGTAATTATTTTAGATTAACGACGGTTCAGATTATTAACGCAAACATCCATGGACTTACTAAGAAGAGAACTCATTGCCAGTTTTCTAAGCAAACGATTTGCTCCTCTAAAATGCAAGATGTACGGTACATCAATCAATTTAACGCAAATAAATGCATTTAGAGTATTAATCCAACAACCACGTTTCTTCTGATAGTAAAATGGTCACCATTATGCACTCACGTCATTCCTGAGCAATTAGACCAACAGCTTATAATTCGTGAATGTCACCTATTCGCATACTTCCCCTACCTCCCTCGCTGGTGAGAAGAAGCACACAACTCCGGTCAAAGCGGATAGGTGCTTGACTGTATTAGCAACACTCGAGTTCTCTGTCAAGAGCCCCAGTTAGGCACCCCTCTTTTATTAGCCTATTTTCATTTTATGAAAAAATATGCTTATGAGATCATCTTTTGTCCGTGTGTCTGTGTGTGCGTGTGTGTGTGATTCGTGTGTGTGTGTGTGTGTGTCCCCTAATAACTTCTAAACGGCTGGAACGATTTCAATGAAACTCGGTAAGATCATAGCACCATTCCGGCCAACCCCGAACGTGCCCTTCAAATTTTATTAAGTCTCACCAATCCAACATGGCGGCTGTGCGAAATGTTTCACCAGCATTCAATATCTCCGAAATTATTACCGATATCACCCTGAAATTGTGTACGATGATAGAGGGCACGACTATAAGTTCACATATGAGACTTTCAAAAACCTGGTAACTACAAAACCAACATGGCCCGAAAGCGAAGTTGAGACTTTAAAATAGACTATCTCGCGATTTTACCATCCAAACGCAATGAAACTTAGTACAGCAGATGTTTGTACACATTGTAATGCACTGGCATCAAATTTAGTTCAATTGTTTACATAATCTCAAGATGGCGACTGTTCGAAATATTTCACCGGCATTATATATCTCCGAAACTATTACTGATATCACCCTAAATTTTGTGCGGTGAAAAAGGCCAGTGCTACAATAACCTGTAAAGTACAAATCGAACATGGCGGCTAAACGAAGTTGAAATATTTTACTAAACTTGTCTCGCGATTTAACCATCTGAGCGCAGTGAAATATGGTACAGTAAATATTTATACATATTGTAATGCACTGCCATCTAAATTAGTTCAATTGTTTAAATAACCTCAAGATGACGGCTGTGCAAAATTTTAAAATTTAGTTTTCATTTCTTGTGTCGTAATCATGGGATCGAAGTGAAAGTTAGAATAATAAAACTTCGCAATAATTTGCCTTTAATAGTACATAATTCTATGGCCTATACAAACAGTATAACAATCCAACATGGCGACGAATCTCAATATCTACGAATCTTTTACAGCAATCAAACTGAAATTGTATGTGTTGATAGAGGCAATTAACATAAGTAAGATATATGATAATAGGCTTTAGTTCTTTATGGAACTACTTGTTATTTAATATATAAATCTTCGTGTACGATCTTCCATGATATTATGACTTAACAAGATGTTCAGGAAAGAACATATAGCCTACTTTCTCCTAAATGCATGGGTATTGTGATAACTATTTGTCCTTTTCAAGGAGTATGATTGAATGTTGGTTGTAGTAGCTTGTTGAAATACAACGTGCTATAGGGATATTAAACATGAATATGAGGTGCCCTTTGATAGTGCTACCTCTGTACCAAATTTCGTTCAATTTCGTTTCACCATGTTTGAATTGATAGGGGGAATCGATTTGCACACATACTTGGCCACCATCTGCAAACTATTGGGCTGATGTTCTTGCAGTTTGGTCAGAATATGTTTCCCACATAAAGATATGGTGTTGCAAAATTTGGTAGAGACTAGATTATTAGGTTGGTCGTAATTACATTTTAGCTTTTAACATTTGGGTGGCCGCGATTACGTTTCCGTCAAGATAGCGGTGATATAAAACATGACACTGAGGTGCCCTTTGCTAGTGCTACCTCTGTACCAAATTTCGTTCCATTCGGTTCCACCGTGTTCGAATTAATAGGGGGAATCAATTTTGACATAAAGATGGCCGCCATCCGCAAACTATTAGGCTAATAACCTATTAGATTGGTCAAAGGATGCTCCTTCCATAAAGGTATGTTGTTGCAAAGTTTGGTAGAGATCGGATGGTTATGTTAGTCGTAATTTAACTTAAGCTTTGAACATTTGTGTGGCCGCCATTACGTTTCTGTCAAAATGGCGGCGATATAAAACATGACACTGAGATGCCCTTTGCTAGTGCTACCTCTGTACCAAATTTCGTTCAATTCGCATTCACCGTGTTCGAATTGATAGGGGGGACAGACATTCAGAGTACACACACTCACACACACACACACATACACACACAGTCAGACACACTTTTTTCGCCCTGTGTTGATCTCATAAGTCTACTTTCATTTTTTGCAAAAATCGAAAGTAGGCTAAAAATATTTAATATTTGAAGGATTTGTAGATCCATTCGTAAATAGGGACTACCATATCACAAACTGGCATTGTGACGTAATGTTCCATTCTGCATAATTCATTTTAACATTCTATTTGTATGTGTTGCTTATCAAAGAAACACGATGGGAAACTTAAGTCGATCTAAGAACGGAGGAATAAATTGCTGTGAAATTTAAAATTAGACATACAGTATTTGTGAGAGTGGTTACGGGTTGAAAGCCTTGAATACTCTGGTACTCAAGATATCTCATACCCCAGGGTAGCTCAGACCAATTATTATTATTATTATTATTATTATTATTATAGCTAAGAGAAGAAATTTGTAAGGAACCGTCTGCACCCCATGGCAAAGGTCTGGAGACGAAGAAGCAATCCATGAAACACTGTTTTTTTTAGATGGATGACAGTGAGATTCTATAACGCCACTGTCTTACTAATTCAGGCGTAAACAGGGTCTCCACGTGCTGAGCTAACCTGGCCAGTCCTGGGATATTTACCGCAGCGATAGGAAAATTAGGCATAATTGAGAGTTTCCGGAGAAGACCAGATAAATCAATATAATCTATGAATAAGTAATCAGAATCTCTGATAATCGATATTGGGCAGCACGAAGCGCACACATTTGATGTTAGAGGTAACTACTACGGTATTTCTCCTATCAGGGAATGATAATAGTGTCGATGCTTGCCACGGTGGGTGAGTGGTTATCGTGTCAGACTACCAACCTCAAGCTTGCAGGTTTGCTCCTGGCCGCGGTAAGTAATTTTTGAAAGGCGACAAAAATCTCGACACGCATGTAATTCTTTGTTGGCATGTTAAAGAACCTATTTGAATTCAGTTGGCCGTGTTCATAATGGCAAAATTTATCTCGGGATTTTCCGCCAGCATAAAGTTTCTCCTTTCTCTACTAGAAAGCGCTATAGTGTCAAGGAGCGTAGATAGGCCTATATAACTTAGGACGGTATCTAACCTCTTTGACTTTCATAGCGCTCGAAGGATCAATAAAATTCAACATGCAAGCTGCCCTCTGGGCGTCAAATAACAAGAGATTGCACCCGGCACCCGAGGCCATACGATATTTTTTATTATTAATAGAGTCGATGTTTGTTTACAAAATTGAGAACTAGTTTATAGTGGTGAATCACCGACAGTAGTGGCTACGCGGGCTAAGGCGCTGCGTTAGGTCAAGGGGCCAAGCTCTCTGCTGACTCGGTAGACGCGTGGGTTCGAGCCCCACCGTCGGCGGTCCTTGAAATGGTTTTCCGTGGTTTCCACTTTTCAACACCAGGCAAATGCTGGGACAGTACCTTCTGACAGGCCACGGCCGCTTCCTTCCACATCCTTGCCCAGTTTCATTCATCTTCATCCATTCCATCTCTCATCCCGACGCGCAGGTCGCCCACGGGCGTCGACTAGAAAGACCTGCACTCGGCCTCTCAGGAGGCTACACGAAGAAGAAGTGGTGAATCTATGATTTCTTTTTGTTATTATTGTTTTTGATAGAGCTCTTACGACATCGTGGTCATCAGCCCTCTATTTAAAGTACTGTCTGATAACCTTGGCCAAAATGGTGTCCTTACGATTACAGTATGTGTAATTGTTTATAGGACTGCGATTGGGAAGGAGGCAGTCACAGAGTTGAATTAGTCACCATGAGAGAATTTGCGCAGGGTAGATTTAGGCAAATTATGTAAAGCTTGGAATGTTGGAGCAGCAGAAAAGAGAAGAATTGAAGCGTTTGAAATGTGATGTTACAGGAGAATGATGAAGATCAGATTGGTAGATAAGGTTACGAATGAAGAGGCATTAAGACGAGTGGGAGAGAAGAGATGTTTCTGGCGACTGCTAATGTAGAGAAGAGACAGGTTGGTAGGACACTTACTAAGGCACCAGGAATAGTAAACTTAGTTATGGAAGGAAGGGTCGAGGACAAGAACTGTAGGGGTAGACCAAGGTTAGAATATGTTAAACGGATTGCCTCGGATTTAGGGTGTGGTAGCTATGTAGAGATGAAACGATTAGTTCAGGACAGGGAAGCTGCATCAAGCCAGTCAAAAGACTGAAGTCTCAAACACATGTAAAATCACATCTAATTTGGCTCAGGAAGGAATCGAGTTCATAAAATCTCATTTGTCCTCTTGAGGCAGTGTAAATCCTACTCCAGCCCTCCCTTAGACCAAATTTAGAACCATATTTCTTGACAGAGACGGTAATTGAGCCCTAGACCTCAGGGATGGCAGGTGTATTACCATGAAATTCCGTCCATTTGTTTGTGTGCTTGTCTATCCGGAATTAGTTACCGTTACATCAGGAGAAGAATAGGTTGTAATTTCACTGCATTTGAAAGCAATTACTTGAAAAGAAAACCACCAAGTAACACTAGTCTCTAGTGCAAAGTGATAAAGCTGCGTTATTTGAAATTCAACAGCATTTTTGGCTGTCACCGTGGAGGCCCGGGTTTGATTCTAGGCTCGTCCAGGGAATATAATTCTGGTCTGGGGGCTGGAACGGGGTACACTCAACTTCGTGAGACAAAAGACTCGGGTTCGATCCCTAACCCAGCCATTCTAGAAGTGGGTTTCCGTGGTTTCCCACTTCTAATGCAGGCAAATACCACAATGGTACCTAGCTTAAGGACATGGCCGCTTCCTACCCAAAATCCACCTCAATTACAGATACACACACTAGTACAGGCATCAAAGTGACACAGGTTATCAAACAAATTCTGCACACACCCAAGTACACGGGACTATATGTCCACGATTTCGCAAAGTCCCTAAATGAACAGAAACAACAACAACAACAATGGAATTCAACAGGCATCCAGCAATTCATTGAGGTAGAAGTTCCTAATTGGGACGTAGTAATTAGTGTTGATACCTTTTGCACTTCAACACGTAATGTTTAAATTGGTATATTTCCACTAAAATCACGCTCAAACCTTCATCTTCAATCATTCTATTAAAGGGGCTCACATCTTGTGGGACGTGGGTTGGTGACCGCGGGACCCCAGCTGAGTCCGGCATTGCTTCCACTTACTTGTGCCGGGTTCCTCTCCATCTTCTTTCCTGTCGACTTCCCTTGGTCAACTCTTGTTCTTTTCCGACCCCAACGGTATTATGGTATCCGAGGCCTAGGGAGTCTTTCACTTTCCCGCCTTAATTGGCCCTTATCTCATATTTCCTGATCCCTCCTTCTTCGAGGGGTCAGACTCTTGTTTTCTTTTCATAATATTTCCTTTTCTCTTTAAGATTCCCGCACTGTTTTTGTTACTTGGCTCCCCGTGTATCGACATTCCCTTTGGCGTTCTTTTTTCTCTCTTCTACACTACATTTTGTGGGTATTTTTAATCTATGTTGCATTTTGTAAGTATTTTCGATCTAAATTGCAATTCGCGATTGTTTTCAACCTCAATTGCATTTTGTAAAGATTGACAATCTAAATTGCTTTTTAGTAAGTCTTTCAATGTAGGAGCAGGCCATTTTAGTGAGTATTTTGAATTTAAATTGCATTTTGTAAGTATTTTCAACCAAAACCGCTTTTCGCAAGAATTTTAAATCTAAATTGCTATTTGTGTGGTGGGCATTTTGCAAGTATTTTGATTCTCAATTGTATTTTGTGGCTATTTTGAATCTAAATTACATTTTGTAAGTATTTTCAATCTAAATTGCATTTTGTAAGTATTGTCAATCCAAATGAGTAGTTTGAATCTACCGTGCATTTTGTAAGCATTTTCAATTTGAATTGCATTTTGTAAGTATTTTGAATTTCAATTGCACTTTGTGAATATTTTGGATTGGAAATGGGATCTTTCAATTTGAATTGCATTGTGTATTTTCAATTTCACTTACATTTTGTAAGTATTTTGAACCTCAATTGCATTTTGTACGTATTTTCGATCTCATTTGCATTTTGTAAGTATTGTATTTTGAATTTCAATTTCTTTTTGTAAGTATTTCGACTCTACATTGCATCTTGTACGTATTTTGAACCTAGCCTACATTTTGTGCGTATTTTTCAATCTATTCCTTTTGTGAGTCTTTTCGTTCTAAATTCCCTTTTGTAAGAACATTTTGTGAGCTGTTTCAATCTGAGTTCCTTTTTGTAAGTATTTTCCGTCTCACATAATTTTCGTTCTGGTTTCCATTTCATTGTCATTTTTGCTATCACCCAGATCATTAGGGGCCGATAACCTAGATGTTAGGCCCCTTAAAACAACAATTATCATCATCATCATTCTATTAAAACGAGCATTACCTTGCCGTACTTCTCAGCACATCAGATTCAATGTACCTGCAGGATATGCTACCCACCTTACCTGGGCGTAACGATCTTTAGCACGACCCCCAGCTCGTCATCTCCTATGGACTCTGCAAGGGATCGTCCCTCTACCATCACCAGGATGGTGTTTGGGAGTGGAACACACGTTGTCGGCAGATACAACTGGGGACGGTGACAAGCTGATTGCCCAGGCGACTTCTAACTTGGGTCTAATTAATTTAGGAGAGGTCAGGGAAGTGATTTTAAGGAAGTCAGCCGTTGACCCGTTAAAAGAGACCGTCCCGGCATTTGCGTGCCGAAAATGGGAAACCATGAAACTACGGGGTGGGGTTCGAACCCACACTCTCCCGATATCAGCGATGCACGAGCTAGCGCGTTAGCACTCTTCGCCCCCGTGGCCTTCTTCCTTAATGCGAAGGATTATGGTACTTGATAGTACATCCCAGTGGGGATTCCTCCATGTAGGACGTGAAAATCATCCTACAGTCAGCTCTCAGTTGTAACTGTTTAAAAAAAGAAGTGTCTTGTAAAATAGTATTTCGGGATACCTTGCGTGCCCTCTCGATAAGCTCTGTCACGCTGTCACTGTCAGTAACGTACTTGTAACTAGATGGGTGAAGTGTGACCTTCACCACCCGGAGTAGAAAGCTGAGGATGGAAGCCTTGCATCCGCAATGCACGTGCTTATAACTTTAGAAATGTATGGGCAGCCCTTGAAGGGGAAGGGCCAGGTTTGGTCTGTTTAATAGCACTCTGAGGACGTCTACTGAGATCCTTAAGTCTCGCTATTGGTTGATTTTAAACCAACACTACGGGCTTACTGTCGACCAAAGTATTATGTGTACTCGAGTTTGAAGGTTGTTTGTTAAGTAACCAATAGACCTACATAAAATCCAATACCATCAACATTTTCGTCGTTCTATTTTACGTTAGTTCATGTAGGTTTGGATTTTTTAATTTATATTTTAATATTTTGTATCGCAGTTGGAACACAATAAGTGCACGTTTTTAAGCATGTTTCAACCATGCGTCACATTTAAGAATTATTATCTCAAAGACCCGTCATCAGATCGAATCCAAATTTTAACACAATATACATTGGCATGTTGTATAACTGGTTTATTAATTTCACAATTTTGTGTGTCCAAGAAACAAAGTTGTTATCATTGTTGTAAGGTAACTTTTTCTCGGCTCGGAGTGGTTTGAAAATGTAGTACTTGGTTGCGTTGTAATCGTTATACATCAAAATGTTATGCTGTATGACTGTGGAATAAGTAAATTAATTCACTTATTTTATATCGGCTTGTATTTGTACCAGGAAATAACACATGGTCCACCTGCTAGCCGCTCCGGGAATTGCTGTACAGCGTTGCTGATATAGAGCCCATCACTTCCGAGCGAGACGCGCCATGATGCGTGTAGGCACCATTTCGGCAACGCTGTACAGTTTTTTCCGGAGCGACTAGCAGGCGAACCATGTGTTATTTCCTCGTGCAAATGCAAACCGATATAAAATGAGTGAATTAATTTACGTATTTCACAGTCATACAGCATAACGTTTTGATATATAACGATTACAACGCAACCAAGAACTACATTTTCCAACCACCCCGAGCCGAGAAAAAGTTACCTTATAAAAATGATAACAACTTTGTTTCTTGGACACACACAATTTTGAAATTAATAAACCAGTTATACAACATTCCAATGTATATTGTGTTAAAATTTGGATTCGATCTGATGACGGGTTTTTGAGATAACAATTCGTAAATGTGACGCATGGTTGAAACACGCTTAAAAACGTGCACGTTTTGTGTTCCAACTGCGATAACAAATATTAAAATATAAATTAAAAATTCCAAACCTACATGAAATAACGTAAAATAGAACGACGAAAATGGTGATGTTATTGGATTTTATGTAGGTCTATTGGTTACTTCACAAACAACCTTCAAACTCGAGTGCACATAATACTTTGGTCGACAGTAGGCTATTGGTTACAATTTCGCGCGAATAAATGGATAGTCTGTTTTCAGCGTGTGGACATCTTTGGAGTGGTATTCGATTGTATTTTAATGTGTAATGTGTTCGTAATAGTTCTGTGCGACTGAATAATTAATACTAGCACTACCCGTCGCGGGCTTCGCCCGCGAATATTCTAGTTTTAAAGAGTACACTTAGCAAATTCTTAATCATGAATGCTATGACTGATTTATCCTTGGTATTGTGCCCAATCAGTCACGGCACTCTGGCATCGAACTCAGGTCTCATCAGAGAAGACCAGGCACATGGTTATTCCTAGAGTCGAACCATTGATCTCTGAGGGGGAGCAATTATAGGGAACCCAAAGAGCAATGAGAGGTATACTGACATATAATAATGTAGCGTGATTTCACGACCTATAGGTGAATATCATAGCAATTTAAGATGAAGAATTGTAGCCAAATGCAAGGAAATATACATTTTCAGAGCATACGAGAATGAGAGGAGGCCAGTTTGAAGTTTTACAAATTACCCTTAGCAAGTGGGCGGAGAACTTAGGCGCCGAGCGCACTATTTACGTCTGGAGCGGAGAGACAGCTAAAAATTAATGACCCGGGTATTCACCGCTTGACAACGGTGAAACTTAGAGTAGGGATGATGGCCCACGGAAATTAATTAATTACAGCCAAGTGGAGTATTGAAATGCATTGAAATATACACCCAGGTGAATATATTCATGGAGAGGTAATTTAGGAGTGGTTTTTCACCTAAATTAATGCCTATATCTCCAAATGAACGAATTACAACCTAGCTTACGCTCAAGAGCAGTGGTTTTGTGACCAGCCAACGGGGAACCACCACAGTAGCGTCCTGACGCGCTGAACTAAGGCAATTAATTGTAATTAATTGGCCGAAGCGATCGCCGGCACGCGAATGTTTTTGAAACCTCCACACCTAAATAAACAAGATGTAGATGTCATTTCGGCTGAAGAGGTATTATTTCAAGAAAGGAGTCGCTCTCATGTGTCCAGTGGACTATTTTGTACGAGAAACCTTTATAAGGGAGAGCAGCTCACACCAAGCTAGTTCGCCTAGAGTTATTCTACAGTATACACGTAACTAAGACGCTGCCAGTAAGCACGCCAAATGTTAAAGTATCAACGCTCCGCCGTTGAAGAACAATAGAAGCAAGTCATAAAGCTTCATAAGTAATCATGAAGCGCGTCGAAAGTAAATTAATACAGATATTTATCTATTATCTGACGCAAATATAAATTCACCACAGCGAAAAAGGAACTTATAATGTTTTTGAACAGTTCTTATACCGGGAGGTATTGTCAGGATTGTATATGACATAATCATCAGGATCACTACAATGATGGGAGCTTGGAAATCATTGCCACCTAATCTGGATAGTGAGCTGAACAAGATTGGAGGGAACGAGGATCGAACGTCCGTAAAACGCTGTTAGATTTTCACGTAGACCAGCGGTTGTCATAATTGCATCGCCTCTCTGAGATCAGGCATAGGAGAAGTCCGATTTAAGGATCAACATGTGAAGTAGTGGATAAGTGTGCATAAATTGTGTAATAGTGATTTAAAAGTATTCATGTGTATAGGGATTAATATGCAGTGTGTAGCAGTGATAGAGGCCACTGATAAAAGTATGTGTATCATGTGGAAAATGTGTGAATCTAAGAGTTGTGTAAAGGATAACATGATGGCTTAAATCAAGCGTCATGGTAGCGCTAAAGCTGAAGCGCTGGCACTATCCACCAAAAAGGAAAAAGTGAGTACCCATTTTTTAATGTCATTATAACTAAATAGTTCACCATGTAACGATTTATCACTTTGAGAATAAAGATGTAATAGTCACTTACTGAACGAGTTTTCACCACTCGTCTTGAATAAAGTATGGCTTGGAAGGTGATTTGTATAGGGCCATTTAGGTCGAAAATAGTGATGGATGTAACGGTAACGTTAAGTGAGTAATAATAATAATAACCTGGGGTCGGCAACAGTAAAGTAATAGGCATTTTTGGCCTAAATAATGTTCAAATAGTGTCATGTCGAATATAAAGATACTGTATTTTGGTAAACAGTAAAAATGTAACGTGGAATATAGCGAAATACGAGAGCTTTTTCAGTGTCAGTGAAATTTGAATGAATATTTGATATGGTCAATCCTTAGGATTATGTTTGAGGACCATTAAAGTAAAGTAAGCCAGTAAAGTTATACATTTGTGTTAGGAGCTATTTAAAGCTTTGGCTTAAGTGGTATGACAGAGAGAACGCGGGTGCCTTAATAATGGAGTCATTTATGTGAAGTATTGTTTGAGCCGCATGTATAGCGTGCAGAATTAACGTAGAATCCAGTGATTTACGTAAGATAATTTCGGGGACCAACTAGTATAGCTTGCGCGTTAGGTGAGAAGTTGGCTGATTCTACGAGTAGTATCGCTCTTGAGCATACTGTGTTATTCTCAGTGAATCGGACAGAGCCTGTCTGTATCCAACGCTTGCATGAATTATGGCCACTATTGACGTCCGTCGAGACGCAGTGAGCATGTGTATAAATGGCCTACCCTGAGAGGTAAGGATCATATTCGTCGTTTAGGAACGCAGATTTCCTTATATTTTATTGACAGCTGCTGGTGAAAATCGTGGATTTTCACTATGATGCGCGTCTAGAGCCACTAATAGTCACCATAGAACGGCAAGGCTATCACTAGAGTTCCATCCCCAGCCATGAATGTTAATTAAGGAGCCAGTTGAGCCCAAAACACTATAAAGATAGGTGTTAAATAATTGAAAATCCACAGCCTGCTTCCAGTCTCCGACCGGGTCAGGAATGGAATGAATGAAGCCCCCATCTAGCGGCGAGGATATGAATAATTGTGCCGGCTGCCGAGGCCTGACGCACTCCTCTGGGGCAATGATTAAATGAATGACAGATGAAATGAAATGATAGTGGAGAGTGTTGCTGGAATGAAATTTTGACAGGGAAAACCGGAGTACCCGGAGAAAAACCTGTCTGCCTCCGTTTTGTCCAGCACAGATCTCACATGGAGTGACCGGGATTTGAACCACGGACCCAGCGGTGAGAGGCCGGCGTGCTGCCGCCTAAGCCACGGAGGCTTTTGAGGTGTTAAATAATTAAATGACTCAATTATTTAGGAGCCACACTTAGCGTAACTCCAGTACTGCGATTGTAAACAAACTTGACCTTGACAGCAGCGGAGAGAGGTGGGGTTGTGGACCACTTCTGCGGCAGCCATCTTGACTAGCCAGCTGGAACGAATTTTATTGCCTGCTGAGGGGGAGGAAGGTCGGTCGACCGGTCCCTTGTAAGTTAGAGTCACAATAGGACACTGAGGAATCTCGGTATTTCAATATGCAATTAAGATATGAGTATTATGATGATGCCAATTGAATTGAATGGTGTGTTGCAACTCACATACGTTGTTGGATCATAGAAATCAGATAATATTTGGCTCAGTTATTCTCTGAGGAGGAAAGCTGAACCAAAATAATGTAGGCATCTTTCTTTAGAATGCATTTGCCAGTTCCTGCTAATTTATGCAGACGGGTATGTGTTTTCCCAGAACATGACACATTTGTAACGATGATAAGCCCGACATGACCCAGAAAATCGTTATATGGTGAAACTATAAAATATTCTATCCATGTTTATTTTGGAAGGGATAAGTACCACTTTTCTTAAAGCGTTCATATGGATGGAAAGAAGGAAGATGATTCACACGACACAACAAATATTTGTTAATGATTGCAGAAAATAATGAATTTATGCTAATTAAGGTAAATGCCGTAAGAAACGGAATAATGTTTTATTAATATCATTTTGATGTGATATGTGATTTTTGTGTTATGATACTCCCATTAACTAAGATTGTGTCACATGATGAACACTATGGAAACCCATTGAAGTCTGAAAGTATCATTGACAGGATGCTAGAATTAGATTTGAGTGCAGTGTAGCACTATTTTAAGAAGAAAGCTCACAGAATAACCCTATTTTTATTTGTGGGAATTAAATATAATTTGTCCTTTATTTGTATTTGTTGTATAGCCATGATTTTAGACCAGTAAATAGTTCATTTTAGGAAAATGTTGTGTATTTCCTGTAGAGTAGTTACCTGGTAGACTCAAATCCTGAGCATGTGGTCGTATAGTGGGCAGGAACGTCCCATACCTCGAAAGACCGTGAGTTAGTTGGGATACGAACACATGGTCCACATGATGACAGTTGGGTACAGTATGAATAATCAGACTTTATCAATTCAGCTACTGGTGCAGTGGTTAGGAGTTTGTCATTTATTCATAGGTATATCAGAGCGAAGATAGTTTTCTGGGAATATCACAGACACTGTTTATTTAAGGGCCTTTAAATGTGGTTTTCGGAGACCCTTTATAGTCGGGTGAAAAAGACCTTTCGTACCACACTCACACGTGAAAATTGCGTGAAAAATTCTAGAGTACCCCTTGACCCCTTAAGTGCATTATACTGTATGTATTGATGAAATTTACAGCTTAATTTGGTTCAGTGATAACCTTATAACCGTCTGGAAACTTTCACAGTAATGTAATAATTGGAATTGCATTGCGTCTTACAGAAATAGAGATGGTCCTGTGAGATTCTGTTACCATGGTTACCGTGTTGCATTCTTTCATTATTTCGTTGTAAATATACATGTTTTAAGGTATTTATTTAATTTAAAGAGTAAATGAGTGCGTTTCGCTTACGCATTGGGTTATGCTGAAACTGTAGGTAGGCCTACCCCATATGTGTAGGTTGGTGTTAATGGGACCTTATTTTCGGTACAAAATGGAATGAGACCTCAGCAGAATAATATAGGGAGGGATTAGACTGAAAAGTGAATCTAATATCTCAATTCAGCCCAGCTATAATTATCTTAGGTTAATAAGTAGCCTATTTCATTTCATGATACACATTATAAAAATCAGGTACATCCTGTATTTCCTGGTATGTAAAATTAAGTCCCGCAGGTGACGTCCAAATAATGGGCGTATGTTTCGGCCACCACATTACGCTTCTCCCTTGGCGATGAGGCTAAGCTCCTTAGTTCTGAACATCAATCAACTGAGCGATCAATATTGACTTCTACAGTGTAGACAGGTCCTTTCGCCCTTCGAGAGACTTCTAATGATGTAACTGTAAGTCTAGGTATTAAATAGCTTAAAATCCCACCATTACATAGTGATCTTCCGTCAACTCTTCCTCTGCGCGATTGAAGAGGTGGACTCCCGACTGCACTAAATCATGCAAACTAACTTTGCCTTGGAAGGAATAAATCATCGTTATTTTTGATTTAGAACTACTACTCGTATATGCACTCTTGGTTGTTTAGTTCCTCAGTTTAGGGGTTGCGACAACGAAGTCATGTAGCCCCGTGTACTTTGGGTGTGTATAGAATCTGTCTGATAACCGGTGTTAATTGTGATGGCTGTATTAGTGTGTGTTATCTGTATTTAATTCAAGTAAGGACTGCTGACATTGAATTTCCAAGTAGTTCCTACTTTTGCCGCCAAACGCCATTGTCAATGACTACTAGTTCAGACCTTGGTTACTAGACGCTACCGCAGTCGGCTCCTGGTGACGAACGTTGGAACCTCAGAGCGGTATTCATTAACCTATAATTTAGCTTCACACAGGTGTAATTAGTGGAAGGTTCTTTAACATGCCATGACTCTCTGACATGGGACCGTCGACTTTACTTCCCCTCCGAAGGAAGGCATACTGAGGCATTTTTAACGCTCTTGAAAAAACGACGACTTCGGTTGGGTGTGAACCCGCGATCTTGGGCATAGAAGCTCAGCATGCTAACAACTACGCCACCGAAGCCGCCAATAAAACATTGAGCGTATTCCACAGACCAAAGTTTGTGCGTAGATCAGCAAGTTTCACACACTCGGTTAAAATGTGGGCCACGGTGAATACGGCTCCACATATACAAAGTGGGGGATCTTCCCTTTTCATTAAGTACGAGTGGGGTGATATTGCATGACCTATCCTTAGTCTGCACCGTGACCGTAAAGAGCTCCGTCACACACGTAAATCTTTCATCAGTCTCAGTTCACTGAGCTTTGGGTCTCATAGCCACTCTCTATATTTCATGGTAATTAATGCACGTTCCGTAGCGTAGCGGTCAACATGGTTAGCTGCCGCCCCGGAGGTCCTGGGTTCGATTCCCGGCTCTGCCAAGAAATTTGAAAAGTGGTATGAGGACTAGAACGGGGTCTACTCAGCCTCGGGTGTTCCAAATGAGTAGCGGGGGTTCGATTCCCACCTCAGCCATCCTCGAAGTGGTTTTCCGTGGTTTCCCCACTTTGTCTTCGGGCAAATGCCGGGATGGTACCTTCTTCAAGGCCACGGCCGCCTCCTTCCCTCTTCCATGCCTATCCATCCTGACCATCCATTACCTTCCCTCATGAGGCCCCTGTTCGCTTTGCAGGTGAGGCTGCCTGGGCGAGGTGCCAATCACACCTCACCAGTTGTATCCACTCCGATTAGATGTTCCCAGCTCTAGGACACTGCCTGTAGAGGCGGTAGTTCCCTCGCTGAGTCCGTGGGTTCCACCAACCTGGAGGGTAAACGACTAAGAAAAAAGAAGAATTAATGCACGTATTTTTACGGATGATTAAGAAAATAATACGTAAATTATCCTCAAGATTTTCGTTTTCACTTTACTATTACTATTACACTTGGTAATGAAAGAATTGAAAGGTTTTCATCATATACATATTTAGGATGACAAATCAATGATAACTGGGACTTAAGTCAAGAAATTCGCTGTAGAATTGAGCAAGCCAGGAGTTCTTTCATGAAAATGAGCCGTGATTTAAGTCTGTCATTACTCACCCGACTGCTTCGATGCTACGTTTTTAATGTCCTGCTCTATGGAGTTGGGTCATGGACACTTAGCGAGGTTTAAAGTAAGAAACTTATAGCATTTGAAATGTGGATTTATCGCAGGATTTTAAGGATATCATGAACAGCTGAAGTCACAAATGTGGAAGTACTGCGGCGTATGAACTGAGGCTTGGAAATTCTCAGTATCATCAAAAGGAGGAAACTAGAATACTTGGTCATTTCATGCGCAACAACAAATACCGCCTCTTGCAATTAATTATCCAAGGGTAGATTGATGACATTAGGGGTCCAGGACGCAGACGAATATTCTGGCTAAAGAACGTAAGCCAGTGGTTTGGACTAAATACAGTGTCACTGTTTAGAACAGCTATGGACAAACAGCAGATCATGCTACTGATCGCCAATGTTCTTCGATGACGAGGCACTTGAAGAATAAGATTAGTGAATTTCAAAAGTTTCATTGTTGTCAGTTGCAAATTTAATTACGTAATTTTTGTGTTATTCAGAGTGGTAGGGGTATTAGTAGGCAGCCGGGAACATACAGGTCCTACCAAAAGTTTACGGACGCCCGCAAATTACATGACCATTATTCTTGACCCTGTACTCTTGGTCTCAGGCATACGATTTTTTACAGCGACCTAAAACGTGTTCCGAGGAACATTTTGTGAATTTGTTATGAAAACATCACTGTTAGGTTTGAAGTTACGAATTTGCTTTTTAGATATGTGAGGAAGAAAATGTCATTTTTTTCATATTTGAAGCGATCTGGACAGAACATTATGAGGATTACATCCATAATTTTGGTTATGAAGAAACACAGATACTGTACCTGCAGACTACTTTTTATTGTAATAGACAGAAGAATGTGTTCCCATTATGAAATATTGGCAGTTATATAGCCCAAAATAGAACCGCAGAAAAAGTCTACAGACAGACATTTTTTGACCTAGAAAGAAGCTTTTCTTGATCCAATACAGTGCTGCAACTGTAGGATTACAACGTGAAACATCAAGGATCTCTGTAGCTTGAAAGGTCTCCCGCCCAGCCAAGGCCAAACAATGTCTGTCTGTTCGGAAAATTGGTGATATTTCTTAATGGAAACACATTCTTGTGTTCTATTGCAATTATAAATATTCTACAGGTACCTGAGTTTCTTCATAACCAAAATTGTGGATGTGATCCTCATAGTGTTCTCTCCAGATCGCTTCAAGTATGAAAATATACACAATTTTCCACACACTTATCTTAAACAAAACAAAAATAGTAACTTCAAAACGAACATTTATGCTTTCATAATAAATTCACAAAATGTTCATAGGAAACACGTTTTAGGTCCCTGTAAAAATTGGTATGCCTGAGACCAAAAGTATACGGACAGGAATAATGATCATGAAATTTGCGGGTGTCCGTACATATTTGGTAGGGCCTGTACGAAGAAGGAAGTTTGTAGTTTTACGTGACCGTTAATCTCGCGATGATGAGCCACGGGGCCTCCATTTTACGTAGCTCCCAAACCACAAGACGTGATATTTCACTTCGAAAACCTCACAAGCATTGAACGGGAATGGAACCCGGTCCGCCGTGGTGAGTAGGGTTGCCAGATTTCAAAAATGGAAAAACGGAACACGTTCCAAAACATTGCTTTGTAATAAATAATGTTAAATGTTGTAATAAATAATACACATATGTATTAAATAAACATTGCATAATCAAATACACAACATTTAAAACCAGATATTGCTTACAAATTAAAATAGGCCTATGAAACCAGGAACTTTTCATTAGAATGACCCTTTGCAAGGATTTTTAATTTTTAAGTAGCCTACCTTGTGATAAAATTCACTACAATTTTCGTCATAATAATATGTGAACAATTTTATTCTTGTTTTTATCAAACGAATGGAGCTTCTGTTTCTATCATCTCTCCGTTTGATCATGAAAGGGAAAATCTCTCTCCGTAAAAGCATTGGAGGGGAAAATGCTGAGAATGAGCTTCACAAGGTCCAAGACATTCCTTAATTTTGTTGCCGCAATAAATCTATAACATGTAGTCTACCCATCTATCTGACACAGCCATATAAATCATCTTCTATTTCAAACTTGCACCTGTATCTCCAGAATACAAGCTAGATATTAAAAAATAAGTCAACCCCTGGCACTATACAGCCCATGACGGGCTAAGGCCGACCAAGCGACCGCTGCCCAGCCATTTGGCCTGCAGATATTGGGGTGATGCGTGATCAGCGCGTCGGGTCCCCTCGGCCGTTAATCTAGGTATTCGTGATCGGGGCGCTGTCTCACTGTCAGACAGCTACTCAATTGTCCTCACGAGACTGAGTGCACCCCGTTCCAACCCTCACGTCAGTTTTAAAATCCCTGACGGAGCCGGGGATCGAACCCGGGGCCTCCGGGGCCACGGGGCCGGCCAAGCTAGATATTACAATTCTGAAGCCGGACAATTGAAAATTGGTGCGAAATTGAAAGTGAATTATCAAATTAACCAAAAACGGAATATTTGGCGTTCCGTGAAAGATTAAAACATAACGCGGAACAAAACAAGAAAAACAGAACGTCTGGCAACCCTAGTGGTGAGAGGCAAGAAGCTAAACCACTGTACCACCACGCCCCAAACAGGGAAACATACGATGCCCCAGGTGATGAAGCGCTGCATTAAGCTACGTGAAATCATGTAATAAAAGTGAAGTGGCTGAGGAGAAAGCAGGAGGAAAAGTACGCCACAATTGGCAACATTGCTTCCAAGCCTACTAATGTGCGTAAACCCGGGAAACAGATAACGAAACTTGCCAAACTGGTTTTGTGTGAAAACGTCAGCAAATTTGGGAAGGGTAAACAAAATAACACCTAACTGACGTGTAGCCTGCTGGTATCTAGGGGAAGGTCCCGCAGGTGGGCCATACGAGCGCCTGTTGCGGTAGCTTGATGAATACAGTATTTGTGAAACCAAGAGGTAATAGTTCCATAATGCATCTCAAAGAAGCATACTGAAATTATTTTGCCTGGTGTTGCTCTCAGTGTAAAATGTTTGGAACAGTTACTCACGTAACCGTCAAGAGGGCAGCACCATCAGTTACAGATTGAGAAGGCTGTGGATGTCCATGTGTACGGTATCTTTGATTTACGATTGTCCTCTTTTAGCCTATTTTCATTTTATGAAAAAAAAAAAAAAAGGCTGATGAGATCACCTTTTGTCCGTGTGTGTGTAGATCAATGATCATGACTCATAACATTCCAAGAGGCTTGCAGGAAGACACAAATACTGGGGAAGTTAGCCCTCCTGCCTGGCCGTCAAATGACAGTGACGAGTCAAGGCACGGTAGAACACTTTCAAACCATGTGCTCACTGCTGTGTCTGCATACATTGCAACACTGCTTGATGTTGCCATGGAGAACGTTACCCGTCTCGTCTCCACTCCTCATCTCGGTGGGGTAGTAAAGCCGGCGGTCCCATGGCATAGATTTGTGGCATGTAAAAGAACCTTCCACTAATTGAACTTGTATGAAGCTAAATTTGCAGGTTAGATTTCGTTAAAACGCTTTATCAAAGTTCCAACGTTCACCACTAGGTGCCAGTGGCATCTGGTAGCGAAAGTTGGAGTTACGTGAAATTCAATGGGACTTGTAGCTCACCCCATGGGTATCCGCATTGAAGCAGCTACAGCCTCTGGTGAGCCAGACATGTGCACTGACACTCCCGGCTCTAAAAGCCATACGCTAAATAAATAATTAAACCTCGCCCATCAAGCGGATGACAGCCTTCACCGTTCACCTTTCGTAAATCACAGTAGGCTATAGGTGTGGAACCTGTCTGAAAACTCGTCAAATTGTTGTGTCTGTACCAGTGTGTGTATTTGTAATTCAGGTTTGGGAAGGAGGCGGTCGTAGCTTTAACCGGGAGCCATCCCGGCATTTGTCTGGAGTAGAAGTGGGGAACCATGAAAAATCACCTCCAGGATGGCTGAGATAATAATAGCATAAAGGAACTGCGCACAAATGTGCATTATATTTTGGAGTATTCCAACTAGGAAAGTATTCTCTTAGAGCTTTCACTAAAATGGTATCGGCCACACCGTTTAGCACATAATATGCACATACACTGTACAGAAGGTTCATGAAAACCACGCCGCACGCACAGCTTATGATGGAAACCGTGCACAACAACAATTCAGAGCACTCCTTATTTCATTGTTAGGTTCGGTCCAATTTTATTAGCCTATTTTCATTTTATGAAAAGAAATAGGCTTATGAGATCACCTTTTGTTCGTGTGTGTGTGCGTGTGTGTGTGTGTGTGAGGAGTGAGTGTGTGTGTCCCCACCTAATAACTTCTAAACAACTGGAGCGATTACAATGAAACTCGGTAAGATCATAGCACTATTCTGGCCGACCCCGACCGTGCCCTTCAAATTTTATTGCATCTCACCAATCCTACATGGCGTCTGTGCGAAATATTTCACCAGCATTCAGTATCTCCGAAACTATTACCGATATAGCCCTGAAATTGTGTACGGTGATCAAGGGCACTACTAGAAGTACACCTATGAGACTTTCAAAAATCTGGAGACTAAACAAGATGTTCGGGAAAGAACATATAGCCTACTTTCTCCGAAATGTATGGGTATAGTTATAACTCTCTGTCCTTATCATCTCCTAATTTCTTCCTATTTGAAGTGCAAATTGGCACACAGGATTTGAACAGTGGCGTTCAAACCATAGTTTATAATTTACCCCAGCATTTTGCAATTTCATCAGCAAACACTCCAAACACCGACTACTTACAATAATTGAAACTTCGTTGCTCTAATAAGGCCCATCTACAATGCGCAGTCGGCAGTCCGTAGTTGGTAGTCCTCGGTCGGCAGTCGCGATCGACTCCGTGTATACTATAGGCACCATACACAACATGAAGTTGCAGTTGGTAGCTGGCAGTTGGCAGTCGAGAATTTTATCCTTGACTGCCAACTACCCGACTGCAGCAATGTAATAGCCAATCAGAGCAGATCAGAAACTGACGTCACGTTGTTGTTCTGTGTCGTGTACGAATGATATAGAACTAAGTGAAGTAACTTCGCAACCCGTTAATTTATAGGCTAATCTTAAATACACGGTATAACAAAATAATCCATCTCCAAATCATCCATATTGCAAGTTTTGAGATTATCAACAACGCCTCTGTGCACAAGGAATAAACGAATGTTACTGTCTTATTACTCCTAGCAGTCGTTAAGACTGGGTTCACTAACTGGCCGGTATAGAGCGCTGCTCGAATCTATAGTTTCTGCATAGTACAACTGAAGGCTGGAAGATGTCACTCCAGTGGAGAATGTCGTTTTTTTATTTTTAATATATAATTTCCATTGCAAAAAGCACCATATAAAGCTTTATTTTATAACGTCTCAGTACTCAAGAAACAATAAATATAAAAACTAGTCGTGATATCTAGTTGTGAAATATCGAACAATATAATCCTAACAGAGCGAGTGCATTCTAGCGGCCAGAAGAAGAAACTTTTCAATAAAATCTGTTACCTTTTTGTCAGCTAGATGTCTCGATTAAATCTGCTGGCGAATTATGTTTTAATTAAGTATATGTTTTGCACCGTAATATGCACAATATAACGCTTAATTTTAAAACGTCTGAGTCATTACAAAGCAACAAATATGTAAAATGTCAAGCAAAAAACTAACTCTGATGGGGTTTGAACCATAGGCATATGAATGACAGACTAACGCTTTACCACTGAGCTAATTGTGTCAACGAATATCGTTCTATATAAAATGACTTACATAGAACTTGTTAGCAAATAATGATTTATACTAAACGATTTCATCACTGAAGTATATTATTTATATATAAAGCATTTCATACAAAGTTTATTTATTTTGTTTCAGTACGCTATATTGCAGGCAATACTCAAATTAGTGAAATATAAGTCAGGCACAAGATATCCGCTGCCATCTTGTCTTATTAATGAATCAGCTGAGCTTTTTAAAATCACGTCTGCACTATAGTATTACAAAATAAACTTTTAATTTCGTACGTGCCTCTTCCTTTAGAACAGTTAAAACGATTCTCGGCTCGATAATCGGAACTGGTGGGTCCCATGATATGGATTATAAAGTTTGCATAATTCGCACGGCCGCCATCCTGAAATGGTATGGCGGACGACCTTGTAGTTTGGTCACAAGACGCATCCTATACGAAGGTATGTTGTTACCAAATTTGGTAGAGATTGGATGATTTGGTTAGTCGTTATTTGATTTTACGTTTTGAACGTTTGAGTGGCCGCCATTCAGTTTTAGTAAAGATGGCGGCGATATAAAACATGACACTGAGGTGTCCTTTGCTAGTGCTACCTTTGTACCAAATTTCGTTCAATTCGCATTCACCGTGTTCGAATTGATAGGGGGGGGACAGACATTCAGAGTACACACACTCACACACACACACACACAGACTCACACACACACATACACACACACAGACTCACACACACACATACACACACACAGACAGACACACTTTTTTCGCCCTGTGTTGATCTCATAAGTCTACTTTCTTTTTTTGCAAAAATCGAAAGTAGGCTAAAAACCTACATGGCGGCCAAGCGAAGTTGAGACTTTTAAATAGACTTTTCTCCAGATTTAACTATCCAAACGGAATGAACCTTGGTACAGCAAATATTTATACACATTGCAATGCACTAGAGTCTAATTTAGTTCAATTGTTTACATAACCTCAAAATGGTGGCTGTGCGAAATATTTCACTGACATTCTATATCTCCGAAACTATTAAAGATATCACCCTGAAATTTTGTACGGTGATAAAGGGTACTGATACAAGTTTATATATGTAACTTGCATAAACCTGTAAAGTACAAAACAAACATGGCGGCCAAGCGAATTTGAAAACTTTTAATATACTTTTCTCTTGATTTAACTCCCTGAGCGCAATGAAATGTGGTACAGTAAATTAGTGTACATATTGTAATGAACTGGCATCTAATTTAGTTCAATTTGTTTACATAACCTCAAGATGGTGGCTGTGCGAAATTTTAAAATTAAGTTTTTATTTCTTGTGTCGTAATCATGCGATCGAAGTGAAAGTTTGAATAATGAACCTAGGCAATAATTATCCCTGAATGGTACATAACTCTATGGCCTATACATATAACAATCCAAATTGGCGAGCATCCGAAATATTGAGACGGTTCTCATTATCTATGAATCTTTTACAGCAATCAAACTGAAATTATTTATGTTCATAGAGGCTATGAACATATGTTTACCTATAGGACTTTCTGTAACCTGGTGAGCATAAATCCAACATGGCGGCGACGCGAAGTATAAATATTTAAATGGACGTTTCTCGTGAATTAACTATCCGAGTGCAGTGAAACGTTGCATGTTAAATGCTTATACAAATGTTAATCCACTGGCATCTAATTATTTCAATTGTTTGCATAATTACAAGATGGCAGCTGTGCGAAATTTTAAAATCTCGTTTTTACTTCTTGTGTTCTAATCATGCGATTGAAGTTTGAATACCACACGTACACAATAATCTTAATGTAATAGTACTAAAATAAAAATCCAACCTGGCGACCATCTGAAATATTTAGACGGTTCTCAATATCTACGAATCTATCACAACCTTCAAACTGGAATTTTGTATGTTGATAGGGGCAAGTAACATGAGTAGGATATATGAAAATAGGCTCTATAGTTCTTCACGGAAGTACTTGTTAGACATGGCATCAGTCCCATAGAATTGCAGGTCGATTTCCGCTCTCTTTCTCTGCCTCATCGTTAGGAATTCCTGTTCTTGTTTGTAGAAGGCAATTGTAATCTAATTCTCAAATCTTCAATAACAAAAGTTTCTCCAGCTAGTTCGTATGTTAGCCTGGAGGGTGACATTTTTGAGATTCCCAAAGTTCTATTCAAGAATCTCGCCTTGACATTTTCTACAACTCTGAGGTCGGATAGTGTTAAGCAATCCCATATTAGTTCCAACCCATAAGTTAGAGCTGGTGGAATCTTTGCACAGAATAGCATCATTGGTGTTCTTAGAGACAATTTAGTGGGATCGGTGACATCATATACAGGATGTTCGCAGCAAGCCCTACTTTGTGCTGTAACTCGTTTGTTTTTCAAGATATTTTAATTTTGACACTTGCTTTGGAAAGCACTTTTCAAGCTCTAAAGCTTTTGTTTCGTTGGTTTTCGTGTGAATTTCGCCCATAACGCGTAAACCAACATTTAGGGGCACGGTTTTGGCACTTTTTGCCCAAATCGGTTTTTTGACATCACCTATCGAGAGAGCGACATCGAATTAGTCGAATTAGCTCCCAAAATATCAGTGTTTGCCCAAATCTAACTCGCGTAATGCGAGTTTGTATTTAGATTTTCGTCCGCTTATAGCATGCGACCTGCCTCTGCCCGTCCCGGTCGATCCAACCTAAACACAAACTCGCATTATGCGAGTTTCATTTTTGGCAAAAGATGATATTTTGGTGACTAATTCGACTAATTCGATGTCGCTCTTTCGATAGGTGATGTCAAAAAACCGATTTGGGCAAAAAAGTGCCTAAACCGTGCCACAGAAAGTTGATTTGCGCGTTATGCGTGAACTTCACACACACACAAAAAAAAAAAAAAACAACGAAACATAAGTTTTAGAGCTTGAAAAGTACTTTCCAAAGCAAATGACAACATTAAAATATCTTGAAAAACAAACGAGTGACAGCACAAAGTAGGGCTTGCTGCGAACACCCTGTATGTTTCTGATAGCTGCCAAGTACCTTTCCCTCACATGACTTCTGAAGGAATTAGCAGATGGTTGAAAAGTGGTCCCTAAATATTTAAAAGAATTCACAAGTTCCAAGACTGCTTCACTGCTTTAGGATGTCTGAGATGGTATCGAGTCCACTCTTCTCCGGTCTACCTCACAAGGCTCAATGTATCCTGTTGATGCTCGATTGTCTTACCCTTGGCACTTTGCATGTAAACGATAGCATGAGACGTAAGTTCTAATTTCCTCTGTGGTAAGGAGAAATATAGAAATAATAACCCCTAGGAAGTTCTAAGTGATTTGGTGCATTTTGGCATGCTTTTCCTGGAAATCGGCTGGAATTTGCAAAATATGTAAATATTTCAAGAAGATTGTTGAGGATGAAATATGTTAAATTACTTGAAATATTCTTTAATTTTATTACGTGGATAATGCATATAAATCATATACTGTATATTATTTCAGTAGTATAGATCTCTCCTGCGTCGCTCACGACCGATCGTGACAAAAATGAGCATTCAAATGAAAGAGAATAGACATTAGAAGTGATGAACTCCACTTAATTTCATAAATATCCGTAATTTCTTTAAATCATGACTTAAAAAAGTACAAAGTGTGAGTGCGATTTTCAGATACTGTTGCTGTAGGAAAATACGCCCCAATCAGCAATTCTGTACACTTCACATTTTGGCCACTGTGGCGCCTGTTTCATGTCATTTTAACATTCTGAGGTCTTTCCTTTATCTTTTTGCATGGATTTCAGAAACAGTAAATCAAAGGAATGAGTACTCAAATCGTATAATTTCATAAATATCGAATAACCGGTGAGTGTTTTGATGATCAAATTTTCAGTGATTGTCTTCTTAATTTAGGGAACGTAGATTCGGAATTCTATCTGAAATGTAAATAGTGTTCTGTAATCATTTGGTTGAAATAAAAACATAACAACCTTTCTCCTTAAGTCTCTCATTATAAACTATTGGGGAAAGTGTGGTTTATGAACATGGGAGATTTCTCGCACGGGCCCGCTAGTAATATGCATTTCCATATATCAGGTAATTAGCTGGTGTATTGTATTTGGTGCCTCTTATCTTGTGTCAATTAGTTAGTTTGATTATTTATTTATATGTTGAGATGGCAATAGAACCCCACACTCTACTCAGTTGTCCTCATGAACCTGAGTGAACCCCATGCCAGCCCTCAGAAGAAAATAACTTCTGAGAAACAGGCTACTTGATACAGCAGAGTTCTGCTCAAAGAATGAGAGCCTCTACAGTCGGCACTCTCATCAGACACAATCAAAACAAGAATGCCATTGATTATAAAGAGAGATTGTGTTTGGTATTTATAGAACATGTTAGAATCAACACGTGTTTCATGTTTGGTCGAGATTTTGACCTTCACTAGGAAGTGAATTAATATTAATGATTAATGACTAGATGGAGTTCACTGCTTGGCTTGAACACAGCCGAGAGGCGGCGTGCCCAGTAATTAAATGCTCTATTACACGCGATAAGAAGATTATAAATCCTAAGTGAGTGCCATTAGAAAGTATTTCCTACGGTAATTTTCCACGTGTCTCTCAACTTTAAAGTGGGTAGATGTGACGATGCAAAGAAGTCAATCTCTCATATATAAGTAGGGGCAGATGATCTCACTATTCCGTCCCTTAACGGGCAACTTACAGCTTAAAAGTGGTCAGTATATTAACCAACTACCAAAATTACAATTTATATTGACAACGATGCAGATGGTTGAATCATCCACTCATATTTCAACTAATTGTTGTGGAGGTGATAGTGGTTCTGTAAACCAATTATTATTAGTTTATCTCCTAGACCAGTGTGGTCCAACCCGCGGCCCTTCTTACTTCTCAAAAATGAAAACATTGGGCATGAGTATCAAGAAAAACTGGCAGAAATCCAGTTTTAAAATAATCTTGCTTTTCTGACAGATTTAACATCCCATCTAAATGCTTTAAACCTGAAACTACAAGGCAGAAAACCTAATATCTCCCAGCTTTATGGACATATTGAGGGCTTCCGCAAGAAACTTGATGTAAAGCAAATTGCATTGAAGGCAAATAATATGGCACACTTCCAATCTTGTCAGCAGTTAAAAGAAGAAAGGAGTGACATAAATTTTAGTATGTTTCATAAAATAATAATAGATATCAAGAAAGAGTTCCAGAACAGATTCCAGGATTTTGGCTCCCTAAAACCAAAACTTGCACTGTTCAACAACCTCATGGATATTGAAGTGAGTGATGTGCCCTGCGACCTTCAAATGGAAATTTGTGATCTTCAGGCAGACCCATTCTACCAGACTAAAGTGAGATGTCTCTGAACATTTCTGGAAACTGATTTCTAAAGAACGTTTCCCTAAACTGTTTAAATTCTCTCTGAAGTGTTATCGCTGTTTGGCTGTACGTCTGCGAGCGAAAGTGCTTTTTATACTCTCAAACAAATGAAATAAAAACGAGAAATCGAATTGAAAGTGCTTCACTGGAATCGAGCCTGAGACTTTGCCTTACTGAACTTACAGTGTACATTGATACACTTGTATCAGGAATGCAGTGCCAATCATCACATTGATTTCTCGACTGTAAAATGAAGTGGTATATTAAATTTGTAATATTAAACTTCTTTTAATATAAATTTTAATAAATGTTTTTGAGTAAAATATGTAATACAGTACGTTTTCTTTCTGGAATGTCTCAGGCCCTCACATTCCTATACTTAAGTTTGATTGGCCCTCGGGTAACTAAAGGTTGGACCACCCTGTTCGAGACCTAGGGTGCTACATTAATGTTCTATTAAAAACAATTAAAATAAAAAGTAATAATAAAAACAAGATGTTCAGTAAGGAACATATAGCCTACTTTCTCCTAAATGCATCAGTGTTGTTATAACTCTTTGTCCTTTCCAAGGAGTATAATTGAATGTTGGTTGAAGTAGCTTGTTGAAATAAGTGTCATACAGATATTAAACATGAATATGAGGTGCCCTTTGCTAGTGCTACCTCTGTACCAAATTTCGTTCAATTCGGTTTCACCGTGTTTGAATAGATAGGGGGAATCGATTGGCACACATACATGGCCGCCAGCCGCAAATTATTGGGCAGATGACCTCGTAGTTTGGTCAAAAGATTCTTCATACATAAAGGTATAACGTTGCAAAATTTGGTAGAGATCAGATGATTAGGTTGGTCGTAATATTATTTAAGATTTTAACATTTCGGTGACCGCCATTACGTTTTCGTCAAGATGACAGCGATATAAAACATGACAATGAGATGCCCTTTGCTAGTGCTACCTCTGTACCAAATTTTGTTCAATTTGGTTTCACCGTGTTTGAAAAGATAGGGGGAATCTATTTGAACACAAATCTGGCCACCATCCGCAAATTGTTAGGCAGATGACCTCGTAGTTCGGTCAAAGGATTCTCCATACTTAAAGGTATAATGTTACTAAATTTGGTAGAGATCAGATGAATAAGTTGGTGGTAATTTGATTTAAGCTTTGAACATTTGGGTGGCCGCCATTACGTTTACGTCAAGATGGCGGCGATATAAAACATGACACTGAGGTGCTCTTTGCTTGTGCTACCTCTGTTCCAAATGTCGTTCAATTCGGATTCACCGTGTTCGAATTGATCGGGGGGGGGGGGGAGACAGACATTCAGAGTACACACACTCACACACACACACACACACACAATTTTTGGCCCTGTAGTGATCTCATAAGTCTACTTTCATTTTTTGCAGAATTCGATAGTAGGCTAATAGTACGGTAATAAAAATATTCCATTAATTTTAATTGTTATTATCCTAATTTTCTTTACTTTTAATTTTAATTGTTTACTATTTTTAATTGTATAATAATTCTTAATATGCCCCAAAATTTTGAAAAGAAATAAGCTCATAAAAATGAAATTTCTAATAATTTTACCATCCTAATTGCAAAATTATAATAGTACATTATGCAACGAGCCTATAATGGCAATAATTAAGACACGAGTATGTTTATTAAACGAGCGTATGCGATTTTTATAATTTCCATACGAGTGTATTAATTGCCACTATATGAGAGTTGCATATGACTGTTTATGTTCGACGATAATTATTATAACTATTTTATGTTCGAACATAAATATTCATAAATATCTGTCGAGATTTCGCCAGTTTTATGTACTGAACCGAGTGCATGGGACGCAGAGAATGCATTGTATTTGACCATGGCCTCCTCGATTACCCCACTATGACACTAGGCAACGCAGTGGAATTTAAATTAGAAGGCCTTGGAACTCAGCGCAGGTGCGATGCTATCCTTATCGGATTGGTCAAACAATTGTTTCTTGAGCTGTGATTGGTGGGAGAAACTGTTTCATAATGAAACATAGTGTTATAATGACCATCATTATGATACAGTTTTCTGACATACAATAGTCAGGGTCAGGGGCAGATGACCTCGAAGTTCCGCCCCTTAAAACAACAATAACTAACTAAAAGTCAGGGTCGAACATAAAAGTAATCATGAGCATTAAAATAATAAAAGAAATAAAAATCAAAATTAATAATAATTATAACTGGACTAAAATAATTAAATGTAAATAAATACAAATAAAATATATTTACTACTGTACTATTCAGCCCCATAAAGGGTTAAGGAGCCAAAAAATAACGATTTTAATATATTTTATGTACCTGGCATAAATCTTGTGCAATAATCATGTACATTCCCAAGGAAACTCACACATCCTGCTACTAGAAACAAAGATACACTGTACATTATCGAAATTCAAATCTTTAATACTTTCATCCATTTTTCAAAATTTGGGACTTGCTTTGTGCTGACTTTTACCGTCTCCCTCATATCTCCCACATTTATAGGAAGCTTTGAACTTTACCTTCTTATGGTGAGTGCTAAGCCTCCAATTACAAAATTAATCACACTCAAAACGTTGTGGCATTATTTAGACTTTCTATGGAACGTTAAATACACATTTTGAGTTTGCTCAGAATAAAATGGAATAATAACACTTAATTAACTAGCGGACCCATGCGAGAAATCTCGCACGTTCTTAAACCACACTTTCCCCAATATGTTTATAAGGGGAAAGGTTGTCTTGCTTTTATTTCAACCAAATCATTATAGAACACTATTTTACATTTCAGTTAGAATTCCAAGTTCTACGTTCCCTAACTTAAGAAGGCAATCACTGAAAATTGGATCAATATAACACTCACCGGTTATTCGATTTTATGAATTTATGGGGCAGATGACCTCGTAGTTACACCCTTTAAAACAACAATAACTAACTAACTTTATGAAATTATACGATTTGAGTAAGTTACTCAATCCTTTGATTTACTGTTTCTGAAATCCATGCAAAATTATAAAGGAAATACCTCAGAAATTTAAAATGACATGAAACAGGCGTCACAGTGGCCAAAATGAGAAGTGGACAACAATTATGGAGCGTATTTTCCTACAGCAACAGTATTTGCAAATCGCACACTTTGTACATTTGAAGGCATTTTTTAAAGAAATTATAGATATTTATGAAATTATAGTGCAATTCGTTACTTCTCATGTCTATTCTATTTCATTTGAATGCTCATTTGTCACGATCGGTCACTTGTGAGCGCCGCTGGAGGGATCTATACTACTGAAATAATATATATGATGATAATGACAATGAAGGGTCTACCAAGCTACCGCTGCGCTGCCCAACCATTTGGTCTGCAGATTTCGGGGTGACGTGTGTTCAGTGCATCGGGTCCCCTCAGCTGATAATCTCGGTCTCCGTTTCAATTGTCCTCACGAGGTTGAGTGCACCCCATTCTAACCCTCACATCAGTTTCTAAAACCCCTGACGGAGTTCGATCGACCCTGGGCCTCCGAGTGCGAGGCAGGCACGCTACCCCAACACCACAGGGCCGTCGGGCTATTCATCTCCGCTCCTGGTAATTCTCTTCCTATTGAATGCTCATTTGATACGATCGGTTACTTGTGTACCGCAAAAGGGTTCTATAACTCTGAAATAATATAATGATGCAAGGTAAGAACTAAGAAATTATATGGGTAATTACCGAAGAAGGGTTCAATGAATCCGACAGCGTGGCCAAGGTTCACCTATTAACGCGAATCTTGGAAGTACGGTATTTATTTATCGTATGGCTTTTAGTGCCGGGAGTGTCCGAGGACATGTTCGGCTCGCCAGAGTCTGTAACTGCTTCAAGCGGACACCACTAGCGTGAGCTACAAGTTCCGTTCAATTTCAAGTAGTTCTAACTTTCGCTACCAGATATCAATGATACCTAGTGGTGAACGTTGGAACGTTGATAGAGCGTTACAACGAAACCTAACCTAGAAATTTAGCTTCACACAAGTTTAGTTAGTGGAATGATCTTTTTCATGGCATAAATCTATGACATGGGACCACCGGCTTTACTTCTCCTCCAAAGGAAGGCATACTGAAGGATTTTAACGCTCTTAAGCAATCCGACGACTTCGGCCGGGTTTGAACCCACTATCTTGGGCACAGCAGTTTAGCATGCTACCAACTACGCCACCGAAGTAGTACCGTACTGAAATCAAAGAAGAAAACTCATTTTATTGGCATTAAAAATAATGTTATACTGCATTATTAATAAAGTACTTGATTACAATTTATCTGCATTGGTTCACATTTAGTACAAATTAATTACAATTAGTTATTTTCTGAGCTCCGTCATTTAAAAAAGTCACGAATTGATCTCTGTTTCAGATTAGCACAACTTTTTTTTTTAACAATTTCAATATTTAGAATATCTCTGAGTGAGTTCGAAATTCCATTAATGTGTTCTGGGTTCGAACAATCTTCTAGGAGAGCCGTTTTTGGTATTTTTATACGTTACATAACACTTTATCTAATGACATTGTATGCTGATGTAGTTCTGTACCAACAGAACCATTGTTTACATCAGGGGTCTCCAAACTTTCCAGCCTTAGGGCCATACTGATTACTCCAGTAAGTTCCGAGGGCAAAAACCATATTATCATTGTTGCCGGTGGTTAAAAGTGAAATAGTCCACTGATGAAAAAAAAGTCCGAAAAAGTACGCAACGTTGAAAAAAGGCTGCAAATCGGACTAAAGTCCGCAAAACGGCAACACTGCATATTATTAATTTTCCTGTCATTATCTGTAATTTCTAGATTTGTCGTAGAGTACGAGCCATGAGGAGTAACGTGACACGACATCTGGTGGACACAAGCGGAAATAGGTAGTACCTTCTATCGCTAGCAGATGGCGCTAATAGCACGTACATAGTAATCTCGTTGGTTCGAGAGAGTTCTGGTGTCTTCCACTCACTTCTAGATGGCAGTAATTGGAATATATAAGAAGGCTAGTTGCGCAACCACAAGTCAGTTCCTATGACACTGTTGTGAAATAAAATAGTGCGTACCTCCTTAAAACGTGTTTGTGCGTGTTTAAGTTTAAGACATCTTTGTAACAGTATTTTGATTTGAATTGTTGCTTTTGTGTGTGATTTAGTAGTATGGAAAAGAAGCGAAAAATTGATAGTGAATGCAGAAAATTCAAAGATGAGTGGAACATTCAGTATTTCGTAATTGAGTCCAGTAACAAGGCGCTATGTTTGATTTGCAATGAAAGCATAGCCGTTCTCAAGGAATATAACATTAAACGTCATTATGAAACAAAACATTTTCAAAATTACTCAAAATATACCGGAAGTTTGCGGACAGAAAAATTCGAAGCTATGAAGCGCGGATTGAAATCGCAGCAATCTTCATTTACAAAACTCAAAACCGAACAAGAGGCTGCAACTCGTGCCAGCTTTCGTGTGGATCTTGAAATTGCAAAACGTGGAAAACCATTCACCGATGGAGAAATGATCAAAGAATGCATAATTTCAGCAGCCGAAGAAATGTGCCCTGAAAAGGTAAATTTATTAAAAACTGTCAGTATGTCCGCAAACACTGTGGCTCGAAGGGTAGAAAACATCGCTGAAAATATATCCTCTCAACTGTTCGACAAAAATGGAGATGTTGAGTGGTTTCCTTTGGCCTTGGATGAGTCAACGGATGTGTCAGATACTGCTCGGGTGTTGATTTATATTCGAGGAGTAGATAAAAGCTATGAAGTGCATGAAGAACTTCTTGATATGTATAGTATTCATGGCCCAACTACTGGTACAGATATTTTTAAAGGAGTTGAAATGGCCATTAATCAAAAGAACCTTCGATGGAAAAACTTGAAATGTATTACAACTGATGGAGGCAAAAACATGAGTGGGAAAGATAAAGGAGTGGTCGCTCTTGTGTCAAAGGCTGTAGAAAATGACGGTGGTTCAAAACCATTAGTCTTACATTGTATCATTCATCAACAGTCTTTGTGCGGAAAATGTTTGGATATGTCTGAAGTTCTGAAACCAGTCATATCAACTGTTAATTTTATGAGATCTTTTGGGCTGAATCACCGACAATTCCGACAATTTATTGAAGAGATTGGAGAAAATGACTTACCTTATCATACTGCCGTACGTTGACTTAGTTGTGGGAAAGTCCTTCGGCGCTTTTTTGAACTTCGAGCAGTGATCGATTTTTTTTTTAATGAAAAGCATCGCCCTCTTACTGAATTACAAAACAACGCATGGCTGTGGACGTTAGCATTCTATGTTGATTTGACAAAACATGTGAACGAACTGAATTTGAGATTGCAAGGAGAAAACCAGCATCTTCCTGATTTATACACTAATATCAAATCATTCCGGAAGAAATTGATACTGTTTCAATCACAACTACGAAGTAAATGTTTTTCACATTTTAAAACATGTGAAATATTCAGCCACACCACTGAGACTGAGTTTCCTATCGATTTTGCAATCGAAACTTTGACTGCTTTGAAAATAAATTTTGATACTCGTTTCTCGGACTTCGATGCCTTTGCGAATCAAATTAATATTTTTCAGGATCCTTTTGATACTGACATTGAAACCCTATCCCCAGAACTTCAAATGGAAATGATTGAACTACAGTGCAGTGATATAATTAAGAAAAATATCAAAACTCATCTTTGTTGGAATTTTATAAGAGTCTTCCACTGACACAATTTGATAATTTGCATAAATTTGCTCGTGGACTGTTTTCTGATTTCGGTACTACTTATTTGTGTGAGAAGACCTTCTCCAAAATGAAGTACACAAAACATGTTTACAGATCTAAATTAACTGATGAGCATCTTAAATCTCTTTTAATAATTGGTACAAGTAAAATTAGTCCACAACTACAAACTATTGTCAGTGGAAAATCTCAATTACATAAATATCATTAGTATTTCATATGTATGCATGTTATACATGTCTTTACTCATTACAATTCTGTGTTTCTTTATCCAACTTATCACAAAAACAATAACAATAAGCCTACAACAATGTTATGAGTAGTTAGCCCATGACCATATCAATGTAGATGTCATATTAATAATTATTCAACATAAAATTAGAATACTTCAGTAAACTAAATTTAATTTGCTATAAAAACAAGATGTTCAGTAAAGAACATATAGCCTACTTTCTCCTAAATGTATGAGTATAGTTATAACTCGTTGTTATTATCAAAGAGTATAATAGAACTATTCTTTGTTGAAGGCCATAGAAACGATTTACCTCTACCAAACGCCACAATCTAGATAAAAACTGCTACCATCATTGAAGAAAGAAAGATAAGAAGTATCTCAAGAATGTTATGGATCTGGAGACATAATGGATCGGACTGGCTGCGTGGCTCGGCGGTAACGTTCTCGCTTGCTGGGCCCTAGGTTGCAGGTTCGTATCCTGGCACAGTCAGCTGGCATTTGAGGGTGCACAAATGCGAGGGAGCCGTGTCAGTACATTTACTGGCACGTTAAAGATCCCCTTCGGGCCAAATTTCCGGCACCCCGGTGTCTCTAAAAGCAGCAGTAGTTAAAAGGGATGTAAAACCAATAAAATTATTATTATTATTATTATTGTTTTAATGTGCTAAACGGTTCCAGGCTAGTGTTCAGAAGTAAAGGGGAAGTTTTAGTCGGTAGTCTGCTACTCAGCAGCAGGAGCCCGACACTCTGTGCGTAAATGCATTTCTTGCCCTAAAATATATATATATATATTATTATTATTATTATTATTATTATTATTATTACATATACGACCTGCCGTGGGCAACATCCAACTTTGAGTTGAGGCATGTCTTTACACGTCTGGTTGTGCAGGGCTTTCACAACCCTAATTGAAAAAAAAAAGGAAGGAAGGTTGTAGTTTTACGTGGCCGTGAATCTTGTGATTATGAGCCACGGGACCTCCTTTTTACGTGGAATCCGAACCACAGGACATGGCATTTCACTTCAAAAATCTCACATGCATTGACCGGGAATCGAAAACCCTAATTGAATTAACAAATCTTTCCATGACCATACAGAGACGTGTGTATACAAACTATGTGGATATTTTCGATTGCTATTTGCCTGAAATAAAAGTAGTAATTAATACCTGAACTAACACCAACGGCTTGAACTCAGTTACTATGTGAAATCGTTTTGTTCTTTACTTCAAATAACATTTTCAAGTAACGCAAAATAGGCTGTTACAAACCCTTTAAAATAAAAAGTAAAAATGTAACGTAGTATCATCTTGTCATTCTTCAAATTCGATGCGCATAGAATGCCAATGGTATATTAATCAATGGAGCCCCACGTAGACTAGTCGTGACTTCTAGTGGTGAAATATCGAACAATATAATCCTAACAGAGCGAGTGCATTCTAGCGGCCAGAAGAAGAAACTTTTCAATAAAATCTGCAGTTACCTTTTTGGCAGCTAGATGTCTCGAGTAAATCTGCTGGCGAATTATATTTTAATTAAATATATATTTTACACCATAATACGCACAATATAACGCTTAATTTTAAAACATCTGAGTCATTACAAAACAATAAACATATAACATTTCAAGCAAAAAATCTATCTCTGATCGGGTTTGATCCATAGGCAGTTGAGCGATAGGCTAACGCTCTACCACTGAGCTAATTGTTTCAACGAATATCGTTCTATATAAAATGACTTACATAGAACTTGTTAGCAAATAATGATTTATACTAAACGATTTCATCACTGGAGTATATTATTTATATATAAAGCATTTCATACAAAGTTTATTTATTTTGTATCAGTACGCTATATTGCATTCAATACTCAAATTAGTGAAATATAAGTCAGGCACAAGATATCCGCTGCCATCTTGTCTTATTACTGAATCAGCTCAGCTTCTTAAAATCACGTCTGCACTATAGTATTACAAAATAAACTTTTAATTTCGAACGTGCCTCTTCCTTTAGAACAGTTAAAACGATTCTCGGCTCGATAATCGGAACTGATGGGTCCCATGATAAGGATTATAAAGTTTGCATAATTCGCACGGCCGCCATCCTGAAATGGTATGGCGGACGACCTTGTAGTTTGGTCACAAGACGCATCCTATACGAAGGTATGTTGTTACCAAATTTGGTAGAGATCGGATGATTTGGTTAGTCGTTATTTGATTTTACGTTTTGAACGTTTGAGTGGCCGCCATTCAGTTTTAGTAAAGATGGCGGCGATATAAAACATGACACTGAGGTGTCCTTTGCTAGTGCTACCTTTGTACCAAATTTCGTTCAATTCGCATTCACCGTGTTCGAATTGATACGGGGGGACAGACATTCAGAGTACACACACTCTCACACACACACACACACACACACACACACACACACACACACACACACACACACACACACACACACACACACACACAGACTCACACACACACACAGACAGACACACTTTTTTCGCCCTGAGTTGATCTCATAAGTCTACTTTCATTTTTTGCAAAAATCGAAAGTAGGCTAAAAATGTTCTCTAAAAGGAGTTTTCAAGTATGCTAGCTCTCCGCGGGCCGGACAAAATCTGTCTGCGGGCCGGATGTGGCCCTCGGGCCGTAGTTTGGAGACCCCTGGTTTACATCATCACCCTCATCACCATCTCCAATAAGAAGGCAGACGAGAAGTGGTCTTTTGAAAGAGGTCTGAGAAAATGCCTGGTCTTTGATCGGGGAGACGAGTGGTCCTTAGATAGACGTAACAAATACATTGACCTTATGAGGTTTTAAATCGGTTCCGAGAAAAATCGGTCTTTAAGAGGGGTGGTCTTTTAATAAGGGTGGTCTTTTAGAGATGTTTCACTGTATATCAGAAATGAAATGTTACATTGGATCTAACAGCGCGTGTAAAATCATGTAGGCAACAATGCCTTGTATGTTATGCTCAGAATTGAAAATCCACAGCCTGCTTCCAGTCTACTGACCGGGTCAGGGAATGGAATGAATGAAGCCCCCATCTAGCGGCGAGGATATGAACTGTGCCGGCTGCCGAAGCCTGTCACACTCCCCTGGGGCAATGATTAAATGAATAACAGATGAAATGAAATGATAGTGGAGAGTGCTGCTGGAATGAAATGATGACAGGGAAAACTGGAGTACCCGGAGAAAAACCTGTCTGCCTCCGCTTTGTCCACCACAGATCTCACATGGAGTGACCGTGATTTGAACCACGGACCCAACGGTGAGAGGCCGTCGTGCTGCCGCCTAAGCCACGGAGGTTCCTTGTGCTCAGACTTATTCTGAAATATTATGATCTATTATTGTCCAAATTTTGGATGAAATCCATTTGTATCGAATCTCGGATGTACCGTACTAAAGTCAAAGAAGTAAACTAATTTTATTTAAGGGTATACTATTGTAGAAACTCGTAAACGACGGGTAATGACAGCTAGTCACATCATGGCGTAGTGGTTAGCATTCTTGGCTGTCGCCGCGGAGGTTTGGGTTTGATTTCAGGCTCTGCCAAGAAATTTAAATCTTGTTCGAGGGCTGGGACGGGGTACGTTCAGCCTCGTGAAGCCAAACTCAGAAGAGGTTAGTCATAGTGGAAGTGGTTTACCGTTATTTCTCACGTCTCCTTCGGGTAAAAGCGGGGATGGATTCTAACTTACGGCCATGGAGGTTTCCCTCCCAATACTAACTTGAATTACAAATACACCATTATAATCACCACAATAACACAGGTTATCTGATAAATTCTACATGCACCGAAGTACACGGGCCACGTGATCACGATGCTCATACCTCTCAAATGAAACATCAAACAACAACACAAAAACACGTTGTTGAAGAAGTATGAGGTCGATATAAAGTGGAAATGTATTGACATTCTTCAATAGGCACTTAGTTATTAAAGTTTTAAGGGGCAGAACTATGACGTCATCTGCCCCAATAGCACTTAATTATAGGCTGTGTTATGTGATTGTTATTCATGTGATGATTGGCGGCTATGAATGATACCAAACCATAATAGAACACGAGTGTGTGTAATCCAGTGGTGGTGGACTTCACTCTTGCTCACCAGCCATGTAAACAGTACACAAGGCTCTCGTTAGGTGGCTCTAACTTAGGTTTTCTTGGAAAAAATATTTTCCTCTATTTTTGAAGTTTTGGGTTGTCAGCATATTCAAATATCATAGGAAGTTTGTTTTGAATAAACATTTGAATCCGTTTTCGAGTTAAGAGTTAGTGAAGTGTGTGAAATTTAGCAAACACATATCACATCTTAAACATACACTCTTTACTACATTTATTTCTAAGCAAATAAAGTTCATTATCTCACAAAATGCAGCAACGATCTACCAGACAATATTTATATCTTCATTTTCCTTTCGTTTACTGTAGGGTAAAGTTAAGTAACTCCGTTATACTAAGCTTTTTTGTTACTACGTATTTCAGAAATTTTAGCTTTCAGTTATTTCGATTCATTTCATGTTAAAGAGGGATACCCTACGGAACATTTTTGGCATATACTGTATCTTACAAATAATTATAAGTTATTTCGAGGTATTAACTAACAAAATCCGGTTCCGTAGTAGACGTAGGTAAAGCCGTGATATTCAAGTTACTTCTTGAGAGCATGGTGTTCACCATTCAGTGTACTTTTTAATCGTGAAAACTAATGTTTGATGTAATAAAAGTGTTCAGATTGTAGACTATAAGTTTTCATTACCCCATATTGAAACATTTCACTACACATTTTTTATAGAAAAATCACATTCTATTAAAAATATTCCATTGAACATATCTCAAGTCTCCTTAGTCACTATCAGATTCCTCACACCTATCACGCATAAAATAGACATTATCGGTACCAGAGATTACAAAACTGATAATCAATCCATTCGGCTCCATTCTTCCTCTCGGTGTCATCCGCCAGGAGTGCCACCTCACGCACCACAACCATCATCGTCATTGGTCTGGGGTCTGGAATTAGGTCTAGGCCAATCTATTGTGTCTATTTTGACACATTATCTTCACTTCAAATTCAGGTGACACTACGAATGGCTTTCCAATTTTTGCAAGGGTTGCACTTCCTGGATGTGCAGAATATTTTCGTTAAAGATCCCCTTCGGGGCAAAATTCCGGCACCCCGGCGTCTCTAAAAGCCAGTGTAGTTAAAAGGGACGTAAAACCAATAACATTATTATTATTATGCAGAATATTTTGTGCAATAATCCTTTAGTGTACTCCACGGGTTATTGAAACGTCTACTGGCCTTGTATACTGACCATCCTTCTACCTTCATCGACCTCAATGCTTCTTTAAGTGTTTCAGCTGTGTAGGAGCGAGCCTCTTGATTCCGTTTTGGCGCCATTTCAGCGTCCAACCAAAGAAAAACGTACTTATTGCTAAGCTCACACACCTTGCATGCGTAACACTACATGCATGTAAGTTTTGTATGCGAATGGTCTGCATCTTACCTCTGACTAGTGTTAAAATGAAACTAATACAATGAAACAGCCGTTTATAAGAAATTAAAATCCTCACCACAGATTTCACTGGATATGTATCACTCGTTGAAAGGTCAACTCTCTGTTAATATAATTTTTAAACATCATTGTGTTGGTCAAAGATAGAGCGCAAGGGCTTCCTGGATGTCTGGTTTCTACTGCCATCTGGTGGTAAAAACTTAGAACTTTTGGAATTGAACCTACGTAGTGATAGAGGAAATACGCTTTATCACGGTGTTACGTGATATCACGGAGTAACTTAACTCTACCCTACCTTCCTTCCCAGCCTTCAACTTTACTCTGCAAAATAAACATGCCCATAGCTTTTTTAACACTCAATTTATTTCTATATTATTTACGGTCGGGTCACATTTACCCATGGCGCCAATCCTCACGTGTCAATTTTTGGCTTACGTTAGTCGGAACAATCTGTAAACAATAAGGCGGAAAATCCACTTATTTTGGTGTAGCACAATCACATAGCTCAGGTTCTTGTTGATCCATATTTACGGTCTAGGGACACTTTGGTCATTAGCTCCTTTGTTCAAAGGAATTGAGGTAACTTCTTTGCCGCAGCTATCAAGGACAATAATAGTCTACTGTTACGAAAAATATTGTATTTTTCTGCAAGTTAAATTTGAACAAGAAGTTCCGTGAAGAATTATACAGCCTACTTTTCATGCCAATGATTATTCTACAGTATATGAACCTATCTAGAATAATGACGAAATTAAGTTGGTAATATCGAAATATCTAATTAGTTCAAAATATACCTGGTATAATGTAGCATAATAGAGCACTAAAGTTGGCAGCCCTGGTGACTGAATATATTCTTAGTTCCACCTCTTAAGGTACAGAATACAAAATTTGGTTGAAGTCCAATGGACGTTACATGCAGTTAGACACGGGATCTATCAGCACGCGTAAAAGCATGTTGTCAACAATACCATGCGTGTGCTGGTCAGAAATAATCTGAATTATTATGATATCTTGTTGTGCCAATTTTGGATGAAATCCATTTGTTAGTATAGAAGTTACATGTATTTTAAAATTGGACATAACAGCAGGCATAGAATCATGTTGGTAGCACCGCCTTGTATTAATTACTCCAAATTAATCTAGAATGTCAGGTGCTATACGTGTGCAAAGTATAGAGCTGTTGGCTTGCATAATTTCTCATATATTGATATTAGGGTAAAAAGAATATAGACAGCATTTATTAACAGTTGGCAGCCCTGATTGCTCTTAACAATACTTATAGTCATATCTGTTATGGTACACATTGCACATACGAAATGTGGTTGAAATCCAACGGATAGTATAGAAGTTACATGTATTTAAAAATTGGTACTATCAGCAGGCTTATAATCATGTTGGTAGAACTGACGTATATAAGTTACTCCAAATTAATCTAAAATGTCAGAATATACGTGTGCATAGTTTAAAGCTGTTGGCTTGCATACTTTCTGATATATTGGTATTTGGATTTAAAAAAATAGAGAGAGCAATTATTAACAGTCGGCAGCCCTGGTGGCTCTTAAGAATACGCTCAGTCATATCTGTTTATGTACAAATATTACATACAAAATTTGGCTGAAATCCAGTTGATAGTGTAGAAGTTATATGCATTTAAACATTGGTCCTATCAGAAGGCTTTAAATTATTTTGGCCACACTGTCATGGTTGGCCTCCTGGAAATTAAACTGAAATAGTATTATCTACATGTGTGCCAATTTTGGAATAGCTCCCATGCATATCCTGCAAGATATCCAACATGGAGCTCAAATTTAGAGTGCGTTTTTTCAGCAGTTGGTAGCACTGACATCATTTTCAAATATGCACATGAGCTATTCCGGTGCACATCTTTACTCATACTAAATTTGGTTTTGATTGCTGCAGCCGTTTAGGAGTTGATAGGGGGGGACACACACAGCCAGACAGACAGACAGAAGGACAGACAGACAGACAGACAGACACACATTTTCCCGGATCGATCTCATAAGACTACTTTTTCCTCATTTTTGCAAAATGTGAAAAGTAGGCAAAAAATATAAATAAACCTCATTTTATACTGGGAGTAGTGTAAAATAACTTCATTAAAATACGTACGACTACGACAAAAAGGGAGAGATACACTATGGGTCATAATGACCCGGCGCCATTCCTCGTGTTATATTTTTCACGCTTGCTCTCAAGGGTTAAGAATTGTTTAATTGTAATGTTGGTAACAGTATTGCGTTTTCATTAAATTAACTATCTGTTACACACTAAACATTTGGCATGCCCTTTATAAGCTGTACAGAAGAATGACATTTCCCATTCCGCTTTAAAGACTGCTACATCAACACTCCTTTTAATAAATGCTGTTCATATTTTTTACCCTAATATCAATATATCAGAAAGTATGCAAGCCAACAGCTCTATACTTTGCACACGTATAGCACCTGACATTGTAGATTAATTTGGAGTAATTAATACAAGGCAGTGCTGCCAACATGATTCTATGCCTGCTGATATGTCCAATTTTAAAATACATGTAACTTATATACTAACAAATGGATTTCATCCAAAATTGGCACAACAAGATATCATAATATTTCAGATTATTTCTGACCAGCACACGCATGATATTGTTGGCAACATGCTTTTACGCGTGCTGATATATCCAGTGTCTAACTGCATGTAACGTCCATTGGACTTCATCCTAATTTTGTATTCTGTACCTTAAGAGATGGAACTAAGGATATATTCAGTCACCAGGGCTGCCAACTGTAGTGCTCTATTAGGCTACATTATACCAGGTATATTTTGAACTAATTAGATATTTCGATATTACCAACTTAATTTTGTCATTATTCTAGATAGGTTCATATACTGTAGAATAATCATTGGCATGAAAAGTAGGCTGTATAGTTCGTCACGGAACTTCTTGTTTTTTATGCTGTTCAGACATGACCACTGCGAAACTGATTTACTTACACGCTGTCAACAAAGCGTATTGGACTAGACTAGACTGATCGATCGGTTGCACACTTCAGCGTGCTCAGCCAGCCAAGCTCCTCCCACCAAAGCGCTCGGAGCACAGGCTTAGAACGCGGACGGAGCGCTAGCGCTCGGGGAGCGCTGTCTGGATGGCCCTGCGCTAAAGTGCATGTTTCACAAAACTCAAGCTCCTAAACCAGAGGGAGTTAGAATGCGTGTTTTGTACCAAAATCTTCCAAATCGTCTCAATAGTACAGGAAAAATCTTGCGTTTCTTGATAAGTCAGCGAAAATATATTTGTTTATAAAGTGCTTTTAAACAGATAAACAAGATGATTGCCCCTGGCAGAACTCTTTCGCCTACAGCCTGAAAAGCACTAGAGCCGGGCGGGTAGTATGTACACACGGGGTGCACACAAGACAGATAGCACCTGGCAGAACTGTGTCGCGTACAGCCCGCATAGAACTAAAGCCGGGCGGGTAGTCTGATGACATGGGGCGCACACAACCCAGATATCCCCTGGCAGAGCTGAGTCACGTACAGCCTGCATGGCACTAGAACCAGGCGGGTAGTCTGTACACATGGGGCACACATAACCCAGATAGACCCTGACATAACTGTGTCACTTAGAGCCCACATAGCAGTAGCGCCGAGCGGGTAGTCTGTGCACATGGGGCGCACACAATCCAGATTGCATCTGGAAGAACTGTGTCGCGTACAGCCCGCATAGCACTAGAGCCGGGCGGGTATCCTGTTAACATGGGGGGCACACAACCCTGATTGCCCCTGGCAGAACTGTGTCGCGTTCAGACCACATAGCACCAGCGCCGAGCGGGTAGTCTGTACACATGCGGCGCACACAACCCAGATAGCCCTTGGCAGAACTGTGTCACTTAGAGCCCACATAGCAGTAGCGCCGAGCGGGTAGTCTGTACACATGCGGCGCACATAACCCAGATAGACCCTGACATAACTGTGTCACTTAGAGCCCACATAGCAGTAGCGCCGAGCGGGTAGTCTGTACACATAGGACACACATAACCCAGATAGACTCTGGCAGAACTGTGTCGCGTACAGCCCACATAGCACTAGTGCCGGGCGGGTAGCCTGTACACATGGGGCGCAAACAACCCATTGTGCGAGAGTTCCCGTACGGGTCCGCTAGTCTCTACTTAGTATAAAACAAAGTCCCCGATTCTTGGATGTTACGGGTAAACTTGAGAACCACTGGATGGATTTTGATGCGGTTTTCACCATTCTGTAAAGGATATCTCAAGGATGATTTCTGTAGAAAATAATTTATTTATGATCAAAGGAAGCCGAGCAGTAACGATTTCAGTAGAAAACTCGAAAAGAAACCTGGCGTCCGAGCGCTTTTTAAGCTTACGCTGGTCACACCGTTAAAAATATCTACATACTATGAGTGTAAGAATTGTTCAGCATGAAAAGTTCTACAACAAAGTCCGCGAGAGCATATGTCTATCTTCAATACATCGCCCACTATAAGTGTTTTTTCGTTTTAATTTCTTCCAACCATGTCCATTCAAATACTGAGGCGACAGTTTACGAGCAAGCTAAGGGCGAGTCTGTTATCTCTGTTACAGCCTAGCTTGCGGGTGAGCATATTGCCCCAGATACAGCCAGCAGCAAACCGTTGAGTCGTGTTGAGTTAAGACTTCAGAGAAGGGTGGTTGTGTTTGGACTTTCCCTGGAAGTGCAACTCGGGTTTTCTTCATTTCGCCTGTTAAACACAGTAGTTAGTTAGTTAGTTATTGTTGTTTTAAGGGGCGGAACTACGAGGTCATCTGCCCCTGTTAAACACAGTCAAGTTAAGATTGGACGGAAGGGGGATTTGAGTTTCATTCACCTCGCCATTCCCTGGAAGTCCAACTCTCATTTCGCCTGTGAACTTTTCGTTCCGCAAAATTCACAATTTAAGATTGGACGGAAGGGGGTTTATATTATATTAAATTATACTGATTGGCGGATAATCTCTACTTAGTATAAAACAAAGTCCCCGATTCTTGGATGTCACGGGTAATCTCGAGAACCAGTGAATGGATTTTGATGCGCTTTACACCATTCTGTAAAGGATATCTCGAGGAAGGTGATTGTAGAAAATAATTTATTTATGACCAAAGGAAATAAAGCACTAACGATTTCAGTGAAAAGGTCGAAAAACAAGATTTTCAGTAATGAACATATAACCTACTTTCTCGTAAATCTATGAGTGGGCCTATAGTTATAACTCGTTGTTTTTATCAAAGAGTATAATAGAATCATTTCTTGGTTGAAGACCTTAGAAACTATTTACCTCTACCAAACACCACAACCTCGATAAAAAAAACTGCTGCCCTCATTGAAGAAAGAAAGAAAGAAAGAAAGAAAGAAAGAAAGATAAGAAGTACCTCAAGAATGTTATGGATCTGGATACATAATCGACCGGACTGGCTGCGTGGCTCAGCGATAATATTCTCGCTTGCTGTGCTCTAGGTTGCAGGTTCGTATCCTGGCGCAGTCAGCTGGCATTTGAGGGTGCACAAATGTGAGGGAACCGTGTCAGTAGATTTACTGGCACGTTAAAGATCCCCTTCGGGGAAAAATTCCGGCACCGCGGCGTCTCTAAAAGCAACAGTAGTTGAAAGGGACGTAAAACCAATAACATTATTATTATTATTATTATTATTATTGTTATTATTATTATTATTATAATTATTATTACATAATCGACCTGACGTGGGCAACATCCAACTTTGAGTTGTGGCATGTGTTTACACGTCTGGCTGTGCATGGCTTTCAGAACCCTAATTGAATTAACAAATCTTTCCATGACCCTACAGAGACGTGTGTATACCAACTATGTGGATATTTTCGATTGCTATTTGGCTGCAATAAAATTATTAATTAATATCCTGAACGGCTAGAGTTCAGGTACTATGTGAAATCGTTTTGTTCTTTACTTTAAATAACATTTTCAAATAACGCACAATAGGCTGTTACAAACCTTTTAAATTAAAATGTAAAAATGTATCGTAGTTTCATGTTGTCATTCTTAAATTCGATGCGCATAGAATGCCAATGGAATGGTATACTAATCAATGGTGTCCCACGAAGACCAGTCGTGACATCTGGTGGAGAAGTATCGAACAAGACAATCCTAACAGGGCGACTGCATTCTAGCGGCCATAAAATAAACTTTTAAATAAAATCTGTAGGCCGGCGTGCAGTTCGCCGCCAGTTGGCCACGATAATTCTCTATTTTTGCTGCTAGATGTCTCGTACAAATCTGCTGGCGAATTATGTTTTAATTAAATATATATTTTCCATCGTATTATGCACAATATAACGCTTAATTTTAAAACGTCTGAGTCATTACAAAACAATATATATAACAAATTTCAAGCAAAAAAAACTAACTCTGATGGGGTTTGAACCATAGCCATAATTGTGATAGGCCAACGCTTTCCCACAGAGCCAAACGTGCCAACCAACATCGTCCGATATCAAATGAGTTACATAGAACGTGTTAGCAAATAATGATTTAGACTAATCGATTTCATCAGTGGAGTATATTATTAATATAAAAGCATTTCATACAAAGTTTATTTATTTTGTATCAGTACGCTATATTGCATGCAATACTCAAATTAGTGAAATATAAGTCAGGCTCAAGATATCCGCTGCCACCTTGCATTGTAACTGAGACGTCTCAGCTTTTTAAAATCACTTATGCACTATAGTATTACAAAATACAGATTTAATTTTGAACGTGTCTCTTCCATAAGAACAGTTAAAACGATTCTCGGCTCGATAATCGGATTTGGTGGGTCCCATTATATGGATTACTAGCTGCAGTACCCGTGATTCGCTACGCGTCATAAATAAATTAAAATGTGAAGGTGACAGTTAAAACAGGGGATAGGCGAGATGCTGCGCAGAGGGAGATTAAGGATGGAACATTTTGTCCAACTACACCGCTCGGCGTTGACCGTGTTTTATAGCACAAATTTAGGTTTTACTCGCTAACCGTTGGAGATACCTTTCGGATAGAAAATGTAATTTTAAACCTCGTATATGCCATCAAAAGTTTGCTATTTCTTAGCGTTCTCTTTTTATTTGAAATGGAAATATGAAAGTTTGAAACCAAAGGGTGTAGTGACGTCACTAAAATGGTCGCCATCTTTAAATAGTGCAAATTATTGAAATCAAAAGTAACCTATATGTTAACCAGGTAAATCAGCTACTTCCGTGTAAAATTCATGTAAATCGGACCCGTGGTATGCGTGATTGAGTAATACACACACACACCATCTCATTTTTAGTCTCGCTTCGCTCGCGTCATAGTCGTGTCATATTGTTATTCAATGAAATGCAGGTTTAACCCCGTTAACACCCCTTTAGAACCTGAATATCCAAAAATCCCTCCTTAGTAGACATTTTCGACACACAACAAACATATCCCCAAAATATCATTCTTCTAACTTTAATAGTTTTGGTTGGTCGATGAGAGAGAACATCCAAAAATCCTTCCTTAGTGGACGTTTTTCTTCCAGAATTTCACCCCTCCCCATAGGCCCATTAAATTGTATTTATGAAAAGACGGTCGAACACCTAATTATTTTATTTATTTATTTATTTATTTATTTATTTATTTATTTTTAAGCTGATTGATTTCCTCCGAGTTTCAAACACCTCGCTTATGTCGTTTAAGAGATACACGCTCCGTTAGGAATCTTTCAAACCCCACTTTTCATCCCTTTCACCTTATAATATACACTACATCGAAAAACCATTAGACATGTGTCAGCTTATTTTAATGATTAGAATATATGCCAAGTATCACATCCCCAAATGAAACCACTCGTGAGATATTGTTAATCAATGAAATGCACATTTACCCCTTAACACCTCTTTAGAATCTGAATATCCAAAACTCTTTCCTTAGTGGACGTTTTCGACATACAACGAACATATCCCCAAAATTTCATGTTTCTAACTTCAATAATTTTGGCTGGGCGATGATGAGTGAGTGAGTCAGTCAGGACATTTTCTTTCAATTATTTTTGATAATTTCACCCCTCCCCATGAACCCCTTAAATTGGATTTATGAAACAAACGGTCGAACACCTATTTACTTATTTAAAGCTGTTTTCCCCCTGAGTTTGATGAGTGAGTAAGTGAGTCAATCATTTAGGACACTTTCTTTCCTGCCCCCCCCCCCCAGAATTTCACCCCTCTCCAAGGGCCCCTTAAATTGGATTTATGACAAAACGGTCGAACACCTATTTACTTGTCTTTAAAGCTGTTTTTCCCGTCGAATTTCAAACTTCTCGCCAATGTCGTTTCAGAGATACACGCTCCGTTAAGAATCGCTCACCCCCCAATTTTCACCCCTTTCACCTCATAATATACACCACATCGATAAACCCTTAGACATATGTCTGATTATTTTTAATGATTAGTTTATATACCGAATAACACATCCCCAAAGAAACAACTCATGAGATATCGTTATTCAATGAAATGCACGTTTACCCCCTTAACACCTCTTTAAAACCCGAATAAACAAAAATCATTCCTTAGTTGACGTTTTCGACACACAGCGAACATATTCCCAAAATTTCATGTATCCAACTTGAATAGTTTTCGTTGGGCGTGATGAGTGAGTGAGTCAGACAGGACATTTTCTTTCAATTATTTTTACCAGAATTTCACCCGTCCCCACGGGCCTCTTAAATTGGATTGATGAAAAAACGCTTGAACACCTATGAACTTGTTTTTTAAGCTGTCTTTTTCCCCTGAGTTTGATGAGTGAGTGAGTTAGTCAGTCAGTTAGGACACTTTCTCTCCTTTTTCCCCCAGAATTTAACACCACCCCATTGGCCCCTTAAATTAATTTATGAAAAAACGGTCGAACACCGATTTACTTACTTTTTAAGCTGATTTTTTTCGCTGAGTTTCAAATTTCTCGCCTATGCCGTTTAAGAGATAGGCCTACACGCTCCGTTAGGAATCCTTCAACCCCCACTTTTCACCCCTTTCACCACATAATAATACACCACATCGAAAAACCCTTAGACAAATGTCTGCTTATTTTTAATGATTAGTTTATAATCCGAGTATCACATCCACAAATGAAACCACTCGTGAGATATTGTTATTCAATGAAATGCAGGCTTAACCCCCTTAAGACCCCTTTAGAACCTGAATATCCAAAAATCCTCCCTTAGTGTACGGTTTTGATATACAACAAACATATCCCCAAACTGCCATGTTTCCAACTTCAATATTTTTGGCTGGGCGATGATGAGTGAGAGAATGAGTCAGGACATTTTCTTTCATTTTTTTCCTTCAGAATTTCACCCCTCCCGATGAACCCCTTATATTTGATTGTTCAAAAAAACTGTCGAAAAGCTATTTACTTACTTTAAAGCTGTTTTCCCCCCCTAAGTTTGATGAGTGAGTCAGTCAGTCAATCAGTTAGGACACTTTGTTTTCTGCCCCCCCCCCTCCCAGAATTTCACCCCTCCGCATGGGACCCTTAAATTGAATTTATGAAAAAACGGTCAAACACATATTTACTTATTTTTATCCTGAATTTTTTCCGCTGTGTTTCAAACTCCTCACCTATGTCTTTTAAGAGATACACGCTCCGTTAGGAATCTTTCAATCCCCACTTTTCACCCCTTTCACCTCATAATTTACACCACATCGAAAAACCCTCAGACACGTGTCTTCTTACTTTTTAATGATGAGTTTATATGCCGTGTATCACATTCCCCAATGAAACCAATCGGGAGATATTGTTATTCAATGAAATGCAGGTTTAACCCCCTTAAGACCCCTTTAGAACCTGAATATCCGAAAATCCACCCTTAGTAGACGGTTTTGACAAACAATGAATACATCCCCAAACTGTCATGTTTCTAACTTCAATAATTTTGGCTGGGCGATGATGAGTGAGTGAGGGAGTCAGGACATTTTCTTTAAATTTTATTTTTTCAGAAATTCACCCCTCCCCATGAACCCCTTATATTTGATTTATGAAAAAAAAACTGTCGAATAGCTATTTACTTACTTACATACTTACTTTTCCCCTGAGTTTGATGAGTGAGTCAGTCAGTCAATCAGTTATGTCACTTTCTTTCCTGTTTTCGCCCCCCCCCCCAAAAAAAAAATTTCACCCCTCCCCGTGGGCCCCATAAATTGGATTTATGAAAAACCGGCCAAACAGATATTTACTTCTTTTTTATGTTGATTTTTTTCGCTGAGTTTCAAACTCCTCGCCTATGTCGTTTAAGAGATACACGCTCCGTTAGGAATCTTTTAATCCCCACTTTTCACCCCTTTCACCTCATAATATATACCACCTCGAAAAACCCTCAGACACATGTATTCTTATTTTTAATGATTAGTTTATATGCCGAGTATCACATCCCCCAATGAAACTAATCGGGAGATATTGCTATTCAATGAAATGCAGGTCTACCCCCTTAACACCCCTTTAGAACCTGAATATGCAAAAATCCTCTCTTAGTGGGCCTTTGCGTCCCTTGAGGAAGCTGCATACCAAATTTCATTCTAATCCGTTCGGTGGTTTCTGAGATTTCGTGATGAATGAATGAGTGAGTGAGTGAGTGGTATTTGACAAATATATAGTAGAAGATGGTGTCAAGTCTTTGTTATGCTAAACTCGGTTGACAGTGCTGTGTGAGTAGTTGAGTAACTAACGGGATTTCAAGTAAAGATCCTCATTTTCTATACCGGTAGTGCAGAGCGCGAATGGCATCCAGTCGGCCGTGTCTCGACTTGAGCTATGTTGCCTTGGAAACTATCTGCCTTGCCATTCCTTCATGAGTATATTTTATGGTTTGATTAGCCTGTGCTTGAGTGCAAAAGGGCCGAAATCAGAAGAATGAGAAAGACTATCGAAAATTCATGTAGCCAGCGGTTCGTTCGGGGTCCTAAACTATGTGTATGCAAAATGTGGTTGAGATTGGTGGAACGGTGTAGATTTGTATACGGAACAGACCCACATACATACATACATACATACATACAGACTTTCACTTTTATATATAAGATAAAGTTTGCATAATTCGCACGGCCGCCATCCTGAAATGGTACGGCAGATGACCTTGTAGTTTGGTCACAAGACGCGTCCAATATGAAGGCATGTTGTTACCAAATTTGGTAGAGATCGGATGATTTGGTTAGTCGTTATTTGATTTTACGTTTTGAACGTTTAAGTAGCCGCCATTCAGTTTTGGTAAAGATGGCGGCGATATAAAACGTGACACTGAGGTGCCCTTTGCAAGTTCTACCTCTGTACCAAATTTCATTCAATTCGGTTTCACCGTGTTTGAATTGATATGGGGGAGGACAGACATTCAGGGTACACACTCACTCACTCACACACACACACACACACACACACACACACACACAGACAGACACACAATTTTTAGCCCAGTGTAGATCTCATAAGTCTACTTTCATTTTTTGTAAAAATCGAAAGTAGGCTAAAAAAAACTGGCGCCCGTGCGCTTTTTGAGCTTACGCTGGGCAAACCGTTAAAAATATCTGTATACTATGAGTGTATGAATTGATCAGCATGAAACGTTCTACAAAAAAGCCCGGGAGAGCATATCTCTATCTTCAATACATCGTCTACTATTAGTGTTTTTACGTTTTCATTTCTTCCAACTATCTCCATTCAGTTACTGAGTCGACAGTTTACGAGCTACCTAGGGACAAGTCTATGACCCCAGTTACAGCTTAGCTAGCGGACAAGCTTATTGCCCCCAGATACAGCCTGCAGCAAACTGTCGAGTCGTGTTGAGTTAAAAACTTTAGAGAAGAGTGGTTGTGTTTGGAGTTTCCCTGGAAGTGCAACTCGGCTTTTCTTCATTTCGCATGTGAACTTTTCGTTCCGCAAAATTCACAGTCAAGTTATGATTGGACGGAAGGGTGATTTGTCTTTCATGCACCTCGCCATTCTTAAATTACGTCTGACAAGAATTTGTTGCAAATGCCTCTCCATGATAATATAATTAATAGTCCAGTCAGTGAGTTTAACCCATCATGCCGAGACGTAAAACGGATATTGGCCGTTGTTCATTGACATTGGAAAAGAAAAGCGTTTATCACATAATGCATTCATTACTGTTGCCGGGCGAAGCCGGGTCGGGTTGCTAGTTAGCCTACTTTCGATTTTTGCAAAAAATGAAAGTAGACTTATGAGATCAACACAGGGCGAAAAAAGTGTGTCTGTCTGTGTGTGTGTATGTGTGTGTGTGAGGCTGTGTGTGTGTGTGTGTGTGTGTGTGTGTGTGTCTGTGTGTGTGTGAGTGTGTGTACTCTGAATGTCTGTCCCCCCCTATCAATTCGAACACGGTGAAACCGAATTGAACGAAATTTGGTACAGAGGTAGCACTAGTAAAGGACACCTCAGTGTCATACTTTATATCGCCGCCATCTTTACCAAAACAGAATGGCGGCCACTCAAATGTTCAAAACGTAAAATCAAATTACGGCTAAACTAATCATCCGATGTCTACCAAATTTGGTGACAACATACCTTTATATAGGACGCGTCATTCACCCAAAATTCAAGGTCATCGGCCATGCCATTTCAGGATGGCGGCCGTGTGAATTATGCAACCATTTTAATAAATAGCTTAAGACCCACCAATTCCGATTATCGAGCCTAGGGGGGTTTAAGCTATCCTGAAGGTCGTGATCCGTTATTTATTATAATTTAATATTATAATATTATACAGTATGAGTGGCTTAAAAGAGCTGAGCCGTTTGTGTCACACGACAAGATGGCAGCTGTCCTCATGTGCCTGTCTTATATTTCAGTAGTTTTAGTATGTTGTATGTGATATACCGTACTGATACAATAATATAAACTTTGTATGAAATGATCTTTAATGACGATGTACTGCAGTGAAGAAATCGTTTATTTAAAGTCATTATTTGCCAACAGTTTGTATCTAATATGTCAGTTAAGAACACCTGACGTCATGGATACGGTTAGCTCTGGGCTAGCATGTTAGTCTGACACGCAGTTGACTGGGGATCGAATACTGCTACAGTTAGGTTTTTTTTTTTTCTTGAATTCTTTTACAAATGATGTGCACGAGCTTTTCCCACAGATACTGAATAAAATGTCATTTAGCTCAAAGGAGAGGATAAAGTATACACTCGTATATTAATAAAATCACAGTCCCAGCATCGCACATAAACAGAAGACATTAGAAAAAGGAGAATAGAAGAACTAGATACACGTTGTCATTAACCACAGCCTTCTTAATGCCTCTGTACGGTGCTGTCCTCTTGTGGGTTATGTGGGTAATATTGTTCCAAACATAACGCTGTGTAAATGCCTGAGCTGGCCTCCTGAAGTATGGCAATTTTGTAATACTGGTAGTTCAACTATTAGCCACGATCGCGCTCCGAATACCTTTAAACACTGCCAGCTGGATCGCCTCCCTCTTGGCTACTTTAAACTGCCTACTCATTCAACACCCATAGAACACTGCCATCGTAGTACATTACGATGGCAGTGCATAGGCGTACAAGATAAAGATTAATTCACTGATAGGTCGCAGCACCACCTACTGTGATTGGGGCGGAAGATGATTGGGGCGGAAGATTCTTAATTTTGCAGGCTGGCTTAATATAGAGATTAACGGACGTGAATGCATTACAATAAGTTAGTAGTTTTGTTATTCAATCATCATAAAGTATATAATATTGATCTTGACACTTACTGGCTTATTATCAATATAAAAGAAAACAAACAATGCATTGTGGTTGGGGTGATTGTTTTAGGGATGAGGACAAAGAGTCATAAAGATACCCATACATTTAGGAGAAAGTAGGCTATATGTTCTTTGCTGAACATCTTGTTTTATCTTATAAAAGAAAATGCTGATAAATTTTCATAACAATTGATTGAGTAGTTTGTGTGCTGGGAGCATATTAAGAAACTGAACTGATTGTTCCAACTATTCAGATTCACATCCAAGAAGTGTAGTGATAGAAACTCGACTGTTACTGATGAAGGAATTCATGCGTCTATACATAAAATGAACTCACACTTCCGAGCGAGGTGCGCCATGAGCGTGATGGGCACCATCTTGACAACGCTGTACAGCTTTCCCCGGAGCGGCTAGATGGTGAACCATGTCTTATTTCCCCGTACAAATACAAACCGATATAAAATAATTGAATTAATTTACGTATTTCACAGTCATACAGCATAACGTTTTGATGTATAAGGATTACAACGCGATCATGTACTAAATTTTCCAACGGCCCCGAGCCGAGAAAAAGTTACCTCACAAAAATAATAACCACTTTCTTTCATGGACACACAAAATGTTAAAATTAATAAACCGGTTATACAACATTCCAATGTATATTGTGTAAAAAATTTCGAGTTGATCGGATTAGGGGTTTGTGCGATAATAATTCTTAAATGTGACGCATGGTTGAAACACCTTTAAAAATGGGCACGTTTTGTGTTCCAACTGCGATAAAAAATATTAAAATATTAAAATATAAATTATAAATTCCAAATCTACATGAACTAACGTAAAACAGAATGACGAAAATGATGATGCTATTGGATTTTATGTAGGTCTATTGGTTACTTCACAAACAACCTTCAAACTCGTGCGCTCATAATATTTTGGTCGACAGTAAGTGTGGGTGTACATGAAATGGGCGCAATGGTGGGGAAATGAGTTTATCACCATTCCTGGATTGTGTATACATTCAACGAGATATTATATTGGTTGGTAGGTTCCTCAGTTTAGGGGCTGCGACAACGCGGTCATGTAGCCCCATGTACTTCAGGTGTGTGTAGAATCTGTCTGATAACCGGTGTTAATTGTGATGACTGTATTAGTGTATGTTATCTGTTTTTAATTCAAGTAAGGACTGCAGACATTGAATTTTCAAGTAGTTCCTACTTTTGCCGCCAAACACAACCGTCAACAACTACTAGTTTAGAACTTGGTTACTAGATGCCACCGCAGTCGGCTCCTGGCGACGAACGTAGGAACCAAAGAGCGTTTGTCAATTGCTTAAAATATAATTTAGCTTCACACAGGTGTAATTAGTGAAAGGTTCTTTAACATGACATAAATCTATGACATGGGACCACCGGTTTTTCCCCTCCGAAGGAAGGCATACTGAGGGATATTTAACGCTCTTAAAAATTCCGACAACTTCGGCCGGGTTTGAACCCGCGATCTTGGGCAAAGAAACTCAGCATGTTACCAACTACGCCACCGAAGCCGCCTCAGATATTATATTACTTTATTTGCTGTGTTCATAGTATTTCATAAATGCTAGACGTTTCACTTGGAGCCTTACTTGGGTTATCGATAGAAGAATGTAATCTATAGGACTCGGATTTTTAGGTAAATAAATATTTTTTTTTATGTAAATACATATTTTAAGCATTTTTCCTATAAATACATAAATTCCTGCTTTTCACTTATTAGCACATAAAAATACATAATATTTACATTTTTTAAAATCAGTATGCTAGATCTTTCAGTTCATTGCATTTTTGTTCTGTGTTACTTCAACGGGGAAGAACATGTGAGCTATCTAATCTTCATGCAGAGCGTATGTCAGCTTGCTGCTGTGTTATTCGTAACTTGCCGCTCCGTGCCACTCACTGTAGAAGCCGGGGATTTTCTTGTCCAAAACCATATTGCACCACGTGCTAGACCTACCTGGAACCAGTGTCACATGCAGTTCATTTCTGGGACTGTGAAGTGTAAGGCAGTTCTACGATGCCTAAAGTAAAATCAGCTACAAGTTATCGTCTGTTGCAGAATTTAAGGATAATTTTACTTCTGATGAGGGCGTTCTGTTCTACCAACCATGTGGGAAAGCAATCAAAGCTGAACGGCGATCTCAAGTTACACAACACCTCAAGGGCAAGAAAAATATTGCTGCAGTTTCGCGCCTTCAGAATAAATGTTTTGTGATAATCGACGGTCATTTGTGTAGGCCTATCTCATTGTATATTGTAATGCTTCAGCAGTCAGCGAGACACAGAATAAATTACATTCGTGAGTACTGCATATTGTTTATATTCACATTAATAAACTAAATTATAATTACATATTTTTACTTTTTTGTCACATATTTCAGGTATTTTTAATACATTAAAAAATATTTTCCAGTTTTTTAGCACCTAGAAATCCGAGCCCTAGTAATCTAGTTGGTTATTGAGGTTTTAAGGGGTTGAATGCCTTTGAATGTGATCTAATAGTCTCCAAACAAAAAGTAAGATTTATGTCTGAACGTTTTAGAATTTTTGTCTCAAGGTTTGTATTTATTTTGGATAAAATAACAAAATTTACCCTCAGTTTAATGTTTGTCTCTTGTTATGGCATGGCGTAAAAACTACTGGAGCGAATGGCATCAATATTCGTATTTAAGCAGAAGACAACCTTTTATAATCCTAGGGTACAAATTAAAAGAATGTGAGGGGGTTAGGAGAAAGTCTGAAATGTTACCAGTAGTGCAATTGCGCAATTAATATCAACCTATCAACATGTGGCTGCAGACTTACTGATATCGCGTCAGGAGATGGCAGTCCAACACGCTGTGACGGGGTGCGGGGGGTCTTGTAGTACGCATGCGCGGCCCTCATATTCCAAACTAAATATATCGGCTTCGCGCATGCCAATCGCTCTTATTGCAGCACACGACACGCAGCCAGTGAAAGAAGGAATGTGCTGAGTGAGTGAAACAAGTAGTGACTAACTTAATGTTTTTGGAATGCGCGATACGCAGAGAGCGGGAAGACAAGTGCAGTTCAAACCAAACTGCCAACTCCTGGCGCGATATCAGTAATTATGATTTCGTGGAATGCACTCGAGACGGCTGCAAATCACTCGTTGTTTGGCGGCTGTAAATGACTCATTGCTTCCTCGATAAGGCGAGAAACAAATTATGCTGCTATGCTTGTGTCTCAATCATACATTTATTAGAAAAGCTATACCGCAGGTTGGTAGACAGTGTCCGCGTTATAACTACGTCACCAGTTCAAGGAAAGGTATATCCACTGTACTAGCCTCAGCAAAAACATTTCACAAATCGGCAAAACTACACACACTGGCAATAGTGTGCCGAGTGCATTAGGCTAAGTCAGCCGTCAAAACACCCGAGCCCCAAAGTGTGGGGTAATGTCACGTGAATATGAGTAGAAGCTTTGACGGCTTGAATTTTCAGAAATGCTACTTACCGTGGCTTACTGGCAGAGATATAATGCGAGGACTGTACATTCTACAGTTTTTGGCCTACGCAAGCTACTTAAACTGTCTATACACTGGCTGCGTGGCGCAGCGGTAATGTCTGATGTGCCCGAGTTTGCGGATCGAATCCTGGCGCAGTCAGTTGGAGGATTTTCTGGCACCCCAGCTCGACGTCTTTTAAGTCCTCAGTAGTTAACAGGGGGCGTAGAACCAATAAAATTATATATTTTCAGCCTGCTTTTCACATTCTGCAAATATCATTAAAAGTAGACTTCTGAGATCAATCCGGGCAAATGTGTGTGTCTGTCTGTATTGTCTGTCCTTCTGTCAATGCATGTGAGATTTTCGAAGAGAAATGCCATGTCGTGTGGTTCGGATTCCACGTAAAAGGAGGTCACGTGGCTCATGATCACAAGATTAACGGTCACGGTAAACTACAAGCTTTTCTCTGTCTGTATGTCTGTCTGCCTGTTTTTCTATGCGTGTGTGTCCCCGTAACATCTTCTTACTGACTGCAGTTATGGAAACCAAATTTGGTATCGATAAAGACCTATACCAGAACATCTCACGACCATATTTGAAAATGATGTCAGTGCTACCAACGGCTGAAAAATCACAATAGAAATTTGAGCTATAGTTGGATCTCTGAAAGTAATGCATGGGAGCTGTTCCAAAAGTAGCTCACATATAGGCTAGATATTGATATTTCGCATTAAATTCAGAAGCTCGTACATGGTAGTGTTGCCAACAGGATTCTACACGTGTTGGTATGTCCAATATTTATAAGGATGTAACTTCCAGACTATAATTTAGATTTCAACCGCATTTCGCATGTGCTTTGTGTACCGCAACAGATATGACTAAGGTTCGGATGCTAAGGAAAAGTCATATTTTTTTCCTGAGCTCATTTTACCCGAAATAAGAAAAATAAGTTTGAATGATGGGTCCCTGACCACGTTTAAAGCAATTTGATGTTGCCTATAAATGCATATTTCGGCCATTTTTATTGTTTTGTTCATATTTGGTCATATTGTAGTGATATAAGGTCATATTTGATTATAATTGCAGCATTTGTGTTTACACTGAGCTGTCGTTAACAAGGCCGTGTTATCTGCGTCGAGTTTCAAACACAGGATTTCCAAATAGTGTAAGTAGTGGGGTAGTGGGGGAGCTGCTTACCTTTTTATTGAGCCACCCTCGTATTTGCCCCGAACCTGATATCTCGCTAACCAAACATGGGATTAGAACATACAGGGTGTCCTAGCATTGGTAGAAATGCCCCCTACTTTCCTATAGCCTCTTTATTTAATTAAAAGGCCAAAACTAAAAGGTCATTCGCGAGTAGTGGGGTAGTGTTGGTTTCCTGAAGTCGCGCTCGTGCTTGAATATGTATGCCTATGTTGGGAAAGGGTTATGTGGTGGGGGAGGAGTAGGGTCGAGTGAGGGGTCGTTTAGATGGTATTTTTTCCGCTCTAGATGATGGTGAGGTTATTTTTTAAAATGGATGGAATTGGGAAACGCCATTTGGGGTAAACATGTTGTTTTTTGACATTTTGGCGATGAATGTTTTTTTTATACGCATGCGCACTTGAGGAGTTTTGTAAGAGGGCGGGCTTTTTAAATGATGATTTATTAATGAGTGTTTTTAATATGTATTGAAATAAACCATAAAAACTAATAGGTCATCGGCTTTTGACTATCTCGCTAACCAATAATCGGATTTAAACGTATGAGGTGTCGTAGGACTCGTGGTGAACTCTCATTTTCTATGGACGGGGTATATTCACTCCAAAATAAAAACTACCCTTACCCGGGGGATGAAATAGTAATTTATTTTTGTATACCTACGAACTTGGCGGTTTTTGTAAAAGAGCGGGCTTTTTAAATGATGATTTATAAATGAGTGTTTTTAATACGTATTTAAATAAACCAAAAAAACTAATAGGTCATCGGCTTTTGACTATTTCGCTAACCAATAATCGGATTTAAACGTATGAGGTGTCGTAGGACTCGTGGTGAACTCTCTTTTTCTATCGAAGGGGTATATCCACCCCAAAATAAAAACTACCCTTACCCGGGGGATGAAATAGTAATTTATTTTTGTATACCTACGAACTTGGCGGTTTTTGTAAGAGGGCGGGCTTTTTAAATGATGATTTATAAATGAGTGTTTTTTTTAATACGTATTTAAATAAACCATAAAAACTAATAGGTCATCGGCTTTTGACTATCTCGCTAACCAATAATCGGATTTAAACGTATGAGGTGTCGTAGGACTCGTGGTGAACTCTCTTTTTCTATCGAAGGGGTATATCCACTCCAAAATAAAAACTACCCTTACCCGGGGGGTGAAATAGTAATTTTTTTTTGTATGTGCGCGCACGGACGGGTTTTTTCAAAAGGACCTAACTATACGTTTGTTAATATTTTCTGAACCCCTCATGGGATTTTGCCATAGGCAGTATCCTAACCCTGGGGGTGACGCCCCGTTTTTGAATGTAGGATTTATTTTTGTCGAAAGGGCCTAACGACACTTTTGTTCATATCTCGCGAACCAATCATGCTAGGGACTTGTATGAGGGGTCCTAGCACTTGGGGCAACATTCCCTGTTTGGGGGTGAAACTACCCCCCAAAATTGAAAAATCCCTATCTCGGAAACGAAGAATCCTAAAATTAAGTGTGATAGCTTAAAAAATAGGGGATGATATGGGCTTTTACCTCGATGGATCATTTCACCCCTAAAACAGTAAATAGTCATGTTATGGGGGAAAAAACGTGTTAAACACCTAAAAATGATAAATGAACCTAAGATCTTTTGTTTTTGATGAAAAATAGCAGGGGGGTGAAACTACCCCCCAAAATTGAAAAATCCCTATCTCGGAAACGAAGAATCCTAAAATTAGGTGTGATAGCTTAAAAAATAGGTCATGATATACGCTTTTACCTGGATAGGTCATTTCACCTCTAAAACAGCAAATAGTCATGTTATGAGGAAAAATGTGTTATACACCTAAAAGCATAAGCATCTTTGTGAAACCATGCTTTAATGGACATGTGTATGGAGGATGATTGTTGTTATTATTATTATTAGGTAATTATGGATTAATGTGCGGATAGATAACTAACTTGTGGGGAGCGTGATGGCGCAGGTGCTTAGCTGCTCGTCTTTACTCGGGCAGGTGGGGTTCAAATCCCGGTGACGGCGGGGGTTGGAATTTTCACTTGAAAAAAATCACGTGGCGTCAGGAAGGGCATTCGGCCTTAAATCCCCGGCCAAAACCAAAATGAGCCTGGTTGGCTCCGGCGACTCAAACTAATTGGGAAAAGCCGAAGAAAGAAAAAATGGTAACTCACCAGTAATAGTAAACATTGGTTGGAGGTGTTAGGATGGCCAACCCTTTGCCATGGTTCACGAATGGACCCCAAAAAGTTTTACCTGTCAAGACTCAGTATATCCTGTTGCAGCCTTTAGAAAAAAAAATCGAATCGGGGCCTCTGTGGTGACAGTGGACTTATATTCATGATGCTTTTTAAACAAACATAGGCTTGCATACTACCACTGGGTTGAATCTGCACAGAGACACTGGCTTTGGTGATAACAGCACAGCGATCTTGTCAGGAAGTTTCATATTACTCATTTGCTTGATAGCGGACATGCTATGCACATGACTAGATCGTTGTTAGGTTTGACAAAGGCTTAGTGAAGCTTATGGCAACCTTGAAATGAATGTCATGGTATAGCCGGGGTTGGAAGCCAAGACCTTAGGGTTGACAACCAAGTAGGTTAACCACTACATGGTGAGATGGCCAAATAATAATGTAACAGAACATATAGAAACGTTTTCTATAGTTTAACGAATTGGCATACCATGAGAGGTGTAGGTAATGGAAATTGAATCCTTAGCTGATGATTATACTACTTTCCATGCCCACGTATAAGCTATCATGTTAGAAAAAGAATGGTATGGCTTGTTTTAAACGGAGAATAATTGTGTTTACTATGAAACACAAATCTGAATTTAAAATTAATTTAAAATAATTAATTTAAAATTAGTTTAGTACGCTAAAGTTAAAATGAATAATGATCACGTTACAGACAGCCAGTTTCAAAGCCATGAGAACTAAGTGAACAAAGAATAAAATTCATGAACCAGTGAGGAATTCAGCATGCTGTCCTTTGGACAAGAGAGAAGCGTTCTACAAATTTAACCACCAAGCTGTCCTATCGACCCTCAATGGTTTGGGTCATCGTAAAGATGAAAATTAAATCTAAGCTACTACACTCTTATATACTAGAAGAAGAAATGGAAAACAATAGGTCAAATAAAGAACAGAAGGAATAAAAAATGGCCCTCAACCCTCAAGCATGTGGATTGAGGGAGTTGGAAGGAAGGAGAGCCATGAAAGGCAGATAAAAAAGTATACTAGGAGAGGCTTTGTCCCAGAGGTAATGGATAAAGAGGAGGTAAACTGGACTCAGCTCAGAAATCCCTTGGGGTCGCCAACTTCCAAACTGATCAGCCCTTGAGGGTGTAGCCATAGGCAGAGTGCATCGCAAGTCGTGGGGGCTAAATACACCCTACCTTCTTGAGGGGGCTTGGGCAAAAGACAGGAAATAACATGAAAATAAAAAAGCAAGGCTGCCTCCTCAGGATATCAGAAAAAAAAAAAACCAGGGCCAATGAAGTTTCAAAAGGAAGAGACTCCCTAGGGCTCGGATACTCTAATCATGTTGGGGTCGGTAGAGAACAAGAGTTGAGCAAGTGTGGTCGACAGGAAATAAGAGAGTGAGGAGCCTAGCACAAGTTAGTGGAAGCAATGACGGTCTCAGCTGGAACTCCGTGATCGTCAACCTACATGACACTAGATATGACGCCCAGGGGTGGAATTAAAGACCTCTTTTGTTTTATATCACATGGCATGTCTTATAATGCAATACTGGTCCTAGGGTATGCAAAAAGGTATTAGAAACTCAGCTAATAATAGTGTGCTTGCCCATGATTATTTTCCCAAGTATAGTACATGGGACTGATAACCATGATTTCCAAGCCCCTAAGTAAGACAAAAAACAAATGATTTTCATTTTTCCAATGAGTTGGGGTGAGGTGAGGTGAGTTTTCTATACACCAAACTGATGTGGTTTCCCACTTCTACTCCAGGCAAATGCACATTTGATGTTATGAATAGTCAAATGGTTTGCAACTGCCCAATGCTAGGACCTGATTAGTGGCTTTTAAAAAATGGAATGGAATGGAGTACACTTTCCCCAAAACCAACAAGAGGAGTGTTCGATCCCTCACAACAACCATCCTTAAAGTCAATATAAATGACTATGCACTTCAGCTCATGACGGTCTCCTCTATTGTATGGCTTGTTTTAAACGGAGAATAATTGTGTTTACTGTGAAACACAAATCTGAATTTAAAAAAAGTCCTCTCGGCACGCCGGAAGGCGGAGGTAGATTTCACCGGACAAACTTGGGGATAGGCGAAAATAGGCAGAATATGCAGGTTTTCGTAGAAGGATCAGACCCCATTTATTGCGAGAAGGTATTTTATAATTGGAGCTTAATTAACTTTGTTTTTCGTCATTTTATGCTTATTTTAAAAATGTTATTGTCTTATGTGGAACGGTAACCTTTTTGTCATTTGGGGTCCATTTTTATACTTGTGGTCACACTGTCCTTATGCAAGGTTTCGACACTGATGTGTAACTATGTAACGGTCTGTTACTTTTTCACGCAAAATTATATCTCCCGCAGAGATTTTGGTTGGTTCCTCAGTTTAGGGGCTGCGACAACACGGTCATGTAACCCTGTGTACTTATGAATGGCTGTATTAGTCTGTAATTCAGGTAAGGACTGCAGACGGTCAATTTCAGGCAGTAGTTCCTAATGTTGCTACCAGGTACTACCGTCAACGACACCTACCTGTGAACTTGGCTACTAGATGCCACCACAACCAGCAACTCGCAACGAACGTTGGAACTTCCCCTCCAAAGGAAAGCATACTGAGGGATTTTTAGCGCTCTTAGAAAATCCGACGACTTCGGCCGGCTTTGAACTCGCAACCTTGGGCATTGACATTCAGCATGCTTGCTACCAGTTACGTCACCGAAGCCGCTTCCCACTTAGTCAGATGTCAAAGTCAACCCCTGGCACCATTCAGCCCATGACGGGCTAAGGCCGACCAAGCGACCGCTGCCCAGCCATTTGACCTGCAGATATTGGGGTGAAGCGTGATCAGCGCGTCGGGTCCCCTCGGCTGTTAATCTTGGTATTCGTGATCGGGGTGCTGTCTCACTGTCAGACAGCTACTCAATTGTCCTCACGAGGCTGAGTGCACCCCGTTCCAACCCTCACGTCAGTTATAAAATCCCTGACGGAGCCGGGGATCGAACCCGGGGCCTCCGAGTGAGAGGCAGGCGCGCTACCCCAACACCACGGGGCCGGCTTAGTCAGATGGAAATACTGAATCTGATCTCGTGCAAGTGCGATGTCATGGCTACGTCAGATGTCTTATCCCTCATCAATTTAGTAGTGTTGCCATGGCAACCTCTGATAGCTCTTGGCATTTTCTTATAATTCCGAAATCATTTTTCTCATTCCTTGGCGTAATGACGGGTCATATCAAAAATTCTTTCAGACAAAAGTTTTAGGTAATTATTAGGGGAATATTGTCCATTTTGTACGGTTTTGATATTGTGCCTATTAAGAGAGATATGATTAATGTTTCCCGAAAAACCCACTTTTTCCCACCCCTTTGGTCAATGGTTGGTGCTATAAAAAACTCTTTAAACATAAATTTAATATATGCTATTTGCTAATAGGATTCGACACTGGAATTATTTTACAAGTAGTTATTTTAATGACCAACAGAGTTTAATGTTAACAAGGCACAGCTCTATTTGAAATTTTGAATAACATGTTGCATGTCATACATCATATGCAACTACTGTAAGGCTTGTGATTTATTTAATGCCTTTAACCCTATATTAAACACGCAGTTTGCAATACTGATAACTGCAATGTTAGTGAAAAAAAAATTGAAACAAAACAAAAATCAGCATTGAAAAACCAAAAAGTGGTTGAGCATATATATAGTGGGGAAAAGAAAAGTTTTGTAAACACTAATGTCCAACAAGACTAATTAAATCAGTAACTGTCAGGGTGGCCGAGTGGTTAAGGCGTTTGACTTAAGATCAAATTTTCCAAATATATAAGGAAGCAAGGGTTCAAATCCCTTCCCTGACATAACTATTGCTTGAACATGCAAGAAAACAAGAAATATACACAAACTATGTTTATCAATTTAATCAATTTATTTTTTTACAAGAGATAGACACACAGAATACAGCTCTTTTGGTTTATCAGTTCTTTTAAACATAACACTTGTTGAAAATTATTTTTTAGGGGATGGGGGTGTTGCTACGTTGACCCATTACACAATAATAGCAGCTTTACGAAGTTCATTTTCTATATTTAATAGCTCTTTCTCATAACCAATATGGCCAAGCTGTTTACAGGCATGCAAGAGCTGTAGACGTTCGACTAATATATTAGGATCGTTCCATTTACTATTTTTTATGAATGGTTTCAGAATCTCGGGAAGCAGTTCATCATTATCACCATCATTATGATTATCATCCTCATTATTATAATCATTTTCATAATGATGATCATTATCGTCGTTATCATTACCATGATAATTTCCACCTGTGTCCACAGTCTGTTCAATGGTTTGAGTTGTCTTTGATAGTGTTGAAAGCTTCTTTTTAGATGTGCTAGAATGCTTTAACATTGTTATGTTATTTTTACCACTATTACCTTTCCCCACTAACTTTTTGATGGGGTATATTGTCTCTGATAGGGTTGAGGGCTTTTGAGATGTGGGTGCATGTCTGATCATGGGTTTCACAGGAGGTGTTAAAGGTTTCTCATTAAACAACTCGCTAACAGCATGAGTGCGTTGTAGTGTATTAATCTTGAGGTTAATATTATCTTGAGCAGTACTATCTTTCTCTTGGACTTGGTTTCTTGCTTTGGTTTGGGTTTTCCTTACATTTAGACTAGCGTGATTATTAAGTTTACATTCATGATTGTTTGAAGAAAGTACGTCCAATTCTTTTGTTTTAAGCATTCCTCGACACTGTTTCGATCGTTGCTTTGAACAGCGCCAAATAACAGTTCCATTTTTATTGCTTCGTTTCACAATATATGAATATCCTTTATAGTATGCATAAGGCTTACCATACCTAGTCACTGATACTTCCATATCAACTGTCAAGCACAAACTAATCTCTAGTAAAGACAACTTGGTAATAACAACAATAGTTTAATGTGGGAGCATATATACATGCAAAAAGTGGGAGCAAAGGTGGGGGGTAAAAAAGTGGGAGCAAAAGTGGTAGCAAATGTGGGAGAAAAAAATAACTGTGAGCAAAAAGTGGGAGCAAATATGGGATCAAATGTGGGAGCAAAGCAAATATAAAAAAAAAGTGGGAGCAAATATGCTAACAAATATGTCAACAAATATACCAGCAAAAGTAAATACACAAGTCAAGATAGATTAAAGTGCAAAGAAAATATGAAAGCAAATATGAGAGCAAAAAGGGTGATTTTCTAAAACAACTAGACATAACAAACTTAGTCATAACCTAACCTCACCTAACCTAACCTCACCTCACCTAACCTAACCTAACCTCACCTCACCTAACTTCACCTAACCTAACCTAACCTAACCTAACGTATCCTAACCTAACCTAACCTAAACTAACCTCACCTAACCTAACCTCACCTCACCTAACTTCACCTAACCTAACCTAACCTAACTTCACCTAACCTAACTTGAGTGAACTTTACCTAACCTAACCCATCATAACTTCACCTAACCTAACTTTACCTAATCTAACTTCACCTAACCTAACTTTCAACTCTCAGATCAAAATTAAATTCTAGGCATAGTTGAGTTGGAAGCCAAGACTTCAGGGATAACACACAAGTATACTAGCCACTACACCGCAAAATAGGCAAATTATCATGCAACACAACATAAAGTAAAAGTTTCCTGTAGTGTAACTCATTGGCTGTCAACCATAGTTTGGGAATTCAAACCCAAGACCTCAGGACTTTTGTTTTGAACATTATCAGAAATATTATTCCATTTACATTTTGCTGCTGCTGCTGCTTATAGTTATAAGAGTTGGCATTAATATGGAAAGCAAAAAAAAAAAAAAATGTGGGAGCAAAAAGTGGGAGGAAAACGTGTAAGCAGAAGTGGGAGCAAATATGGGAGCAGAAAGTGGGAGCAAATGTGAAAGCAAAAGTGGGAGCAAAAAGAGCAAGCAAAAGTGAGTGCACAAAGTATGAGCAAAATGTGTGAGTAAAAAGTGGGGGGCAAATGTGGTGTTTTACTAAAACAATCTCCCCTAACCTAACCTAAACTAACTTCACCCAACCTAATTTCACCTAACCTAACTTCACCTAACCTAACCTTCCAACTCTCAGATCAAAAAATTAAATTCTGGCCATAGTCGAGTTGGAACCCAAAACCTCTGGGATAACACTCAAGTATACTAGCCACTACATCGCGAAATGGGCAAATTATCATGCAACACATCACAAAAATAAAAAGTTTTCTGTAGTGTAACTCATTGGCTGACAATCATAGTTGAGAATTCAAACCCAAGACCTCAGGACTTTTGTTTTGAACATTATCAGAAATATTATTCCATTTACATTTTGCTGTTGCTTATAGTTATAAGAGTTGGCATTAATATGGGAGCAAAAGTAAAAGCAAAAAGTGGGTGCAAGCATGGCTGGTTGTAGAGACTTTCATATCAACAAATACACATAAATTAAATTTTAGTAAAGTGACTTGGCTGATAATAATAATAATATTAACAGTTTAAAAAAAATTCAAGGGGATTGATGTTTTTCAGGATGTAATTTCCAAAGTACTGTCAAGAATAATAATTACATGAACAGATTCCAAGAACTCTAGAGTGCTTTTAAGGTTAATGATTGGCTAGGAGTGAGATAGAGCTAGCTAACCTAAGTTAACCTCAGCTCAGTAAACCTAACCTTGTCACATGGCATGTTCTACAAGTATAGACTTGCTTTGAGACTGGCTATGACGTCACAGATGAATGGCGGTGGGAGGCTGGACGTGACTTTTTATTACCCAAAAACATTTTCCTTTTTGCCAGCCTCCCACCGCCATTCATCTGTGACGTCATAGCCAGTCTCAAAGCAAGTCTATACTTGTAGAACATGCCATGTGACAAGGTTAGGTTTACTGAGCTGAGGTTAACTTAGGTTAGCTAGCTCTATCTCACTCCTAGCCAATCATTAACCTTAAAAGCACTCTAGAGTTCTTGGAATCTGTTCATGTAATTATTATTCTTGACAGTACTTTGGAAATTACATCCTGAAAAACATCAATCCCCTTGAATTTTTTTTAAACTGTTAATATTATTATTATTATCAGCCAAGTCACTTTACTAAAATTTAATTTATGTGTATTTGTTGATATGAAAGTCTCTACAACCAGCCATGCTTGCACCCACTTTTTGCTTTTACTTTTGCTCCCATATTAATGCCAACTCTTATAACTATAAGCAACAGCAAAATGTAAATGGAATAATATTTCTGATAATGTTCAAAACAAAAGTCCTGAGGTCTTGGGTTTGAATTCTCAACTATGATTGTCAGCCAATGAGTTACACTACAGAAAACTTTTTATTTTTGTGATGTGTTGCATGATAATTTGCCCATTTCGCGATGTAGTGGCTAGTATACTTGAGTGTTATCCCAGAGGTTTTGGGTTCCAACTCGACTATGGCCAGAATTTAATTTTTTGATCTGAGAGTTGGAAGGTTAGGTTAGGTGAAGTTAGGTTAGGTGAAATTAGGTTGGGTGAAGTTAGTTTAGGTTAGGTTAGGGGAGATTGTTTTAGTAAAACACCACATTTGCCCCCCACTTTTTACTCACACATTTTGCTCATACTTTGTGCACTCACTTTTGCTTGCTCTTTTTGCTCCCACTTTTGCTTTCACATTTGCTCCCACTTTCTGCTCCCATATTTGCTCCCACTTCTGCTTACACGTTTTCCTCCCACTTTTTGCTCCCACATTTTTTTTTTTTTTTGCTTTCCATATTAATGCCAACTCTTATAACTATAAGCAGCAGCAGCAGCAAAATGTAAATGGAATAATATTTCTGATAATGTTCAAAACAAAAGTCCTGAGGTCTTGGGTTTGAATTCCCAAACTATGGTTGACAGCCAATGAGTTACACTACAGGAAACTTTTACTTTATGTTGTGTTGCATGATAATTTGCCTATTTTGCGGTGTAGTGGCTAGTATACTTGTGTGTTATCCCTGAAGTCTTGGCTTCCAACTCAACTATGCCTAGAATTTAATTTTGATCTGAGAGTTGAAAGTTAGGTTAGGTGAAGTTAGATTAGGTAAAGTTAGGTTAGGTGAAGTTATGATGGGTTAGGTTAGGTAAAGTTCACTCAAGTTAGGTTAGGTGAAGTTAGGTTAGGTTAGGTTAGGTGAAGTTAGGTGAGGTGAGGTTAGGTTAGGTGAGGTTAGTTTAGGTTAGGTTAGGTTAGGATACGTTAGGTTAGGTTAGGTTAGGTTAGGTGAAGTTAGGTGAGGTGAGGTTAGGTTAGGTTAGGTGAGGTGAGGTTAGGTTAGGTGAGGTTAGGTTATGACTAAGTTTGTTATGTCTAGTTGTTTTAGAAAATCACCCTTTTTGCTCTCATATTTGCTTTCATATTTTCTTTGCACTTTAATCTATCTTGACTTGTGTATTTACTTTTGCTGGTATATTTGTTGACATATTTGTTAGCATATTTGCTCCCACTTTTTTTTTATATTTGCTTTGCTCCCACATTTGATCCCATATTTGCTCCCACTTTTTGCTCACAGTTATTTTTTTCTCCCACATTTGCTACCACTTTTGCTCCCACTTTTTTACCCCCCACCTTTGCTCCCACTTTTTGCATGTATATATGCTCCCACATTAAACTATTGTTGTTATTACCAAGTTGTCTTTACTAGAGATTAGTTTGTGCTTGACAGTTGATATGGAAGTATCAGTGACTAGGTATGGTAAGCCTTATGCATACTATAAAGGATATTCATATATTGTGAAACGAAGCAATAAAAATGGAACTGTTATTTGGCGCTGTTCAAAGCAACGATCGAAACAGTGTCGAGGAATGCTTAAAACAAAAGAATTGGACGTACTTTCTTCAAACAATCATGAATGTAAACTTAATAATCACGCTAGTCTAAATGTAAGGAAAACCCAAACCAAAGCAAGAAACCAAGTCCAAGAGAAAGATAGTACTGCTCAAGATAATATTAACCTCAAGATTAATACACTACAACGCACTCATGCTGTTAGCGAGTTGTTTAATGAGAAACCTTTAACACCTCCTGTGAAACCCATGATCAGACATGCACCCACATCTCAAAAGCCCTCAACCCTATCAGAGACAATATACCCCATCAAAAAGTTAGTGGGGAAAGGTAATAGTGGTAAAAATAACATAACAATGTTAAAGCATTCTAGCACATCTAAAAAGAAGCTTTCAACACTATCAAAGACAACTCAAACCATTGAACAGACTGTGGACACAGGTGGAAATTATCATGGTAATGATAACGACGATAATGATCATCATTATGAAAATGATTATAATAATGAGGATGATAATCATAATGATGGTGATAATGATGAACTGCTTCCCGAGATTCTGAAACCATTCATAAAAAATAGTAAATGGAACGATCCTAATATATTAGTCGAACGTCTACAGCTCTTGCATGCCTGTAAACAGCTTGGCCATATTGGTTATGAGAAAGAGCTATTAAATATAGAAAATGAACTTCGTAAAGCTGCTATTATTGTGTAATGGGTCAACGTAGCAACACCCCCATCCCCTAAAAAATAATTTTCAACAAGTGTTATGTTTAAAAGAACTGATAAACCAAAAGAGCTGTATTCTGTGTGTCTATCTCTTGTAAAAAAATAAATTGATTAAATTGATAAACATAGTTTGTGTATATTTCTTGTTTTCTTGCATGTTCAAGCAATAGTTATGTCAGGGAAGGGATTTGAACCCTTGCTTCCTTATATATTTGGAAAATTTGATCTTAAGTCAAACGCCTTAACCACTCGGCCACCCTGACAGTTACTGATTTAATTAGTCTTGTTGGACATTAGTGTTTACAAAACTTTTCTTTTCCCCACTATATATATGCTCAACCACTTTTTGGTTTTTCAATGCTGATTTTTGTTTTGTTTCAATTTTTTTTTCACTAACATTGCAGTTATCAGTATTGCAAACTGCGTGTTTAATATAGGGTTAAAGGCATTAAATAAATCACAAGCCTTACAGTAGTTGCATATGATGTATGACATGCAACATGTTATTCAAAATTTCAAATAGAGCTGTGCCTTGTTAACATTAAACTCTGTTGGTCATTAAAATAACTACTTGTAAAATAATTCCAGTGTCGAATCCTATTAGCAAATAGCATATATTAAATTTATGTTTAAAGAGTTTTTTATAGCACCAACCATTGACCAAAGGGGTGGGAAAAAGTGGGTTTTTCGGGAAACATTAATCATATCTCTCTTAATAGGCACAATATCAAAACCGTACAAAATGGACAATATTCCCCTAATAATTACCTAAAACTTTTGTCTGAAAGAATTTTTGATATGACCCGTCATTACGCCAAGGAATGAGAAAAATGATTTCGGAATTATAAGAAAATGCCAAGAGCTATCAGAGGTTGCCATGGCAACACTACTAAATTGATGAGGGATAAGACATCTGACGTAGCCATGACATCGCACTTGCACGAGATCAGATTCAGTATTTCCATCTGACTAAGCCGGCCCCGTGGTGTTGGGGTAGCGCGCCTGCCTCTCACTCGGAGGCCCCGGGTTCGATCCCCGGCTCCGTCAGGGATTTTATAACTGACGTGAGGGTTGGAACGGGGTGCACTCAGCCTCGTGAGGACAATTGAGTAGCTGTCTGACAGTGAGACAGCACCCCGATCACGAATACCAAGATTAACAGCCGAGGGGACCCGACGCGCTGATCACGCTTCACCCCAATATCTGCAGGTCAAATGGCTGGGCAGCGGTCGCTTGGTCGGCCTTAGCCCGTCATGGGCTGAATGGTGCCAGGGGTTGACTTTGACATCTGACTAAGTGGGAAGCGGCTTCGGTGACGTAACTGGTAGCAAGCATGCTGAATGTCAATGCCCAAGGTTGCGAGTTCAAAGCCGGCCGAAGTCGTCGGATTTTCTAAGAGCGCTAAAAATCCCTCAGTATGCTTTCCTTTGGAGGGGAAGTTCCAACGTTCGTTGCGAGTTGCTGGTTGTGGTGGCATCTAGTAGCCAAGTTCACAGGTAGGTGTCGTTGACGGTAGTACCTGGTAGCAACATTAGGAACTACTGCCTGAAATTGACCGTCTGCAGTCCTTACCTGAATTACAGACTAATACAGCCATTCATAAGTACACAGGGTTACATGACCGTGTTGTCGCAGCCCCTAAACTGAGGAACCAACCAAAATCTCTGCGGGAGATATAATTTTGCGTGAAAAAGTAACAGACCGTTACATAGTTACACATCAGTGTCGAAACCTTGCATAAGGACAGTGTGACCACAAGTATAAAAATGGACCCCAAATGACAAAAAGGTTACCGTTCCACATAAGACAATAACATTTTTAAAATAAGCATAAAATGACGAAAAACAAAGTTAATTAAGCTCCAATTATAAAATACCTTCTCGCAATAAATGGGGTCTGATCCTTCTACGAAAACCTGCATATTCTGCCTATTTTCGCCTATCCCCAAGTTTGTCCGGTGAAATCTACCTCCGCCTTCCGGCGTGCCGAGAGGACTTTTTTTAAATTCAGATTTGTGTTTCACAGTAAACACAATTATTCTCCGTTTAAAACAAGCCATACAATAGAGGAGACCGTCATGAGCTGAAGTGCATAGTCATTTATATTGACTTTAAGGATGGTTGTTGTGAGGGATCGAACACTCCTCTTGTTGGTTTTGGGGAAAGTGTACTCCATTCCATTCCATTTTTTAAAAGCCACTAATCAGGTCCTAGCATTGGGCAGTTGCAAACCATTTGACTATTCATAACATCAAATGTGCATTTGCCTGGAGTAGAAGTGGGAAACCACATCAGTTTGGTGTATAGAAAACTCACCTCACCTCACCCCAACTCATTGGAAAAATGAAAATCATTTGTTTTTTGTCTTACTTAGGGGCTTGGAAATCATGGTTATCAGTCCCATGTACTATACTTGGGAAAATAATCATGGGCAAGCACACTATTATTAGCTGAGTTTCTAATACCTTTTTGCATACCCTAGGACCAGTATTGCATTATAAGACATGCCATGTGATATAAAACAAAAGAGGTCTTTAATTCCACCCCTGGGCGTCATATCTAGTGTCATGTAGGTTGACGATCACGGAGTTCCAGCTGAGACCGTCATTGCTTCCACTAACTTGTGCTAGGCTCCTCACTCTCTTATTTCCTGTCGACCACACTTGCTCAACTCTTGTTCTCTACCGACCCCAACATGATTAGAGTATCCGAGCCCTAGGGAGTCTCTTCCTTTTGAAACTTCATTGGCCCTGGTTTTTTTTCTTTCTGATATCCTGAGGAGGCAGCCTTGCTTTTTTATTTTCATGTTATTTCCTGTCTTTTGCCCAAGCCCCCTCAAGAAGGTAGGGTGTATTTAGCCCCCACGACTTGCGATGCACTCTGCCTATGGCTACACCCTCAAGGGCTGATCAGTTTGGAAGTTGGCGACCCCAAGGGATTTCTGAGCTGAGTCCAGTTTACCTCCTCTTTATCCATTACCTCTGGGACAAAGCCTCTCCTAGTATACTTTTTTATCTGCCTTTCATGGCTCTCCTTCCTTCCAACTCCCTCAATCCACATGCTTGAGGGTTGAGGGCCATTTTTTATTCCTTCTGTTCTTTATTTGACCTATTGTTTTCCATTTCTTCTTCTAGTATATAAGAGTGTAGTAGCTTAGATTTAATTTTCATCTTTACGATGACCCAAACCATTGAGGGTCGATAGGACAGCTTGGTGGTTAAATTTGTAGAACGCTTCTCTCTTGTCCAAAGGACAGCATGCTGAATTCCTCACTGGTTCATGAATTTTATTCTTTGTTCACTTAGTTCTCATGGCTTTGAAACTGGCTGTCTGTAACGTGATCATTATTCATTTTAACTTTAGCGTACTAAACTAATTTTAAATTAATTATTTTAAATTAATTTTAAATTCAGATTTGTGTTTCATAGTAAACACAATTATTCTCCGTTTAAAACAAGCCATACCATTCTTTTTCTAACATGATAGCTTATACGTGGGCATGGAAAGTAGTATAATCATCAGCTAAGGATTCAATTTCCATTACCTACACCTCTCATGGTATGCCAATTCGTTAAACTATAGAAAACGTTTCTATATGTTCTGTTACATTATTATTTGGCCATCTCACCATGTAGTGGTTAACCTACTTGGTTGTCAACCCTAAGGTCTTGGCTTCCAACCCCGGCTATACCATGACATTCATTTCAAGGTTGCCATAAGCTTCACTAAGCCTTTGTCAAACCTAACAACGATCTAGTCATGTGCATAGCATGTCCGCTATCAAGCAAATGAGTAATATGAAACTTACTGACAAGGTCGCTGTGCTGTTATCAGCAAGGCACACTACGCAAACCAAAGCCAGAGTCTCTGTGCAGATTCAACACAGCGGTAGTAGGCAAGCCTATGTTTGTTTAAAAATCATCATGAATATAGCTCCACTGTCACTACAGAGGCCCCGGTTCGATTTTTTTTCACAAGGCTGCAACAGGGTAGACTGAGTCTTGACAGGTAAAACTTTTTGGGGTCCATTCGTGAACCAGGGTAAAGGGTTGGCCATCCTGACTTCTTCAACACCTCAAACCAATGTTTACTATTACTGGTGAGTTATCATTTTTTTCTTTCTTCGGCTTTTCCCAATTATTTTGAGTCGCCGGAGCCAACCAGGCTCATTTTGGTTTTGGCCGGGGATTTAAGGCCGAATGCCCTTCCTGACGCCACGTGATTTTTTTCAAGTGAAAATTCCAACCCCCGCCGTCACCGGGATTTGAACCCCACCTGCCCGAGTAAAGACGAGCAGCTAAGCACCTGCGCCATCACGCTCCCCACAAGTTAGTTATCTATCCGCACATTAATCCATAATTACCTAATAATAATAATAACAACAATCATCCTCCATACACATGTCCATTAAAGCATGGTTTCACAAAGATGCTTATGCTTTTAGGTGTATAACACATTTTTCCCCCATAACATAACTATTTACTGTTTTAGGGGTGAAATGATCAATCGAGGTAAAAGCCCATATCATCCCCTATTTTTTAAGCTATCACACCTAATTTTAGGATTCTTCGTTTCCTAGATAGGGATTTTTCAATTTTGGGGGGGTAGTTTCACCCCCCTGCTATTTTTCATCAAAAACAAAAGATCTTAGGTTCATTTATCATTTTTAGGTGTTTAACACGTTTTTCCCCTATAACATGACTATTTACTGTTTTAGGGGTGAAATGATCCATCGAGGTAAAAGCCCTAATCATCCCCTATTTTTTAAGCTATCACACCTAATTTTAGGCTTCTTCGTTTCCAAGATATGGATTTTTCAATTTTGGGGGGTAGTTTCACCCCCTGCTATTTTTCATCAAAAACAAAAGATCTTAGGTTCATTTATCATTTTTAGGTGTTTAATATGTTTTTTCCCCATAACATGACTATTTACTGTTTTAGGGGTGAAATGATCCATCGAGGTAAAAGCCCTAATCATCCCCTATTTTTTAAGCTATCACACCTAATTTTAGGATTCTTCGTTTCCGAGATAGGGATTTTTCAATTTTGGGGGGTAGTTTCACCCCCTGCTATTTTTCATCAAAAACAAAAGATCTTAGGTTCATTTATCATTTTTAGGTGTTTAATATGTTTTTTCCCCATAACATGACTATTTACTGTTTTAGGGGTGAAATGATCCATCGAGGTAAAAGCCCTAATCATCCCCTATTTTTTAAGCTATCACACCTAATTTTAGGCTTCTTCGTTTCCAAGATAGGGATTTTTCAATTTTGGGGGGTAGTTTCACCCCCCTGCTATTTTTCATCAAAACAAAATATTTTAGGTTCATTTATCATTTTTAGGTGTTTAACACGTTTTTTCCCCATAACATGACTATTTACTGTTTTAGGGGTGAAATGATCCATCGAGGTAAAAGCCCATATCATCCCCTATTTTTTAAGCTATCACACCTAATTTTAGGCTTCTTCATTTCCAAGATAGGGATTTTTCAATTTTGGGGGGTAGTTTCACCCCTCTGCTATTTTTCATCAAAAACAAAATATTTTAGGTTCATTTATCATTTTTAGGTGTTTAACACGTTTTTTCCCCATAACATGACTATTTACTGTTTTAGGGGTGAAATGATCCATCGAGGTAAAAGCCCATATCATCCCCTATTTTTTAAGCTATCACACCTAATTTTAGGATTCTTCGTTTCCGAGATAGGGATTTTTCAATTTTGGGGGGTAGTTTCACCCCCCTGCTATTTTTCATCAAAAACAAAAGATCTTAGGTTCATTTATCATTTTTAGGTGTTTAACACGTTTTTTTCCCCATAACATGACTATTTACTGTTTTAGGGGTGAAATGATCCATCGAGGTAAAAGCCCATATCATCCCCTATTTTTTAAGCTATCACACTTAATTTTAGGATTCTTCGTTTCCGAGATAGGGATTTTTCAATTTTGGGGGGTAGTTTCACCCCCCTGCTATTTTTCATCAAAAACAAAAGATCTTAGGTTCATTTATCATTTTTAGGTGTTTAACACGTTTTTTCCCCATAACATGACTATTTACTGTTTTAGGGGTGAAATGATCCATCGAGGTAAAAGCCTATATCATCCCCTATTTTTTAAGCTATCACACTTAATTTTAGGATTCTTCGTTTCCGAGATAGGGATTTTTCAATTTTGGGGGGTAGTTTCACCCCCAAACAGGGAATGTTGCCCCAAGTGCTAGGACCCCTCATACAAGTCCCTAGCATGATTGGTTCGCGAGATATGAACAAAAGTGTCGTTAGGCCCTTTCGACAAAAATAAATCCTACATTCAAAAACGGGGCGTTACCCCCCAGGGCTATAATACTGCCTATGGCAAAATCCCATGAGGGGTTCAGAAAATATTAACTAACGTATAGTTAAGTCCTTTTGACAAAAGCCGTCCGTGCGCGCACATACAAAAAATATTACTATTTCAACCCCCGGGTAAGGGTAGTTTTTATTTTGGAGTGGATATACCCCTTCGATAGAAAAAGAGAGTTCACCACGAGTCCTACGACACCTCATACGTTTAAATCCGATTATTGGTTAGCGAGATAGTCAAAAGCCGATGACCTATTAGTTTTTATGGTTTATTTAAATACGTATTAAAAAAACACTCATTTATAAATCATCATTTAAAAAGCCCGCTCTTTTACAAAAAAAACCAAATGCGCAGGCGTACAAAAAATAAATTACTATTTCATCCCCCGGGCAAGGGTAGTTTTTATTTTAGAGTGAATATACCCCGTCCATAGAAAAGGGGATTTCACCACGAGTCCTACGACACCTCATAGGTTTAAATCCGATTATTGGTTAGCGAGATAGTAAAAAAGCCGATGACCTATTAGTTTTTTTTGGTTTATTTCAATACGTATTAAAAAACACTCATTGATAAATCATCATTTAAAAAGCCCGCCCTCTTACAAAACCCCTCAAGTGCGCATGCGTATAAAAAACATTCGTCGCCAAAATGTTAAAAAACAACATGTTTACCCCAAATGGCCTTTCCAAATTCCATCCATTTTAAAAAATAACCTCACCATCACCTAGAGCGGAAAAAATACCATCTAAACGACCCCTCACTCGACCCTACTCCTCCCCCACCACCTAACCCTTTCCCAACATAGGCATACATATTCAAGCACGAGCGCGACTTGAGAAAACCAACACTACCCCACTACTCGCGAATGACCTTTTAGTTTTGGCCTTTTAATTAAATAAAGAGGCTATAGGAAAGTAGGGGGAATTACTAGCAGTGCTAGGACACCCTGTAGGTTCTAATCCCATGTTTGGTTAGCGAGATATCAAGTTCGGGGCCGATACGAGGGTGGCTCAATAAAAAGGTAAGCAGCTCCCCCACTACCCCACTACTAGTGTAGTAGATATATTTTTCTCTCTATTCCAGGAACAGACAGATAGCAGGTTTAGAAGACCTGATTCCAGGAAGGCGCTCCTCTACGGACGTCTTTTAGCACAAGTTAGAAAAGTTAGATTGCGACACTGTACGCAATAGGTCACGGAACATGACGATAGTGTGCTTCCGCTTTTCAACAGAATGTCACTCCAGTTGATATCTTTAGCTAAGAAGTAAATATCCCAAAAATCATGTCATATTTCATAGTTTTTAGGTCATATTTTATAGGTTTTAGATCATGTTTAGCTAGTGTTTAGGGCATATTTGCTTGCATATTTTGTACTTCTTTAGGTCTTAAACTTCCGAACCCTAGATATGACTATAGTATACTTTAGTCACCAGGGCTGCCAACTTTTGATAAATGATATTTGTCATATTAGCCTACTTTCGATTTTTGCAAAAAATGAAAGTAGACTTATGAGATCAACACAGGGCGAAAAAAGTGTGTCTGTGTGTGTGTGTGTGTGGGTCTGTGTGTGTGTGTATGTGTGTGTGTGTGTCTGTGTGTGTGTGTGTGTGTGTGTGTGTGTGTGAGTGTGTGTACTCTGAATGTCTGTCCCCCCCCTATCAATTCGAACACGGTGAATGCGAATTGAACGAAATTTGGTACAAAGGTAGCACTAGCAAAGGACACCTCAATGTCATGTTTTATATCGCCGCCATCTTGACGAAAACGTAATGGCGGCCACACAAATGTTCAAAGCTTAAATCAAATTACGATTAACCTAATCATCCGATCTCTACCAAATTTTGCAACAACATACCTTTATGGAGGGAGCATCCTTTGACCAAATGACTAGGTCATTAGTCTAATAGTTTGCGGATGGCGGCTATCTTTGTGTGAAAATCAATTCCCCCTATTAATTCAAACACGGTGAAACCTAATGGAACGAAATTTGGTACAGAGGTAGCACTAGCAAAGGGCATCTCAGTGTCATGTTTTATATCGCCGCCATATTGACAGAAACGTAATGGCGGCCACACAAATGTTCAAAGCTTAAGTTAAATTACGACTAACATAACCATCCGATCTCTACCAAACTTTGCAACAACATTCCTTTATGGAGGGAGCATCCTTTGACCAATCTAATAGGCCATTAGCCTAATAGTTTGCGGATGGCGGCCATCTTTATGTCAAAATTGATTCCCCCTATTAATTCGAACACGGTGGAACCGGATGAACGAAATTTGGTACAGAGGTAGCACTAGTAAAGGGCACCTCAGTGTCATGTTTTATATTGCCGCCATCTTGACAGAAACGTAATGGCGGCCACATAAATGTTCAAAGCTTAAGTTAAATTACGACTAATATAACCATCCGATCTCTACCAAACTTTGCAACAACATTCCTTTATGGAGGGAGCATCCTTTGACCAATCTAATAGGTTATTAGCCTAATAGTTTGCGGGTGGCGGCCATCTTTATGTCAAAATTGATTCCCCCTATTAATTCGAACACGGTGGAACCGAATGGAACGAAATTTGGTACAGAGGTAGTACTAGCAAAGGGCACCTCAGTGTCATGTTTTTTTATCGCCGCCATCTTGACTGAAACGTAATGGTGGCCACACGAATGTTCAAAGCTTAAATCAAATTACGATTAACCTAATCATCCGATCTCTACCAAATTTTGCAACTGCATACATTTATGGAGGGAGCATCCTTTGACCAATCTAATAGGTCATTCGCCTAATAGTTTGTGGATGGCGGCCATCTTTGTGTCAAAATCGATTCCCCCTATTAATTCAAACACGGTGAAACCGAATGGAACGAAATTTGGTACAGAGATAGCACTAGCAAAGGGTATCTCAGTGTAATGATTTATATCGCCGCCATATTGACAGAAACGTAATGGCGGCCACACAAATGTGTAAAGCTTAAATCAAATTACGACTAACATAACCATCCGATCTCTACCAAACTTTGCAACAACATACCTTTATGGAGGGAGCATCGTTTGACCAATCTAATAGGCCATTAGCCTGATAGTTTGCGGATGGCGGCCATCTTTATGTCAAAATTGATTCCCCCTATTAATTCGAACACGGTGGAACCGGATGAACGAAATTTGGTACAGAGGTAGCACTAGCAAAGGGCACCTCAGTGTCATGTTTTATATCGCCGCCATCTTGACGGAAACGTAATGGCGGCCACACAAATGTTAAAAGCTTAAATCAAATTACGATTAGCCTAATCATCCGATCTCTAGCAAATTTTGCAACAACATACCTTTATGGAGGGAGCATCCTTTGACCAAACTAATAGGTCATCAGCCTAATATTTTGCGGATGGCGGCCATCTTTGTGTGAAAATCGATTCCCCTTATCAATTTGAACATGGTGAAACCGAATGGAACGAAATTTGGTACAGAGGTAGCACTAGCAAAGGGCACCTCAGTGTCATGTTTTATATCACCGCCATCTTGACGGAAACGTAATCGCGGCCACCCAAATGTTAAAAGCTAAAATGTAATTACGACCAACCTAATAATCTAGTCTCTACCAAATTTTGCAACACCATATCTTTATGTGGGAAGCATATTCTGACCAATCTGCAAGAACATCCGCCCAATAGTTTGCAGATGGTGGCCAAGTATGTGTGCAAATCGATTCCCCCTATCAATTCAAACACGGTGAAACCAAATGGAACGACATTTGGTACAGAGGTAGCACTTGCAAAGGGCACCTCATATTCATTTTTAATATCCCTATATCACGTTGTATTTCAACAAGCTACTACAACCAACATTCAATCATACTCCTTGAAAAGGACAAAGAGTTATAACAATACCCATGCATTTAGGAGAAAGTAGGCTATATGTTCTTTACTGAACATCTTGTTTTTTATCTCAGTTCGAACTGTCAGCGGCCAGAAGTAAGGATAATAGATTCACAGCTACTTTTTGTTTATTTCAGTCACCCTAACTCCACCGTATTTTTTTTTATCTCGACGAAGGATGTCATATCATAACATTGATTTCTTGCTATTTTGCCCATTTAGACCGAAGTCCGGACGACCACATATGCATTTCACCAAAAATCAGTCAGCACGAGAATCTAAACATCCCAGGGCGCCATAAGGGTTAAAGTGACTACAATAACACAATACAAAAATTGCTTTACTGATTTTCGGCTCGATGCAACAATAAGGATAGAAGGAGATTTTCTGAAAATAACACCATTCGTAAAATTATCTCATTTTATTAAAATATTTAAAAATTGACTGAACTAATGCCAGAACAGCATTATTGATGCATGACGGATCATACATTTATGTACACAAATTTACAGATTTACCAACACATGAACACTAAATATTTGAAACGAAAGCCAGATTGTTAGTCCTGTTGACTTCGTTCAAATGTACTAGCCTATTTACAGTCGTAGGTTTTTCAGTGCAAATTAAATTGTCCATCCTGATTCCTAACTTTGAAGTATTCACTTGTCGAAATTAAATGTAGAAAAAATCACTTTGTTTTTGTTTTTCAGATAGTTGCAGAAAATAACTAACACTTTTCCAAGAATCAATATCTCTAAATTGGTTCAATTATAAAGTCATAACAAACACCAATTTATATGGACATCTGAGCATGGATTCGAAGAACTTCGATAAACAGAAATATTTATTGTACCATATGTTCTCGATCAAAAATAATTATTCTGAGCTCTTGACTCGATTATCAATTATCGTCAAAAATTATTATTAACAAAACATCAAATCTTTAAATATTAATTTAACCATTCAAATATACATCATCATCATCATCTTGTACAGTTTCCAGCCCCAGGCTGGGTCTGTTTGGAACATAAGCCTCGCCACTTAGTTCTTTCTTCCCACCACCTCTCCGCTGTCACTCTGGTCCAGTCCTCGCCTCTCTTCTTGACACATTCCTCCACTCCTTTCAGCCATCTATCTCTTGGTCTTCCCCTTGGTCGTTTCTTCTGCATCTGCATCTCATGTATCCTCTTGGGAATCTTCTTCTCATCCATTCTCTTTAAGTGTCCATACCACCTCAGTCTTTGATGTCTCAATCCTACCTTGCAAGGGCTCCTCTTTCACCATTTCTCTGACCTTTTCATTCCTCACCCTGTCTCTTCTTGTTACTCCGATCCTACTTCGCAGGAACTTCATTTCACCTGCCTGTATTCTGCTTATGTCTCTTTTCTTCATTGTCCACGTTTCTGAAGCATAGGTCAGTATCGGGATATAGTAGCTTCTGTATAACACTTCATTGCTTTTTTGTGGGACATCTTTATTCCACACTAATCTCCTAATGCTTCTCAGAAATGCTTCTGCCTGTCTGCCACGTTCCGTAATCTCTTTGTCATTTCTCCCATTTTCCTCCACTATACTTCCCAAGTACTTGAGACTTTCCACCTTCTCCAGCTGTCCACCTCCAAGTGTTATCCCACTCATTGGTCTGTCAAATATACATATCATTTGAAAATATTATTTAGGAAATTGTTTACAAAAATAGCATTTGTTGCTATTATCTAAAATTGCAATTCTTTGACAGAATGTCAAAATGTTAATCAATTAATTATTTTACAAAATATTTATATTTTTACTAGGATCACAAATATCCTCTAAAATTGTAGTGGCTGTTCATGAAATAACAGTATTAATTTATTTATAGCATCGGCCCATTCTATTCAAATGTGCCAAAATTTACATAATCAATATTATCATTAGACAACGGTAAAGTCTTCTCATAATGAAAGGTAAATGTTAATACCAAAATCCGGGTCAACAAGTACTAGGAAATATCTATAGAACACGTGGATATACTGTGAATTAACCATGATGGCTCCATAAAATAACCCTTGGTTATAAATTCGATGAAAGTGTGGCTTGTAACAATATTTCAACTCCCGACATATTTTAAAGTCATCCAACCCACAATATGGTTGATGCTCCATTTTAACAACCTCATTCCTGCGACTTAATTGCACAATCAGAATGGCACATTTAACTATTTCCACACACAATAATTTCTTCCCAAATTATACATAATAATCAAGCCTTTGCTTGTTACTCAAACTGGAAGATTTATAAGCTATTAAGCTCTTCAATGAGTTTACTGTAATTTTACCATCAGTTTAAACATTAATAATTTCACAACGTGTCTATTTCTGTTCAAACGTTCTATCAAAAGACGTTGCTCATAGTGATTTATATTTATACAAACTCTAGTAAAACCCTGTTTTATACATTCTATTTGCTTCCCGTATCATTACTTTTCGTATCTTCCAAAAGATTTCATTGCATCATGCAAGTGTAAAATGTTTCCATTGAATTACTCTGTTAGTTGAATGTGGGCGTGCGTTAACCACTAGCCTTCGGAAAATCAAGTATCCGATCTAGTAAACTGTTTAAATATCAAATTTATAAATCACACTACATGATATGATTATTAGAAAATATGAATCATAATTATTATTATCTCAAAAAAATGGAAAATAATAATAATTATTAAATCCGCATTATTATTATTATTAATTCCACAACTGAATTTAATGTTGCTAAATTATTCGAGAAATATCATACTCTACTTATTAAATAGGATAAATATCCATTCCTCAACTTAAATTTATCATTAAATTCACAGTTACGACGGCTGATGACCGCGATTAGAAAAAAACATCAAAATCAAATAAATGCTCATTATGCTCGTCCATTGATTCAAATCATTGAATCCTCATGTCTGAGTGCAAAAACTGCTCAGAACAAGGCTTCCCATGCCTCGCATAAATAATTGCAACAGCAAAATATCGAAGAAAAATATGTGTTGGCAAGACTGTAGAAAAATGAGAAATTCCAGCTAACTACGCATAAAAATAATACAAATTGTAGCTTACATTCTTGTAGATCTTGATGTTGAAGATAATCTGGTCAAAACCAGATCATTCCAGTCTTTTGTCTCCATTTGGACAACGTACTTAAATTCTTGTATCGGCCTCCATTGTATACCCGCAAGATATCTAACCAGACATAGCGGTAATCATATTCGTTGCCTGATATTCTTGATGAAAATTGTTCATATTAGCTGCTTCAACAGCTGAAGTAATATTCTTGACAGGGGCAAGATCGAATTGTTCCATGATGCAAAATACCAGATGTAACATGACCCAACTGTGATGCATTCAGTACCATCAATACTCTGACAATCTTATACAGCACCGGTCCAAGTTCTGATGTTCAAGTCCCTGGGAGGACTTCTCACTCTCCAGACCATGCTAGGCACAGCTACAGCTGGTTTCCCTATGTCGGCTAAATGAACTGAACCGTGCAAGAATGGTATTTAAAAAGTACTGACTTATTATCTTTGTTGGTCATGTAGTTACCAAGACAAAAGCTTGCTTCTGGCCATTGGATATAAAAATAATCCAGTTTAAATATTTGTGGACTGTTGGAAAAAAATATAGACAAAGTCTATCATATGTCCGTGTAGCGGTTATAATTACCAATGTTCTGCCACTAAAGTCTATCACCTGAGTGATAACTTATGAAGAATCCAGTTCACTTGAAATAATTTCAAACACTTTTCGAAGTCCTGTAACCATGAACTGTCGTTGAATCACACCAAGTCCTAACAACCGTGTGCTAGTTATAAACGTAACGTAGAATATGGCAACCATGTGCTCGTAGAATATCTTCACGACGTAACTGCGATGTACTGAGCGGCAGAGCGCTTTCGAAGAAGTAACATAATGTACTTAGCGACAGAGCGCTTACGAAGAAGTAACATAACATGCCATGGTCCGCGGCCGTTTTATTCTCTCCAAGCGGACTCCTGACGTCACTGTGAGATATCTGCTCAAAACTGAAACATCTCATATCTCGGCTTTCGATGGTTCGATTTTCTTGAAATATAGCATGTTCTTCTTCCCTTTTCGTGCCAGTAATCTGGTACTAGTCCCATGTTTCTAATCAATCGGGAAATATTTTATCAGAATATAGCCTCGACTATGACAAACTTGCTACGTCACTTAACGTTCTGTAGGCTGCATAAAGCTTCGAAATGCTTCTTAGAACATTGGAAGCGCGCTATTCAAAACCATTGCTCTGGACTTAGCATCTGGGCCTGTGCTCTCAAATCTGGACAACTGGATTTGGGCACACTATGAATTCCAATGTTAGTAGACCTAAGTACTCAAGTCTTAAATTTTCATTGTGTTGATGTAATTTTCTCCACTGTTAGCAATTAAGAGGGCAAGACTGTCCTAGGACTTTTGTTTATTTCCTTCGGTGAAGAGCATATGACCTAGAAGTACGAGGCACGTCCAGAAAGTAATTTCCGTTTGGTAATAAAATTAAATTGTGTACAGATACAGAAAAATTATTTATTGCACAACATTCTACAACTCTTAAAATAATTTTCCACATAACTGCCGAAGTTTCGCAGGCATTTGTCATAGCGTGGCACAAGTTTTTGGATACCTTCTTCATAGAAGTTTGCCGCCTGTGTCTTCCACCAGTTGGAAACATCATTTTCCGAGGTGTCAAGATTTGTTTCGGCCTAACCTTTGCTGGGGATGAAGTGTGCCTCCATTCCATTGATTGCCGCTTACTTTCAGGTGTGTCGTAAGAAACCCAAGTTTCATCTCCTGCGACTATCTGTGTCAGAAATTCTTCGCCGCCTTGATTGTAACGGGTCAAAAACTGAAGTGCACTACCCATCCGTTTTGTTTTGTGTTGCTCCGTAAGAATCTTTGGTACCCAACGTCGGCAAAGTTTATGAAAGTTCAGTGTTTCGGTAACAATTTCATGAATTAGTGATCGTGAGATTTGGGGAAATTCCATAGTGAGAGCACTAATTGTAAACCTGCGGTTTTCCCGGATCTTGTCATCATTCGCGTGAACCAGTTCTTCTGTACAGTAACTGCTGCAGCGGAACGTACAACTAGTTGAAGACACAAGTGGCACACGTCTATGAAGAAGGTATACAAAAACTCGTGCCACGCTACGACAAATGCCTGCAACATTTCGGCAGTTATGTGGAAAAGTAGTTTAAGGGTTGTAGAATTTTGTGCAATAAATATATTTTCTGTATCTGTACACAATTTAATGTTATTACCAAACGGAACTTACTTTCTGGACGTACCTCGTATGTACCCGTCAGTGACGGGCAATGATAGCTAATGTGATAGTAATAAAATTAATATTATTATTATTAATAATAATAATAATAATAATAATAAATTGGCATCACAATGAAAATTATACAAGATTTACTCCAGTACAAAATAGTAACCAACAACCAACACTTTGCAGAGAAAATGAATACCCGGGTCGAAATCATGGGCGGAGGAAAGGCGGAAGATCTTCAGTGCGCAGATGAAGAGATGTTGGGACATGGAAAATACATTATTAAATAAATAATCTATCGTGCTCCAGGTAACGATTTAATAATAATAATAATAGTAATAAAGGCTGAATCATATTTGCTGGGAGTACAGAAACTAAATAACAAACTGGAGCAAAACAGATTGAGATGGTTTGGACATGCCAAACGGATGAATGAAGTAAGGCTACCAAGACGAGCCCTGGAACGACGGATGACTGGGAAGAGAGGACGAGGAAGACCAAGAATGCGTTGCATGGACTCGGTGGAGAATAGTATTAGAAGACGGAACCTGGATTGGAACACTGTGTCGGAGGAGGAATGGTGGAACGACAGAGCAAAGTGGAGAGGAACCATATATGCCCCCACCCAGTGTCAACTGGAAAAGGGGAAAGACGATGATGATGAATAATAAAAAAGAAGATACGAGCCTTACAGTAGTTGCATATGAATTGTAATATCTGACATGTTATCCTACTATGAAATTGATATGAAATATATGTGAAGTCAATTTTTTTCGGTTGTACTCCTCCAGTTTTTAATTTTTTTCTCACGTTTCTTTTGTCGATAATTTCGCATATATTCTGCTCTGGATTTACCCATCTCTACAAATCACAAAATCATGAAATAAAGGGGCGTCACTCCATGTCCTACAACAACTCATACAAGACCCTAACATTATTGGTTCGTGAAATATTAAAAGTGCGATGACCTATTAGTTTTGGGTCCTTTGGTTAATTTAAGAGGGTGATAGTAAAACGGGGGGCGTCACCCCGTCTCCTAGGACACCTCATACAAGGCCCCAGCATTATTGGTTCGCGAAATATTAAAAAGCCGATGACCTTTTATTTTGGGGTGCTTTGGTTAAATTAAGAGGGGGTTAGAAAAATCGGGGGCGTCACCCCGACTCCTAGGACACCTCATAGAAGTCCCTAGCATTATTGGTTCGCGAGATATTAAAAAGCCGATGACCTATTAGTTTTGGGTCCTTTGGTTAGATTAAGAAGGCTATAGGAAAACAGGGGGTGTCACCCCGAGTCCTACGACACCCCTAGCAAAGAAGAAATGTAAAATAGTAGAATTTATCCTAAAAGTATGAAAAAGATCCGCACTAAAATATTTATTCGAATAATTCCATATTACTTACTCGCATTTTTTAAAGAATGAACCCATAGTGCTACATTGTGCCAGCAACCATGAAGGATTCCTTTGTGTTATTACTAGGGCTCGGATCGATATGCTCGATAAAATCTCCAGATATGCTCGAAAACCATGTGTTTTATGCTCGATAGATATGCTCGAAAAACCCATTATATGCTCGATAGATATGCTCGAAAACCCCATTATATGCGGTTAAATATGCAGAATAGCTCGAAAAACACCGTTAAAAACTATAGAAAGGAAAGTGAAACGAAAAAACCAATAACATACCTTTAAATACGAGCTTTATTTTCTAATTGTATGTATGCTACACTGCAATATACTCGCATTCAAGTTTTTCAAGTATACAGGGTGTCTTTTATGTACCTTTGGAGAATGATAGTTCTTGTAGGGGACGGGTATACAAGTAATTTGAGATAGGGAAACTGAGACTACAAACCTTTCGCTCCGCAACGCTATCCATTACACCAGCGCCACATGGTGAAATGAATCTTGCCAAGAGTTAACGGATTGCGAGAGGTAATAGAGGCTTGGATCGGTAGCCTAACTTACAGGGTGGAGGGCCTGAATCAACCCTTATTTTAGGGGTTGAGGAGGCCGCTCCGACCCCAAGTTCCCTATCTCAAATTACTTCTACACCCGTCCCCTACACGACCTATCATTCTCCAAAGGTACATAATAGACACCCTGTATATAAGAGAACTTTTCTTATAAAAGTTACAGTCTAAAAGTTCATTTAAGAAACGTTCAGAATTAGGCGAGTCAATGAAGTAGATCTGCATTGGTCTGTACAACAAGAAATTTTCTATGTTTTCAGTTTTGAATGATTTTCTTAAATCAGTCAATAAAAGTTTCAATGACGAGAACGACCTCACAAAAGGTTAAAAACCTGCGGTTTTATTATTCTCACCAGATAGGCTTTTCAATAATTATTTCTGTTTTCGAAGCTTAAGGATTGTCAGGGCCTGAATTCGGGGGAGAATTCGAAGAAAAACAAACTATTTAGACGAAAACTACAAGAATATGCATTTATATGCTTCTATTCTAAAAAACGCGGTTTTGTCATTTATATGCTCGATAAATTTCAATTCTCTTGGTCCCAGAGGGGTGAAAATACCACCGAAAGGCTTCTTTCAATGTGTACTATTCAGGAAAAAAATATGCAAATATGCTCGAGTCCGAGCCCTAGTTATTACCATCGGTAAGTTCCCATTACTATTATTTCTGCAATAAATACTTGTAAAACTCCAGTGAAAAATCCTTTCAGCAAATATGATATAGGCTAACAGTGCTGTATTTTGGCCGACAGTACCTCGAATGCTTACATTAATTAAGAATACATCAAAAGTAGTAAGATTCAATAAATCATAATTGTTTTCAGCAAATATGATATAATGAATATTTTCACACCAAAGAACGACAACTTGAAGATGATTTATTGCAGGAATTTGTTTAATGGGGCCTCCAAACCTCGAAGTAAACCGTATGCTATATAGGCAACATTCCACATAGTGCTGTATTTTAGCCGACAGTACCTCGAGTACTTACATTAAATAAAAGCACAGCAAAAGTAGTAAGATTTAATAAATCATAATTCTTTTCAGCAAAATTGATATAATGAATATTTTCTCACCAAAGAACTACAATTTGATGATGATTTATTGTAGGAATATCTTTAATGGGGCCTCCAAACCTTGAGGTAAAACTTATGCGATTTACATTCCACATAGCCACATGGCTGACAGTACGTCCTTGTACCAATCTCTGCCACCGCGCCCACTCATTGTTTTCGTCCCATTTCTGTCCCACTTCCGTCTCTTTTTTTACAAAATCACCCCCACAAAAAAATATACAGCAGCCGAGTGGAAAGATGTTACACATTAAAAATAATAATAAATAATGACCACGTAGCCTATTTGTTACACCTTGTACAGTCACAGTAATCGCCAACTCTCCATAGCCTACACCAGGACTGTCATTTGCAGAAAAATGTGAGTTTGAAATCCAGAAATCTTCCATGGAAGCTGAGGGAAAAGCTATTTCATCACATTTCACCGCTGACAAGACCTGGCTGGCATCAAGAATGGTCTGCATCAATACCAGACCATCTGAGTTTAATGACTGATCCCTGGTTTCAATTTACCAAAAAAAATGTACTGCTCGGTTCCAAGCTCTGTGAACTTGCGGGATGAAGGGCAGAGGCAGGGTAGGAGCAGGCGTGAATTGAGAAGCCTGTCAACAGCCTGCCGTGTTACCTGACATTCTCGTCTATTCCAATACTGCTAACATGGGTCTTTTCTGAAACCAGTGTGGCGTTGGGAATGAGTGACTGAGTCACCGACTAATGTATTTGCTTCTGTTACTACGCAAGGACCGAGAAACCTCATCACTCGTCACCACTACTACTATTAGCCTGCGATGCACATTCCTCTAAGGTACACGCAGCTTAGACCCGAGCAGTATGGACATCATTGAACAAGGTCCACAAAATCACGGACGAGGCAATTTCTTGGTGCACAAGAATGGAAAATCTCAAAGCCCATTCTGCGCCTGTGCCAATGTACCTCACACCATTCAACATATTGCCCTCGAGTGTCCAAGGAGGAGATTTTAAGGGACCTTCCAAGACCTATGCAGTGCCACCGATGATGCTGCCAACTGGTAGAATACCCTGGACATTGTGCATTAAATGCCCAAACTGTAAAGTTACCCATAATCTATTTGGTAAATATTGTATACTAGCAGAAGTACCCGTTCTTCGAACGGTGTTATATATTAACACCAGACATTACCAATTGAGCTACTGTTGCAATGGTTAGCGGTTTGTCATTCCTTCATAAGTTTATCAGAACGAAGTTAGTTTTCTGAGATTATCACACACACTGTTAATTTAAGGGCCTTAAAATGTGGTTTTCCGAGACCCCTTATAGACTCGCTAATTTTGTGTCTCACAATGAGAAGCGCAACATATGCTTTCATCGTCCTTCTAGGATAATTTTTATATTTCGCCAATTTTAGCATGTATTTTGAGAAGTTTTTCCCTTTATCCACCCTTCTACTGTATGAAAAGTACGGTGAGCAGTTTTATAAATGATTGGTGTATTGACTCATGTTTACCATACCTAATTTTACGATGCAGCAAGCATCCGAACACGATTTATAGGCGTAAATAAAGATACACAGAAAGACAGACAGACAATTCTATTGCCTACAACATATCACCCAGATATCCAAATATGGGTATATCTACCATACAGTATCAAACAAAATCATCCTTACGATGAACCCGTATGTCGACAAAATAAAATTAAAACAAGTAGTTCCGTGAAGAACTATACAGCCTATTTTCATATATCCTACTTACGTTAATTGCCACTATCAACATACACAATTTCTGTTTGATTGCTCTAATAGATTCGTAGATATTGAGAACCGACTAAATATTTCGGATGGTCGCCATGTTGGATTTTATATATGTAGGTCCTAGAGTTATGTACTGTTACATGCAGATTATTGTGAACGTGTAGTATTCAAACTTCAATCGCATAATTAGGACACAAGAAAAAACAAGGAGATTTTACAATTTTTCACAGCTGCCATCTTGAGGTTATGGAAACAATTGAAATAAATTAGATGCCAGTGGATTAACATTCGTATAAGGATTTACTGTACCAAGTTTCACTGCACGCGGATGGTTCAATTGCGAGAAACGTCCATGTGAATATTTATAATTCGCGTCACCGCCATGTTGGATTTGTGATCACCAGGTTATTTAAAGTCCTATAGGTGAACTTAAGTTCGTAGCACCTATGAACATTAAAAAATGCAGTTTGATTGCTAAAATAGATTCGTAGATATTCAGTATCGTTTAAATATTTCGGATGGTCGCCATGTTGGATTGTTAAATGTATAGGCCATAGAGTCACGTACCATTAAAGGAAAATTATTGCGTAGGTTCATTATTCAAACTTTCACTTCGAACGCATGACTACATCACAAGAAATAAAATCTTAATTTTAAAATTCGCACTGCCGCCATCTTGAAGTTATGTAAACAATTGAACTAAATTAGATACCAGTGGATTACAATGTGTATTAATATTTTCTGTACCAGGTTTCAGTGCGCTTGGAACATTAAATCGCGAGAAAGGTCTATTTAAAATTTTTAAATTCGCTTGGCCACCATGTTCGTTTTGTAGTTAACCGGTTTTTGAAAGTCTTATAGATGGACTTCCAGTGGTGCCCCTTATCTCCGTACAAAATTTTAGGGAGATACCGCTGATAGTTTCAGAGATATAGAATGCCGGTGAAATATTTCGCACATCCGCCATCTTGTGATTATGTAAACAATTGAACGAAGTTAGATGTCGGTGCATTACAATGTATATAAACATATACTGTACCAAGTTTCATTGCGTTTGGTTGGTCAAATCGCGAGAAACGTCTATTTAAAAGTCGCAAATTCGCTTGGCCTCCATGTTGGTTTTGTAGTTACCAGGTTTTCAAAAGTCACAAAAGTGAACTTATAGTAGTTCCCTCTATCACCATAGAAAATGTCAAGGTAATATCGGTAATAGTTTCGGTGATATTGAATGCTGGTGAAATATTTCGCACAGCCGCCATGTTGGATTGGTGAGCTGTAACAAAATTTGAAGGGCACGGTCGAGGTCGCCGGGAATAGTGCTATGAACTTTCCGAGTTTCATTGAAATCGCTCCAGCCGTTTAGATTTTATTAGGGGGACACACACACACGAATCACACACACACACACACGCACACTCACACGGACAAAAGGTGATCTCATAAGCCTATTTTTTCAAAATTGAAAATAGGCTAAAAATAGTTAAAATGTGCTCTCAAACTAAATTCACTTAACGTGTACTTCCTGACGTGAAATAGATTTGAAAGCTTTGTAGACGAAATGCAATACACCTCACTTAAAAAATGACCCTCTACGTTGTGTTAGGTCCCCATACACAGGAAGACCTCTTTAATAAAGTATAAAGGCTTGTGGTGCATGAAAATTCAGGTTCTTTAGCCTCAAATGGCCCAAATTCCTAAAAGCCGCAAAAAATGCTGATTCAATTCAGGAATTTTTGAAAATTATGTTGCTGTTTGTAGATATAATAGACTTTCTGTACTATATGTCGCACGTGAAATTGCATGAAAAAATTCTAGGTTACCACTTGACCCCCTTAATTGCATTGACGAATTATACAGTCTACGTTGGTTCCGTGATAACCTTATAGCCATTTGCAAACTTTCACAGAAATGTAATAAATGGGGTAGCCTAATAATAATATCGTGTGGGCTCGGGTGCCGGGTGCAAGCTTCGTAATTTGACACCCAGAGGGTAGCTTGCATGTCGAAATTTCGTTGTTCCTTGAATCACTAAGAAAGTCAAGGAGGGTAGATATCTAAGCTCCTTGAACACTATAGCGCTTTCTAGTAGAGAAATGAGGAACTTTGTGTTGGCGGAAACTCCTGAGATTAATTTTGCCATTATGAACACGGCCTACTGAATTCAAATGGGTTCTTTGACATGCCAACATCGTATGATATGCGAGTCGTATTTTTTCCGCCTTTCAAAAATCACTTACCAGGGCCAGGAGTGAACCTGCAATCTTGGGGTTAGTAGACCGACACGCTATCCACTCACCCACCGTGGCAAGGCATAAATGGAGTGACATTGCTTCTTACAGAAATAGATGGAAAGTTGGATGCCACCCCTTGAGATAATGTTGTCATGGTTACCGATTTCCATTCCTTCATTAGTTTGTTAAATTAAATTAAATTAGTGTTCTGGGAATATTTCAGATACTGTTGGTTTTAGAGCCTTATAATGTAGTTTTCGAGGCCCCCAAGTTTTGTTTCTGGCACCGAGGGGCTTTGTCTCCTCGTTGTACGCCATAATATAATACTACTAATAATAATATAATATAGGGATAGGAATATAATAGACCTGCCGTACCACACCCGCAGGTGTAAATCAGGTGAAAAAATTCTAGTGTACCCCTTGACCCCCTTAAGCGCATTATACGTATTGATGAATTTTACAGCTTAATTTGGTTCCGTGATAACCTTCTAGCCGTTTGCAAACTTTCACACCAATGTAATTAATGGAATTGCATTGCGTCTTACAGCAATAGATGGACCTCTGAGAATCTGTTGCCATGGTTACCGGCTTGTATTCGTTCATTAGTTTATTAAATGAAATTAGTTTTCTGGGAATATCTAAAAACCGGTTGGTTTTAGGACCTTAAAATGTAGATTTCGGGGACCCTGTAGGGCCCCCGAGTTTTGTCTCTCACATTGAGGGGCTGAAAATGATCTTTGTCTCGTCCTTCTACTCCTATTTCAGCATGTATATTAAGGAGGTAGGCCCTCTTTTATGAGAGGTACGGAGAAGGGTTACATCAATGATTAGTGTCGTGCCTCTGATGGATGTCTGCACCAAATTTTACGTTGATACACGCAGCCGTTCTCGAGTTATAAGGGAACAAAATTGTCCACAGACCAACAAACAAACAGACAGACCAAAAAATAATTTTCGCGCGCATCCATAATAAAACAGTCTGAAACGCGTAAATAACTCAAATTTCCGTAGAAATGGCGAAAAAAACATACAAACTTTAATTTTTATGTATGTAGAGATATACTGCACCGCTCGGTGTTGACCGTGTTTTATTGCACAAATTTAGGTTTTACTCGCTAACAGTTGGAGATTCACGAAAAGTGATAATGACCTTTTGGATAGAAAATTAAATGTTAAATCTCGTGTATGCATCAAAAGTTTGCTATTTCTTTGCGTTCTCTTTTTATTTGAACTGGAAATATGAAATTTTGAAACCAAAGGGTGTAGTGACGTCACATATGTGGGTATTACTCGCTAACCGTTGGAGATACACGAAAAATGATAACGACCTTTCGGATAGAAAATTAAATTTTGAAGCTCGTATGTGCCATCAAAAGTTTGCTATTTCTTAGTGTTCTCTTTTTATTTGACATGGAAATATGAAATTTTGAAACCAAAGGATGTAGTGACGTCACTAAAATGGTAGCCATTCTCTAATAGTGCAAAATATCGAAATTAAAAGTATCCTATATGTAAACATGGTAAATCAGCTACATCCATGCAAAATTTCATTTAAATCGGACCAGTGGTTCTTGCGTTATTGAGTAACAGACAGACACACACCATCTCATTTTTAGCCTATTTTCAATTTAAAAAAAATAGGCTAATGAGATCACCTTTTGTCCGTGTGTGTGTGCGTGTGTGTGTATGTGTGTGATTCGTGTGTGTGTGTCCCCCTAATAAAATCTAAACGGCTGGAGCGATTTCAATGAAACTCGGAAAGTTCATAGCACTATTCCCGGCGACCTCGACCGTGCCCTTCAAATTTTGTTACGACTCACCAATCCAACATGGCGGCTGTGCGAAATATTTCACCAGCATTCAATATCTCCGAAACTATTACCGATATTACCCTGACATTTTCTATGGTGATAGAGGGAACTACTATAAGTTCACTTATGTGACTTTTGAAAATCTGGTAACTACAAAACCAACATGGCGGCCAAGCGAATTTGCGACTTTTAAATAGACGTTTCTCGCGATTTGACCAACCAAATGCAATGAAACTTGGTACAGTATATGTTTATATACATTGTAATGCACCGACATCTAACTTCGTTCAATTGTTAACAAAATCATAAGATGGCGGAGGTGCGAAATATTTCACCGGCATTCTATATCTCTGAAACTATTAGCGGTAAAACCCTGAAATTTTGTACGGAGATAAAGGGCACTACTGGAAGTCCATCTATAAGACTTTCAAAAACCGGTTAACTACAAAACGAACATGGTGGCCAAGCGAATTTGAAAATTTTAAATAGACCTTTCTCGCGATTTAATGTTCCAAGCGCACTGAAACCTGGCACAGGAAATATTTATACACATTGTAATCCACTGGTATCTAATTTAGTTCAATTGTTTACATAACCTCAAGATGGCGGCAGTGTGAATTTTAAAATTAAGATTTTATTTATTGTCATGTAGTCATGCGATCGAAGTGAAAGTTTGAATAATGAACCTACGCAATAATTTTCCTTTAATGGTATATGACTCTATGGTCTATACATTTAACAATCCAACATGGCGACCATCCGAAATATTTAGACGATACTGAATATCTATGAATCTATTTTAGCAATCAAACTGCATTTCTTAATGTTCATAGGGGCTATGAACTTAAGTTCACCTATAGGACTTTAAATAACCTGGTGATCACAAATCCAACATGGTGGTGACGCGAATTATAAATATTCACATGGATGTTTCTCGCAATTGAACCATCCGCGTGCAGTGAAACTTGGTACAGTAAATCCTTATACGAATGTTAATCCACTGGCATCTAATTTATTTCAATTGTTTCCATAACCTCAAGATGGCAGCTGTGAAAAATTTTAAAATCTCCTTGTTTTTTCTTGTGTCCTAATTATGCGATTGAAATTTGAATACTACACGTTCACAATAATCTGCATGTAACAGTACATAACTCTAGGACCTACATATATAAAATCCAACATGGCGACCATCCGAAATATTTAGTCGGTTCTCAATATCTACGAATCTATTACAGCAATCAAACTGAAATTGTGTATGTTGATAGTGGCAATTAACATAAGTAGGATATATGAAAATAGGCTGTATAGTTCTTCACGGAACTACTTGTTATATATTAGTATGATGATATTTAAAGCTTTTTGTTACCGGTATGTGTGTGTGTTTAATTCTTTGCCGCAATGTATTCTCATTTTTCCATACGAAATAAATAAAATTAAATTAAAAATTAAAATTCTCAAAATTTTCAAATTAAAAATAAAATATAATATTAAAAAAATAAAAATAAAAAATTTTAAAATTAAAAAAAAAGTTAAAAAATAAAAAAATAAGAAAATTACAAATAAAAAATTAAAAATTAAAAAATTATAAGTAAAAAATTAAAAATTATATATTTAAAGTAAAAATTAAAAATTAAAAATTAAAATAAAAATAAAAATTAAAACAAATAAAATAAGTAGAGTACAAAATTATTGCCTGCGGGCTACTGACACCTCTAAATAAGGCATATGAAGAAAGTTGCTCGATAACATGCAATCAGGCAACAGGTGATTTTGAGGATGTTTTTGGTCGTGAGTGTGTGAAGCTTTAGAACAACCGAAGTATTCCCCAGATTTCAGTCCGTAATACTTTGATATAGCCTAATTCACAAAGTAAAGGTACCGGGGAATGAAAAACGCTTTACCAGCAAAGACCCCTGTTTAGCGACGCTTCCACTCAGGAGAGTATAACAAGTTATAGTTGCATTATATTCGCCTTGCAGAATAGCCTATTGAAGTTCGATGTAAGAGGATATTTCCAGCCTTTCTATAGACACTGTTCAAAATAGTAACTTATATTGGCCGGTTGAAAAAATCTCTCTGCCTTCAGTTGTGTAAGTGATACTTCAATATATCATTACGAAATTAAGAACCCTCCATTTGCTTTCCATGGTCAAGTTGTTCAAGGGAGAATATTCTCCTAATATCCTGAGTAACACAGGCCAGTATTTAAATAATTACTCTACTACTCTGGATGAAAACATATTTGCACTGTAACCAAAATATATTCCCCTGGGACCTCTATGTAATTTACCTGTTTTGCTTATTTAATGAAATGGCGAGTGGTCGCTAACACTTCTGTATTTAAAGCCTTTCATTAAACAAAGACCAGACAAAGTTGCGGATAGCGAGTTAGGATCTTATATGTGTCAACATTTTTAGCCTATTTTGATTTATGAAAAAATAGGCTTGTGAGATCACCTTTTGTCTGTGTGAGTGTGTGCGCGCATCCGTGTGTGTTCCCTCCTATCCCCCCCCCCCCCCCCACTATCTCCTCTCCCTTATAAAATCTAAACAGCGGGAGCGATTTCAATGAAAATCGGCAAGGTCATACTACTATTTTGGCCGACCCCGACCGTGTCCTTCCAATTTTGTTGCGTCTCACCAATCCAACATGGCGACTGTGCGAAATATTTCACTTGCATTCTATATCTCCGAAACTATTACTGTTATCACCCTGAAATATTGTAGAGTGATATAGGGTACTACTAGAAGCTCATCTATGTGACTTTTGTGACTAACAAATATCTGTTAACTATAAAACAAACATGGCGGCCAGACGAAGTTGAAACATTTTAATAGACTTTTCTCGCGATTTAACCTTACGAACGCAGTGAAACTTGGTACAGCAAACTTTCATACACATTGTAATGCACTGATATCCAATTTAGTTCATTTTTCTACATAACCTCAAGATGGCGGTTGTGCGAAATTTCAAAATTAAGTTTTTATTTCTTGTGTCTTAATCATGCGATCGAAGTCAACGTTTTAATAATGAACCTACGCAATAGTCCTCAGCTAATGAAGTATAACTCTTTGGCCTACATATATAAAAAATCCAACATGGCGATTATCCGGAATATTTAGACGGTTCTCAATATCTATTAATCTATGATAGCAATCAAACTAAAATTTTGAATGTTGATAAAGGTTATAAACATAAGTTTACCTATGGGACTTTCAATAACCTGGTGAGCACAAATTCAACATGGCGGATACGAGAAATTTAAATATTTAAATGGGTGTTTCTCGCGATTTAACCAACCGAGCGCAGTGAAACCTGGGTATGGTATATGCTTATACAAGTTTTAATCCACTGGCATCTAATGTATTTCAATTGTTATTATTACCGCAAGATGGCAGCTGTGCGAAATTTTTTAAAATGGTTTTTATTTCTTGTGTCCTAATCATGCGATTGAAGTTTGAATAATATTGCCTACCTACACAATAATCTTCATGTAATATAGTACATAACTCTAAGACCCACAGAATAAAACATCAAAATGGCGACCGCCTGAAATATTTATGCAAGGGGATTTTAGGGGACACATTTCCCCCGCCCCCCCAATTCTGGATTGGCACGACCTCGCCCTCCCCATATGAAAGGCCCTGGAACCTGTCACTAAATAATGCAGTATATATACTATACTGTGTAGCCAAGCGTGTTAAATCGCGCACCACGACCCAGAGGATGCGCTGCAGCAAGAGTCCGGAGATCGGAGTTCTGAATCCCGCTGCTGACAGTGGGTTTCCCTCACTCCCTCCAAGAAAATGTCGGGATAGTTTCTTATTTCAAGGCCCGGGGCGCCTAATTCAGTCCTATCTCTAATACAGCTACTACAATCATCACAGAAAACAGGCTACCAATCAAGTTATACAGTATACAGACCCAAGTCTGTGGAGCTGATGACCAAGATGTCCCAAGCCCCATAATACAAATTAACAACGAGAATTAAAATAAGAAATGGAAAAGGAAATAGAGAGGCAAAAATAAAATTGAAGTAAAGAAAATCTTTCAGCACTCAATGAATGAGTTTTAAAAGTGTTGTAAGGAAGTAGTGCCATGAAAGGCAGATAGGAAAGGGAATGAAGAGAGAGTTCACCCTAAAGTCAGTAATGTAGAGATTTGAAGCCATTCTTTCAGTGTTGCCAATACAAAATTGTCATTTGTAGCTCTTCAATCGGTCAACACGATTGTGCCCAATGAATGGGCGGGGTACAGGATATAAATATGTAAATACACTCCTGGAAAAATGACTTGTATTAGTTAATTATCATAATTAAATGGACCAATTGTGATAATTGTGATAATTAACCAATAAATGTAATATTTTCCTGGAGTTTATTTGCATATTTATATCCCGTACCCCGCCCATTCATTGGGCACAAATATTTTGAATGTATACTACAGTATTATATTAATACTAGCATTACCCGTCGTGGCTTCGCCCGTGAATATTCTAGTTGTAAAGAGTACACTTAGCAAAATCGCAATCATGAATGCTATGACTGATTTATCCTTGGTATTAATCAGATTTTATCAATTCAGCTACTGGTGCAGTGGTTAGGGGTTTGTCATCCTTCATAGGTATATCAGAGCGAAGTTAGTTTTCTGGGAATATCACAGACACTGTTAATTTAAGGCCCTTTAAATATTGGTTTCGAAGACCTTTATAGTCGGGTGAAAATGACCTTTCGTACCACACTCACACGTGAAAATTGCGTGAAAAATTCTAGAGTGCCCCTTGACCCCCTTAAACGCATTATACTGTATGTATTGATGAATTTTACAGCTTAATTTGTTTCAGTGATAACCTTATAACCGTCTGGAAACTTTCAAGGTAATGCAATAATTGGAATTGCATTGCGTCTTACAGAAATAGATGGACCTGTGAGATTCTGTTACCATGGTAACCTTGTTGCATTCTTTCATTATTTCATTGTAAATATACATGTTTTAAGGTATTTATTTAATTGTGAGGCATTTAAAGAGTAAGTGAGTGTGTTTCGCTTACGCATTGGGTTATCCTGATCCTGTAGGAACCCCAAATGTGTAGGTTGGTGTTAATGGGACCTAATTTTCGGTAGAAAACTGGAATGGGATCTTAGCAGAATAATATAGGGAGGGATTAGTATAGTTTTCAGGTAATTTTGGGCCGATATATAAAGCATATTAAAAAGTGATTAGTTAATTCATATAATCATATAATTTTATTGATAAAAATATACTGAATTATTACAGAAATACTCGTTAAGCTAGTCTTACAATTTTGATGTTTTGAAGACCTTTAATGTTAATTTAACTTCATTTTTGAACTTTGTTTTCATTTAACACTCTCAATATTAGGTGTAATTTTTGATGTACACAGAACAAGTATATTGGCAAGATGTACAGCTGTAACAGTTGAACGTAATTTATTGTTAATAACATTCATGGCAGAAATCGTTTGCTCATAAATGTATGTGGAGCTAAATCAGCACACGAGTATAGAGCAAGATAGCGAATTTCAGGAAACCGGTCTAAAGGGACATGTATCCAAAATTCGGTCAAATTAGGAGAAATGGGTGATCCACTATGTTCTTTATATTTAGCATTAAGTCCTGAATGGTTTTATTTCCATTATTTCCATTCGCACGGATGGGGAGTATTTATGAATCCCAGACTTTTGAATACAAAATGGATTTATGAATAAATAAATGTTACTCTTTTAAGATTCATAATAGGAAACTCGAGTTGAGAATGCCTCGCTGCTTTGTACTTTAAATGGTCCACGATTAAGTCACTGAATTTACTAAACATGATGTTCTGAATGCTTGGAAAATGTTAGTGATAAATGGGTTCGCATCGGATCTTGAGCTATTGGCGGGTCAATCAAAATGTCTTGACGGGCTATTATTTGGCCCACGGCCTTAGGATTGGCCACTCCTGCACAGCACTATTATTATTATTATTATTATTATTATTATTATTATTATCCTCGTACATGCATATACAGCACACAGTTACAAAAATTATATTACATAAGACCAAAATGTGGCCCCTGTCGGTGCTTTCACCGAGGCCTGATGTAGATCATCATGAACAAAATCAACAATGGAGCATGTTTTTCGTGATCTCATATTCTCCAAAATCACGCTTGGTGCTATCTTCTTTAGTGTAGACCCATCTTTTCAGTATACCCTGGATCTGCATATTCCTGTTCTCAACCTACTCAAAGCCTTCCATTTTAGCCATCTCTTACTCCACTAGAAAAAACATTATTATTATTATTATTGTTATTATTATTATTATTATTATTAGTCTATTAAAGAGGAGGAACCGAGAAGATTGGTTGCTGAAGACAGTGAAGATGATGATGAGTAATTTCATTATCATCATGTTAAATGAAATTGACTGAGACCCTTGGTCGTAACAGTGACTCCACCCTGAAGTAACGCTGAACAGGCAGTTCCGGGGTGGCCTTAAGCCAAGTATAGGGTTTGTGGGTTTTAGTAGGTAAGAATCCTGCACAGTTGTAAGTCCGGAAGCTTGCAATCTGTCTTTTGAAGATTTCCCCACGGTTTCCTTCGAAAAACTAAATAAAATAAAATAATAAAAAAATAAAAAAATATTAGTCTATTATTATTATTAATAATAATATCATTTATTGCTTGACATAATTATCACAGCTAATAACGGCTACATTTTATCTTGAAGCCTGGTTCGGCCTTAGCAAGGAGCCATCTGTACTGAGGTACGTTTGTAGATTACACTGTTCAAAGACTTCACATTGCTGTACATCCATGTCGTGCCTGCACTCTTCACGAGTCTCCTTCATTTTTAGGATGAGCTAAATACCCATCTGAATCATCGAGCCTTGCTGAGTGTTCGACCAGGGTATTTTCACCAAGGAACTTCCTGATAATATTGCAGGTGTTTAACAGAACTGAATTCTGTGGTTCAATATATATCTGCGGAGGCAGATTCAATATTGATAGACTATTATTATTATTATTATTCTACCATCCCCGTTATGGTGAAGTAGACCACCTGCCCCTCCCTCGGAGGCTCCGCATTCAATTCACTGCTCCTTCATGAATTTTAGAAACTGACGTGAAAGCTGGAACGGGGTGCATTCAGCCTACGTCACCCCGAAAACTGTAGGACAAATGGCTGGGCAGTGGTAGCTTGGCAGGCATAGGCCCTTCATAGACTGTATTGCGATGGGGTTTGTTTATTATTATTATTATTATTATTATTATTATATATTTACTGTATTTAATCGATTGTTCCCCTTTAGGAGAGCGATTGAACTTGAATACATGATTTCATCTTCTGGCGTTTTCCCGCTTCTCTTCCCAAAATCTCTTCATCCTCTCAGAATGCTCCTTCTTCCGCTCAGCTGTCCATTTTCTTTCAGGCTGTCGTGATGGTCTCTGATCAAACTTAACATTTTTGATTTTATTCCTGCACTCGGTGCGGTCCTCAAGATTTTCAGGGCCGATAACCTCGATGGAAGACCCCTTAAAACAACAATTATCATCATCATCATCATCATCATCTTCATGATTTTGAATGTTGACCTGTTATAGGTCCCTCTGAACCTCTGTCAGCCACTCCGTGCCACACTTACAGTACTCCGTGTTATAACGTTGTTTATTATTATTATTATTATTATTATTATATTATTATTATTATTATTATGTCCGGCTCCGTGGCTAAATGGTTAGCACGCTAGGCTTTGGCCCAAAGTGCCCCGGGTTTGATTCCCGGCCGAGCTATCAGGGATTTTAATCTCCTGGGGTTAATTTCCGTGGCTCGGGAACTGGGTGTATGTGACGTCATCATCATCACTTCATCCTCATTACGACGCGCAGGTCGCCCACGGGCCGCTCAGGAGGCCACACGATCATCATTATTATTATTATTATTATTATTATTATTATTATTATTATTATTACTTCTTCACTTTCATCAAAAATTACCTTTGGGAATTCTGTAGTTCTTTCCTGTGCTCCACACTCTGGTTTTATACAGAAAGTAGGGCGTGGTGACACAGTGGTCAAGCTGTTGGCCTCTCAACAAGGTGGACTGGGTTCGATTCCCGGTCAATGCACGTGAGATTTTCGAAGTGAAATGCCATGTCCTGTGGTTCGGATTCCACGTATGAAGGAGGTCCCGTGGCTCTTAATCACATGATTCAAGGTCATGTAAAACTATAATCTTCCTTCTTTTCTACATATAGATGTACTGAACGATTAACCCAACATTTGCTCTGATATTTCCAGTGATTGATGGACGTGCTCCTTGCAGCTCTGAAGGTTGAGAATGGGACTGGAGTCATCTGTTTATTTAGCTATACTCCCCACGAGCTAGGCCTACTTGTTTTTGTAGAGTTGGTACCATCTGTTGACCCTAGCACATAACATTCTATTATATTAGAGTCATCTCATATCTTTCTCACTTTCCCATGTAAGACTACTGGCAAGTGACCTTTTGTGGAGCAGGCGGGATCATCTTACCAGCACTGTCAAGCGCGATCATCGCATTCTTCAGTAGAATACAGCTTGGACATTAAATTACGAGTATTATTCGGCTAAAATACTATCTTCAATAACTGGTAAGTGAGTCAGTGAGCGAGTAAAATGAAATAAAATAATATAACACTTACTTGCTTACTTACTTACTTACTTGCTTACTTATTCACTGTGTTCAGTGGGAAAATTTTGGTGTATTTTAAATTTTAATCTTTCCCGAGTTTGAACGTAAAACGGCAATCATATCATATCAACCAAAATGTACTTTCTGTGTACTGCTTGGCAATACAGCCATGGAAAGCCTTAGTCTCTCGGATAGTAGTAGTCTACTCTTCTCGATCTATTACATTGCTTCTCCGTCTTCTAACAGCCATCTTCCTAAGATCCTCTTCCACATCATTCATCCACATCTTTCTTGGTCCTCCTTTCAATTCTTCTTCTTCTTCTTGCGTTACGGCCAACTAAGGACCACGTTATTTCAACTGGTTTCTGCTTTGAGCTTTAACATTCGCCCAGTACTGCCGCATGAATTCTCCATGTTGTTGCTTCCTTTCTTCTGTCTACTTCTTGCCTGTTTTGAGCTTAGGTTTCTCTAGGAAACTCCGGTGAGTTGTAAGTTTCACCTTAAATTTTACACGTTCCAGTACATCATCACTTGTAATCCCAATTTCTTTCAAATCTCTGTCAACTTCAGTGAACCATGCCCCCTTTGTTTTCTTCTCTAGAAAGTATGTATAGATCCTGTTTGTCAACCTTACAGAGCTCATTCGTGAAATGTGGCCATAAAATGAAATTCTTCTTTTTCTCACCACATCAGTTATTTTTTCTACACATGTGTAGAGCTCGTGGTTGTACCGTCTCCTGTATTCATCGTTTTCTTTTACATGGCCCAAGATTTTCCTGAGAATCTTTCTTTCTTTCTTTAGCTTCTAGTTTCTCCATAATTCCTTTCCTATGCATTGCAAGGCATTCTGCAGCATATAGAGCCTCCTTTCAATTATTAATATTAATATTATTATTATTATTATTATTATTATTATTATTATCATTATTTCATCTCATATGTTCGACATATTCAATTGGGTACAATCTTGTTGACCGACTGAAAAACATTACATTTCGTGTATTTAACATTTGATTGCCGCTGAGCGTGGCTGTGCCAGTGTTTGTTGATTATTGTAGCAGCTGCCCCGCGGGGCGAAGCGGGGAACACAGCGATGACAAGAGTTCATTCTACACATAAGACAAGCAGCATTGCTCGTCACAGAATCTCATGTCACCACGGGCAGTTAAACGATGACTGAGGCTACTGGAGCTGAGTCATATCCCACTCGCGCAACTGTACCTGTCAACGAAGCAGAGTGACGTGTGACACAAGTAAACAAAGAATAGTTCCCATCTCGACCGCCGGCAATCAATTCGTTCAAGGCAGGGCTATATGTGAGACGGTACGCACCGGTACGCCGTACAGAAACTGCTGATCGAGGGCAAAGTCGAATATATAACATAATGTTTAGAACTGTGGAACGTTAGTTGTAAGCTCACTTAGCCGTCAATGTCAGTGCAGTCACAACTTTCGACGGCCTGTCACTGTATTACGGTTTTGTTCTGTTTAATCGTGTAGTGTTTTGGAATCAAAGTGCGCAATTTACGCTAATTGTGTGTTGTTGTACGTGTACGTGCCTTTTCAATGCATAAAACAAGTAGTTCCGTGAAGAACTAAAGCCTGTTTTCATATATCCTACTTATGTTAATTGCCTCTATCTACATAAAAAAAAATCAGTTTGATTGCTGTAATAGATTCGTACATATTGAGAACCGACTAAATATTTCGGATGGTCGCCGTGTTGGATTGTTAAATGTATAGGCCATAGAGTCATGTACCATTAAAGGAAAATTATTGCGTAGGTTCATTATTCAAACTTTCACTTCGATCGCATGATTACGACATAAGAAATAAAAACTTAATTTTAAAATTCGCACAGCCGCCATCTTGAGGTTATGTAAACAATTGAACTAAAACAGATACCAATGCATTACAATGTGTATAAACATTTCCTGTACCAGATTTCATTGTGGTTGGAATATTAAATCGCGAGAAAGGTCTATTTAAAATTTTCAAATTCGCTTGGCCGCCATGTTGTTTTTGTAGTTAGCCGGTTCTTGAAAGTCTTATATATGAACTTCCAGTAGTGCCCTTTATCTCCGTACAAAAATTCAGGGTGATATCGCTAATAGTTTCAGAGTTATAGAATGCCGGTGAAATATTTCGCACATCCGCCATCATGTGGTTATGTCAACAATTGAACGAATTTATGTCGGTGCATTACAATGTGTATAAACATATACTGTACCAAGTTTTATTGCGTTTGGTGGGTTAAATCACGAGAAAAGTCTATTTGAAAGTTGCGAATTCGCGTGGCCGCCATGTTGGTTTTGTAGTTACCAGTTTTTCAAAAGTCACATAGGTGAACTTCTAGTAGTTCCCTTTATCACCGTAAAAAATTCCAGAGTGATATCGCGAATAGTTTTGGAGATATTGAATGCTGGTGAAATATTTCGCATAGCCGCCATGTTGGATTGGTGAGACGTAACAAAATTTGAAGGGCACGGTCGAGGTCGTCCGGAACAGTGCTATGAACTTACCGAGTTTAATTGAAATCGCTCCAGCCGTTTAAAAGTTATTAGGGGGAGACACATACACACCTCACACACACACACACACACACGGACAAAAGGTGATCTCATAAGCCTATTTTTTTCAAAATTGAAAATAGGCTAGTAACTAAGTATTTTAGTAAACCGAAGAAACCAAAACTAGACGAACAATCTGAAAAATGCACGACACTATTGGATTAGATCAACCGAAGTCAACACAGCCTTCATCCTCCAGCGTTACGTCTTCTTCTTCTTCTTCTTCTTCTTCTTCTTCTTCTTCCCCTCCTTGCTCTCCTCAACCTGGCGGTTGGTGGGTAGCATGAATGTCTTCATCCAAAGTCTTCTATCCTGAGCCCGCTGTTTGATCAGGTGGTACGGCCATCTTCCTCCGATGTTATCAAAGAACTCTGCTCTTCGTCGTCCTCTTCCTGGCTTGCCTTCCATTTTCCCTTCAAGCAGTGTGATGCACCATGGTGAATGACGGAGTAGGGGGAATATCCAATTATTTCTTATTTTTTTATTGTTTCTGTCAGGTTGATGAATTCCTCTGTTCTTCTTAGAACCTCTTCATTAGTTAACCTTAGGGTCCAAGGTATCCGTAGCATTCGTCGCCAGCACCACATTTCAAATGCACATAATCTTTTCTTGTCGGCCTTCAATAGTGTGCAGGTTTCGCAACCATAGGTCGCAATGTTCCAAATGTAACTTTTAATGAAGTGTTCTTTGACTTGTAGGGATATGGCTTTGGATGTCAGGAGACTTCTCTTCTTGTTGAAAGCTTCTTAAGCCTGGGCTATTCGAGAGCGGATGCCCTTTTCACACCTCCCATCAGAAGTAATAATGCTTCCCAAGTACTTGAAAAGATTTACTTGAGCCACTCTTATCTTCTTCTAATGACGGGATAAAAGGAGGTGATAAACAGTGGCCAGACTGTTGGACTTGAGAACAAAAGAACGTGTTTAGTAAAAAATACAGTTGGCTTATTGTACACAACAAAAAGCTGGGGTATGAGGTTTAACAGAATGTTGGATATCTAAGTAAAGAATAAAAACTGGTATGAAAATGTCCAAACAATGGATGTGATATCACTAGTTTAGGGGAAACTCGAGCCCAGCAGCTACCAGCTTTGAGGAAGAAAATATATGATCACAAAGACAGTGCTGCACATTTAACAGCTTCAAAAATTGTTGCAGAGTCCCAAAAAGAAACTAGTCTATAGAACAATGGTTCTCAACCTTTGTCAGCTGACGCCCCCCCCCCCCCCACCACCTTTTCAGATACGGGAGTTCATCGCACCCCCTCCTCCCCCTCCACCCCACCACTCATCGCTTCTATAACCTCTTCGATTGACGCGGATGATGTAGATCTAACCTAATAACACTACACTACATAATGGAATAGGCCTATCTATTACATACTAACTTCATTTTAGCACAATACAAATAGCACACTTCTACAACAAATCCTTAAATTAGTCAACAAATGTCAGTGAGAGGGTTGACACTGTTTTCTCTTGGTAAGATTCGGTATGTTTGGTGTGATATTTGACAGAGCACAGCGGAGATCACTTGCAACATCAAGCCGACAGCGCTGCTTTGTTTCTATGACACTCAGCGTTGAAAATCCTGACTCGCATGAATATGTCTTTGAAAATGTACGTTCAAACTGTTCAAAGCTTCAAAGAAATCACAAAGATATACCAACGAGACGATAAAATTGGCATAATTTTGCTCCTTACAACACAGCAAATTCCCTATTTCACCTCCAACCTCACGGCTCCGCAGAGGTTTGTGCCGACAGTTGGCAATTACCAGTGCTTTTGAACGATTGACTTGGTGCAACACTTGGAGAGATTCGAAAAATGTTTATTTTACAAAATTGTAACATTCGAGTTAAAAAAGACTTAATTCGGAAATCACTTCACGCCCCCCTTGATAAAGCCCCACGCCCCCCAGGTCGGGAACCCCTGCTATAAAAAACGTGTGTTTCAAAAGAGCATCAAAAGAGAAAGGGAGTTTTTCGAACTGCCTATAAGGATGCGAAACAAAATCACTCTTTTAACGACTTTGAGTCGGAAATCGATGTACAAGAGTTCAATAGATTAAAATAACATGGGCCGCACCCTACATTCAAATAAGGCTTGTGTGAATGTCATAAACCACATAAGTGCAGAAATGAGAAATCACATTGTACAGGAAATAATCAAATCAACCGATAAGTTTGCGATCATCATCGATAGATCAACAACTTTGAGCAAAACATCAACTCTGATGAAGCCTCCGTGGCTTAGGCGGCAGCACGCCGGCCTCTCACCGCTGGGTCCGTGGTTCAAATCCTGGTCACTACATGTGAGATCTGTGCTGGACAAAACGGAGGCAGACAGGTTTTTCTCCGGGTACTACAGTTTTCCCTGTCAACATTACATTCCAGTAACACTCTCCACTATAATTTCATTTCATCTGTCATTCGTGTAATCATTGCCCCAAAGGAGTGCGTCAGGCCTCGGCAGCCGGCACAGTTCATATCCTCGCCGCTAGATGGGGGCTTCATTCATTCCATTCCTGACCCGTTCGGAGACTGGAAGCAGGCTGTGGATTTTCATCAACTCTGATATTGTACATCAGAGTTTGCCTAAAATCTTTAAGTATGGAATCCCCTGTGAATTTATTTTTGGACCTGGTTGAGATTAACAGTGTGACGTCTCTTGGAATTTTCAAGTTATAATTAAATGCCTTGAAGGTTACAAATTGGATGATAATGTTTTGCAAAATAGATTAATTACTGTTGCATGTGATGGAGCAGCAGTGATGCTTGGCAGGACGTCTGGAGTGTGTACCTTGTTAAAAGACAAGTTTCTCTCCATCATAATTTGGCATTGCTCTAATACCGGGTGAGTTAGCCGTGGTCGTTACGGCATGACTGCTGGCAATCGCTCACATCCGGGAGGCAAGGAGGTTCGAATCGCCCCGCCGGCAACCTTGAAGATGGTCTTCTGTGGTTTCCCATCTTCCTTCCTGGCAAATGTCGGGGTTGGTCCCTAACTATAGGCCACAGCCGCTACCTTCCAACTCCTTGTCCTTACAATCAAACTTTCCTCCCCAGACAACACTTCCGAACAGTTTCAGCAATTTGGGGAAACTACGAAATTCTAGCAAACCATTTTATGTCGGCTAAAGAAGACCAAACCCGTGATAGTTTGACTAGATGCAAGTATGAAGGTCCGCTTAGGAAACTTACACCCACTGCTATTGTTCTAGATTTGGCTCTAATGTGTGATGTACTTCAAGAACTCTCATAAGTTAGTGAAGAACTGCAGGACCTAGATGCAGATTTGTTCCGAGCTAACCAAAGTTTACAGATTCTGGCAAACACGTTTACTGCTTGGAAAGATAGCCCGGGAACATTTTACGAGCAAGCTGTGACGTCTGTCAACAACAAAAGATTTATGGGAATTGAACTTTTTGAAAACAATAATGAACTGCCCATTGATCCTGTTGCCTTTTATGAGGAACTATCAGAGGCAATTAAAAATAGAACGTTGAGTGGTGAAGACACAACTTTGGCTAATTCGCCCGTATAGTTGATCCAAGCACTTGGTCCAATGGCATTAAAGACAATACTTTTGGGGAAAAAGAAATTGAGTCACTAGCCGTTCGGTATCAATTGATGATGATGATGATAATTGTTGTGTTAAGGGGCCTAACATCTAGGTTATCGGCCCCTAATGGTGTGGGTGATCGTGAAGATGAAAATGAAAATGAAATGTAAACTACAGTATAACTAAAACTAACTACTAACTTATATCCTAGAAGAAGAAATGGAAAACAAAAGGAGAATAAGGCAAATAAAGGACAGGAGGAAAAGAAATGCCTTAAACCCTTGAAGAATGCGGATTGAGGGACTTGGAAGGAGGGAGAGACATGAAAGGCAGATAGGAAAGTGAAAGAGGAGAGGGTTCCGTCCCACTGGTAATGAACAAAAGGGGGAAACCAGACCCAGCTCAGGAATCCCTCAGGGTCGCCAACTCCCGAACTCACCAGCCGTGAGCCCCTGAGGGTGTAGCAATATCCAGGGTGCACCAGATGTGGTGGGGCTACATACACCCTGCATCCTTGAGGGCCTTGAGCAGAAGGCAGGAGAGGACATGAAAAGAAAAAGAACGCTAACCCCTCGCAGAAGGAGGGTATCAGAGAAGATGAGACAAGGGCCAATTAAGGCGGGAAAGGAAGAGACTCCCTAGGCCTCGGATACCCTAATACCGTCGGGGTAGGAAGAAAACAAGAGTTGACCAAGTGAGGTCGACAGGAAAGAAGACGGAGAGGAGCCCGGCACAAGTAAGTGGAAGCAATGGCTGACTCAGCTGGGGCCCCATGGTCGCCAACCCACGCCCCAATATATGTGAGCCCCGGGGGGAGGGGCTATCAATTGAACAAACGAGAGACACTTAAAGCATTTCGTGAATATGTTTTTGACAATTGCGAGCACTTAAGAGGAAATTGTAAAAATAAAACAAAGTATCCCAATCCCAAGAATTTGCTTCTGTCGACAACTGCAATCAAGACAGTTCCAGTGTGATGATGATGATGATAATTATTGTTTAAAGGGCCTAACATCTAGGTTATCGGCCCCTAATGGTCAGGGTGATAGCGAAAATGATAATAAAATGGAAACAAGAACGAAAATTAAATGAGACTGAAAATACTTACAAATTGTAACTCAGATTGAAACGACTCACAAATTGGAGAGTGGTAATACTCACAAAAGGAATAGATTGAAAAATACGCACAAAATGGAGTTTAGGTTCAAAATACGTACAAAATGCAACTGAGGTTCAAAATACTTACGGTACAAAATGCAATTGAAATTGAAAATACACAATGCTATTTACATTGAAAATCGCCCATTTCAGATACAATATACTCACAAAGCGTAATTGAAATTCAAATTGCTTACAAAATGCATTTGAAATTGAAAATGCTTACAAAATGAATGGTAGCTTCAAAATACTCATTTAGATGGACAATAGACTACTTACAAAATGCAACTTAGATTGTAAATACTTACAAAATGCAATTTAAATTCAAAATACCCACAAAATGCAATTGAGAATCAAAATACTTACAAAATGCCCAGCATACAAAATGCAATTTTGATTGAAAATACTTGCAAAAAGCGGTTTAGGTTGAAAATACTTAGGCTACAAAATGCAATTGAAATTCAAAATACTCACAAAATTCCTAGACCCTGTATTGAAAGACTTACTAAAAAGCAATTTAGACTGTCAATCCTTACAAAATGCAATTGAGGTTGAAAATACTCGCAAAATGCAATTTAGATCGAAAAAACTTACAAAATGCAACATAAATTGAAAATACCTACAAAATGGCGTGTAGATGAAAAAAAAATACGAGCCTTACAGTAGTCGCATATGATGTGTAACATCTGACATAGAAGAAACCTCACGTGAAATTGTTGATACACCGGTATTTTGTAGTATTATTGGCACAAATATTAATCTATTGTAAAAGGGAGTGTTTTACAGATATTATAGATTATAATACGGAACTCATTTTATTAGATGATTTGTAGCTTCCACCAGCACTAGCCTAAATAAAGAATACGATATGGAACAACTAGATTAATAGACGCAACACCGCTCATAACCTTAAATTCCTTATAAACAGGTGCTCTTGATTCACAGAACAACACGTAATTTCATATGGATTCTGTTAAAATGAGTCATATTGATATGATAAATATCGTTTAAAATGATAATCTGTTAGCAAAATTATCTACCCCACCCAGGATTCGAACCCAAGATCTCTACATTCACAGTCATACGCAATAACGCCACGGCTATTTCGACTACACATATATTGTGCAGAAGATGGTGACTTATTTCCACGTTCCAATAATACTGCATTACGGATTTAAGTTTCATTTATATTTTGCTTGTTTCGATAATGTTCCTGAGTGACATTGAGTTTAAAATGCCTTATGCCAAAGCAATGTCGACTACATACAGTGTTTGATATTAAGGTATTTTACCATTTAAAAATACAGATACCATGTCATTTGTTTAAATCACTTGACACCAGATTTCGCATGTGCGTGTTCCGTTCAGTATGTCATATACATTCCACATGGCCGAGAGTGCGTCATGGTATCAATTTTCGACACCGCGCGCTGATTGTTTCTCTTACCAGTGCCAGTTGGATCGATCGATTGAGTTGGCAGTGCGTCTTATACTTCCGTTCGATCCACCACTGCCAGCTAGGGCACACTTCCATTCGATCGATCGAGCGGGCAGTGCATACTTCCGTTGTCCACCACTGCCAGCTAGTACACTTCCGTTTGATCGATCGAGCGGGCAGTGCATACTTCCGTTGTCCACCACTGCCAGCTAGTACACTTCCGTTTGATCGATCGAGCGGGCAGTGTATACTTCCGTTTGATCCACCACTGCCAGCTCGAACGTTCCGATGCACTTCCGTCCCCAATTTTCAAAATCACTCCCACAAAACTATCCAGCAACCGAGCGGAAAGATGTTACACATCAAAAATCTCAAAAATGAATTTAGATACACGGGGAGCCAATTATCAAAAACAGTGCGGGAAATTTAAAGAGAAAAGGAAATATAATGAAAAGAAAACAAGAGGTCTGACCCCTCGAAGAAGGGGGGATCAGGAAAGATGAGACAAGGGCCAATTAAGGCGGGAAAGTGAAAGAATCCCTAGGCCTCGGATACCCTAATACCGTCGGAGTCAGAAAAGAACAAGAGTTGACTAAGGGAGGTCGACAGGAAGGACGTCGGAGATGAGCCTGGCACAAGTAACTGGAAGCAATGCCGGAATCGACTGGGGTCCTGTGGTCACCAACCCACGTCCGACTAGATGTGAGCCCCTGGAGGGGGGAGTTTCATTGTCTTCAAGCGAATGTGAGAGAGGCTTGTTTCAAATGAACCTCATCATAACTGATTCCAGAGCTTCTTTGTTAACACGAACTGTCTCCTCAATACTTTCCCTGAAGCGGAATGGCCCACCCCTCACTCGTTTTGACCCTTCAAAGTACGTGGAATCTTGGCTGCTTCGGGGTCGGCACTCCGCTCTGGACACTAGCAGCAAGGTGAGAGAGAGAGAGGTGGCACATACAACGAAAACTTTGGAAAATTTTATAAACTATGAGGTAATAGTACATCATGCAACGAGCCTATAATGGCAATCATGAAGACACGAGTTTTATAATTTTCATACGAGTGTCTTAATTACCATTATAGGCGAGTTGCATACGACTGTTTATGTTCGACGAAAATTATAACTTTATTATATGTTTTAACATAAATATTCATAAATATCTGTTGAGATTCAGTCACTCGAATTTTGTGATCGGAGTGCAGCGCTGGGTAGGATATCTCTGTTTTCCAAGCTCTCTGACCAACCGACGCATGCTCTCTGTGTGCTTCAATGCCATATGTGCAGATTGTACACCAGTATTCAGTAAAACTGTCACCGAAGTCGTTTGAAAGCAATGTGCTGTGTAGAAATTGGATTTGGGGATATTAAGGTACAGTGCTATTTCTTGTCTCATATTTGCCAGTTTATTTACGCGAACATATGTACGGTGCACTTTCGGTAATTTATATAGACATGTTGGATTTTGAGAGCATGCGCGAAGGTATCCTTACCTAATTGGTCACACAATTGTTTCTTGAGCTCTGATTGGTTTGAGAAACTGTTTCATAATGAAAAATAGTGTTATAATGAGCCTCATTATGATACAGTTTTCTGACACATAATGTTTACATTTCGACATAGTCGAACATAGAACATGTTTAAGTACAGTACATTTTAAAATAAATACTTATTTCAGAAAACTGTAAAATTATAAAACAAGAAATCAATGGTTGATGGTGAACATGTGTGTATTTTCAAACCAAATGTATATAATTTCTAAAATTACGTAAAGAAATAAATTGAAGTCGCCTCCGTAGCGTAGCGGTCAGCATGGTTACCCGGAGGTCCTGGTTTCGATTCCCGGCTCTGCCACGAAATTTGAAAAGTGGTACGAGGACTGGAACGGGGTCTACTCAGCCTCGGGTGGTCCAAATTAGTAGAGGGGGTTCGATTCCCCCTCGGCCATCCTCGAAGTGGTTTTCCGTGGTTTCCCACTTCGTCTTCGGGCAAATGCCGAGATGGTACCTTCTTCAAGGCCACGGCCGCCTCCTTCCCTCTTCCTTGTCTATCCATCCTCACCATCCCTTACCTTCCCTCATGAGGCCCCTGTTCGCTTTGCAGGTGAGGCCGCCTGGGCGAGGTGCCAATCCCATCTCACCAGTTGTATTCCTTCCGATTCGATGTTCCCAGCTCTAGGACACTGCCCCGTAGAGGCGGTAGTGGTGAGTTCCCTCGCTGAGTCCGTGGGTGCCACCAACCTGGAGGGTAAACGACTAAAAAAAAATAAAAAAAAAATAAATCATGTACATTGTTTGAATGGTAGCCTAGTTGGCCTACATTTAAATTGAATACAGGCCAACAACGGCTATGCTAAGAATAATGTTGCTACAGCAGTCTCAAATAAATTTAAAATTGCAATCAAAATTAGTTTGCTGTTTGGAACACTGATAAGTTTTTAAAGGTGTTCAGAAAAGCGTAACAAGTAGTTCCGTGAAGAACTATGCAGCCTATTTTCATATATCCTACTAATGTTAACTGCCACTATCAACATACAAAATTTCAGTATGACTGCTGTAATAGAATCGTAGATATTGAGAACCGACTAAATATTTCGGATGGTAGCCATGTTGGATTTTATATATGTAGGTCCTAGAGTTATGTACAGTTACATGAAGATAATTGTGTACGTGTAGCATTCAAACTGCAATCGCAAGATTAGGACACAAGAAGAAAAAAGGAGAATTTAAAATTTTGCACAGCTGCCATCATGTGGTTATGGAAACAATTGAAATAAATTAGATGCCAGTGGATTAACATTCATATCAGGATTTCCTGTACCAAGTTTCACTGCACTCGGATGGTTAAATAGCGAGAAACGTCCATGTGAATATTTATATTTCGCGTCGCCGCCATGTTGGATTTGTGTTGTTGTTGTTGTTTGAGTCTTCAGTCTTTTGACTGGTTTGATGCAGTTCTCCATGCCTCCCTGTCCTGAGCCAATCGTTTCATCTCTACATAGCTACCACACCCTACATCCGAGGCTATCTGTTTAACATATTCTAACCTTGGTCTACCCCTACAGTTTATGTCCTCGACCCTTCCTTCCATAACTAAGCTTGCTATTCCTGGGTGTCTTAGTATGTGTCCTACCAACCTATCTCTTCTCTTCATTAGCAGTCGCCAGAAACAACTCTCCTCTCCCACTCGCCTTAATACCGCTTCGTTTGTAACCCTATCTACCCATCTGATCTTCATCATTCTCCTGTAACACCACATTTCAAATGCTTCAATTCTCCTCTTTTCTGCTGCACCAATAGTCCAAGTTTGACTTCCATAGAGCGCTACGCTCCAGACAAAGGCTTTCAAAAATGACTTCCTAATACCTAAATCTATATTCGATGTCAACAGATTCCTTTTTTGTAGAAATGCTTTCCTTGCCTGAGCCAACCTGCTTTTTATATCCTCTTTGCTTCGTCCATCACTGGTTATTCTGCTTCCTAAGTAACAGAAGTCTCCTACTTCCTTCAGCTTTTCACCTGCCAATTTGATCTCCATAGAGGTTTCTGATTTATTTCGGCTGCATTCCAGTATTTTTGTTTTTCATTTATTAATTTTCATCATGAATTCCTTCCGTAAGACGGAGTCCATACCATTCAAAAACTCATTCAAATCCTCAGGCTTGTCGTCCAAGATGACGATGTCATCAGCAAATCTCAGAGTTGAAATTATTTCTCCTTGAATCTTCACTCCCACTTTAAATTTTTCTCCAATTTCCTTCATTGCTTGTTCAATGTAAAGATTGAAAAGTATGGGTGATAAGTTGCAGCCTTGCCTTACACCTTTCTGAATACCAGCTTCTCTCTCATGTCCTTCAGCTCGAATGACTGCTGTCTGGTTTCTGTATAGATTGTATATCACCCTCCTATCCCTGTACTTTATTCCAATAGATTTCAAAATGTCAAACAATTTAGTCCAATCAACGTTATCAAAAGCCTTTTCTAAGTCTACAAATGCCATGAACGTTCTCTTATCTTTCCTTATTCTACCTTCCAAAATCAGCCTAAGACTTAGTACAGCTTCTCTTGTTCCTACATTTCTCCTGAAACCAAACTGGTCTTCACCCAACTCCGTTTCTATCTGGCTTTCAATTCTCTTGTAAATTATTCTAGACAGGATCTTTGAAGCATGAGTAATCAAGCTGATTGTACGGTAATCTTCATATCTGTCAGCTCCCACTTTCTTTGGTATAGGGATGATAACATTCTTCTTGAAATCAGGGGGTACCTCACCTGTCTCATAAATCCTACACACCAAGTGAAATAACCTGATCAGACCCATCTCCTATGCAGCGTAGCAACTCAATCGGTATATCATCTATGCCTGGTTCTTTGTTCCTGCCTAAGTCCTCTAATGCTCTGTCAAATTCTGATCTCAATATTAAATCTCCTTTTGCATCCTCATCAATTTCCTCCTCCCTTTCCATTACATGATTCTCAATCTCCTTTCCCTTATACAAGCACTCTATGTAAGCTTTCCATCTCTCAACCTTTTCTTCCCTATCTGTTAGAAGCTTTCCATTTGTGTCCTTAATATTACAGAACTTAGTCTTCTTTTCCCCAAAAGTATTCTTAATCCTTCGATAAGTCCTAATTTCAGACAATTTTCTATACCTGCACATTTCTCTTTCAACCATTCTTCTTTTGCTTCCTTGCACTTCTTATTAACCTCATTTCTCAGACGTCTGTATTCTGCTTTCCCCTTTTCATCTCTTAGATTCTTGTGTTTCCGCCTTTAAACCATCAATTCTAGTATATCCTGAGTGATCCACGGTTTTCTACCTATTCTTTCTTTCCTACCAATGTTTTCTTCTGCGGATTTTGTTATTTCATTCTTCAAAAGTGCCCATTCGTCTGCAATTGAAGTTTGTTTAGGGGTTTTGATCAGTCCTTCCTTTATACTCTTATTGAATCTTTCGTTTACATCCTTCACTTTCAGTCTGTCTATTGCCCACCTTTTTGGCTTTTGACTTTTCTTCAGTTTCTTCAACTTTAATCTGCATTTCATTACAACCAGATTGTGGTCAGAGTTTATGTCAGCACCAGGATATGTTTTACAATCCAAAATCTGGTTTCGAAACCTCTGCTTGACCATAATGAAGTCGATTTAGTAACGCCCTGTATCTCCTGGTCTCATCCATGTGTATATTCTTCTATTGTGGTTATCGAGCAAGGTGTTAGCTATGACCAACTCATGTTCGGTGCAGAATTCCATCAGCCTGCTTCCTCGATCATTCCTTTCACCTAATCCGAAATCTCCTACTATCTTCCCTTCTCTCCCTTTTCCTACCACAGCATTCCAATCTCCCATTACTATAACATTTTCATCACCTTTGATATACCTCAGAATGTCATCTATTTCTTCGTAGACCTTTTCAACATCCTCATCATCAGCTTGACTGGTAGGCATATAGACTTGTACCACTGTGGTGCACGTAGGTTTAGTATTGATTTTCGCTACAATAATCCGTTCACTGTAAAAGATGGTATATTGGCTTTCACGGCCGGTGAATTAAAACTCAGCAATTCTTCTAGGTTTGTGCCGTGTCTTGTGTGGGGTTTCGCCCAGGACACCAAGTTGGCTCATCGGCGGGCTCTTGGTGTCCCCGCCCGGACCCCCACAGGAGTATCGAACTGCGCGATACCTCCCTTTATATAGAGTGCAACTGCACCCATTGACTGCGAGAACCAAAAGCTCAAGCAGCCATAACCTCCCTATGAAGGCTTCCAAAAAGATGGTATATTGGCTTTCACGGCCGGTGAATTAATATAATATTCCACCCGCTGTCCAAGTTTCCTACTCAATATGAGACCAACCCCTGCTTGGCCATTGTTTGATTTAGTGCTAATGACCCTATAGTCTCCTGACCAAAAGTCCTGCTCTTCCTGCCAGCGCATTTCACTAATCCCAACCAAATCCAACCTCAACCTATCCATTTCCCTTTCTAAGTTTTCTAACTTTCCACTTCCTAGCAGACTTCTAACATTCCACGCTCCGATCCGTAGAATGTCAGATTTCCTCTTTGTCACTTCTGTGATGTTAACCCCCTCTCGAGTAGTCCCCACCCGGAGATCCGAACGGGGGACTAGTTTACCTCCGGATTGAAATTTTACAAGGGAGGAGGCCACCATCACATGTAATTATGCATAGAGAGGTGCATATCCTCGGGAATAGCATTACGGCTGTAGTTTCCCGTTGCTTTCAGCCGTGCAGCAGAACGCAGTGTAGCCATTAGTTGGCTTATATTATCAATATCTTTACCGTCTATTAGACTAGTAAAGAATTGATGTATTCTGAAAGGCTGCTACTCCCTTTCAGAATAAGTAAAGAGCAATTCTACTACAAAATACTAACCTTCTACTAACAATTAAATACCAAAATTCTACTAACGAAAAAATACTAAAGTTTCACCAACAAACAAATACTACCACTAAAACAGTCTGTCACCAGGCCCACTCACATGCACCCTCACCAGACACACTCACACACCACAGTCTAATAGAACAATGACATATATCTAATAAACAAATTAACTTCATACTTACAGCTAAAACTAACTACATACTTACTGTACTGTAATTTGAATTGACAATATTTACAAAATTTAAAATGATACTCTGGTAGTATCTTAACTACTGCGATAAAACTGGTCTGAAATGCCGTTAAAATTAAATAAGGTTCTTTTACATGCCACAAATCTATGACGTGGGACCACCGGCTTTACTTCCCCTCCGAAGGAAGACATACTGAGGGACTAGGGTTGGAGATACTGTAACACTGGGGGTGGTTTGGTTGGGCCAACTTACCTTTTTTCGGAGGTCCGCATCGCTAACTGCAAAATCACCGCCAGAAGACATGCCCCAACAGAAGAACACCTATAGGTGGAAGAAGGTGGAGAAGAGGGAAACGCACATGCTCGTCTACAGACACAGTCCGATAACCCACAGGACTGCCACCAACGAAATGATGCCACAACAGTTGCTTAATATTTTAATAAAGAACATTTAATCACCAAAAAGGGGCAAGAAAATATAAATTAATAAAATCCTCCAGCCAAGACAACATTTAACAAACTATTATTGCCACAAAAAAAAACTCTCTGGTGAAGGACATTGGCTTAAGGCCAAAACAATTCAATTACTTATGAAAACTAGAGAAGGCTTTACATGCTAGTTTGCTGAACCAAAACGAAAATATTTAATTAAAAATAAAGCCCAAAAGAAAGAAAGTCAGCAGACAGTGATCACCAAATGAGAACGGGCTTGATAAAACACTAAGGTACGCAAAACTGACTCGACATGCAAGGATCAAAGCCACGAGGAAAAGAAAGGTTTTTTAAAAAAATTAATAAAATAGGACCAATATACAAATCCAAAACTTTCATGACGGCGGTATACTCAGGAATACTCACAAACAAAACACAAGGTAAAATTAATGATGAACAAAAAACATTCAAATCTACCACCACAACACGTTTGAGTGTCCCGCTCGACGCGCAGAGAATTTACACTCACAGGACCACAATGCACTCTGCCCAAACAAAAAACAAACATGGCCACGAAACAGATGCTTGCATGTCCAGCCGAATCACGGCAAACAATTACCTTTTAAAATAAAACGTCACCAGAGAGACAAGAAAAGGAGGAAATAATTACCTCTTAACTCCATTAAAACGAGGTAATTTAGGATGCTACGGATCGTAAAGCAAATTAATAATAGGCGAATCCCTAAGATTACCAAAAGAAAAGAACCAACTAACCACAACGAGAATTCCCATAAGGAAAATAAACTAAATAAATAATAAATTACAACGTAAGATAAACTTGAAACGTGTCTCCGGAAGGTGCGAAAGAAAACAACAAGATTTACATATCGGGTAACATTAACAAAGCAGAAAAGTTTGGCCTACAATGCGAAACAAAATACATCATTAAAACATCAATATAAGGCCAATATTGGAGCTCCCATAACAATATATATATATTATATAATAAAACGTACCTTAAAATCCTTCCTCAGTGGAGACACAAGGTAACAAAAAAAACTAACACATTTTAAATAATTTTAAAATACAAAACTGCCTCAAAATGGCTAACCCAGCACATGTGCCGTTTCAGTTACAAGCACTTTTGCTTGCAGCCAGTTGCGATAATAATGCCACATTTCCTCTTCAAGATGAAATGATGAAATTATAGCCTTAGGAGCACAGGCATTTCCTTTTTTTTGAATACATCCATATTTCGTGGAGGCCAGGGGGCAGGCCCCCGGGCAACGGAGACACCTTTCACGACGAGCTACCTTCTTGCTTTCTAGACGACAGACGGAGAAGATGCCAACATGGCGGAGATCCAAAAGTTAAAAGCCGTAGTGCATTAATGTTAATTGTAATTGACCAATCACAGATTAACACATCAAGTAACAATGTGCGTATTATATAATTATTTTGGTGGCATAATGCATATATAGTCTTTTGTTTAATGACGTAGAACACTATATTTTTTTAAATATGTCTTGATTAGACGAGACCTGAAGACACCACTCACACACTCTAGCGGTAGAAGATACAACCCCCGGCTAGAAGTGCCGACAGATGCTGCCATCTCGAGTTCACTAGCCACACCAAGCCATCTAGGCGGGCGCTTTAAACGTAGGGAATACAAATATGTAGAGGAGATGCATAAATAAAAACGTTGGGACGTGCTTTGCACGTAACAGTCTCCCTCCCTTAAGCGTGAACACCGTTCACCAATATGTCTAGGCATAGCCAGTACTCCATAACTAGTCGATTCATGATTGCTATAATAGAATCGTAGATATGCAGAGCCGTCTAAATATTTCGGATGGTCGCCATGTTGGTTTGTTAAATGTATAGGCCATAGAGTCATGTAGGCCTACCATTAAAGGAAAATTATTGCGTAGGTTCATTATTCAAACTTTCACTTCGATCGCATGATTACGACACAAGAAATAAAAACTTAATTTTAAAATTCGCACAGCTGCCATCTTGAGGTTATGTAAACAATTTAACTAAATTAGATACCAGTGCATTACAATGTGCATAAACATTTCCTGGACCAGATTTCATAGCGTTTGGAACATTAAATCGCGAGAAAAGTTTATTTAAAATTTTCAAATTTGCTTGGCCGCCATATTCGTTTTGTAGTTAACCGGTTTTTGAAAGTCTTATAGATGAACTTCCAGTAGCGTCTTTTACCTCCGTACAAAATTTCAGGGTGATACCGCCAATAGTATCAGAGATATGGAATGCCGGTGAAATATTTCTCACATCCGCCATCTTGTGGTTATGTAAACAATTGAACAAAGTTAGTTGTCTGTGCATTAAAATACGTATAAACATATACTCTACCAAGTTTTATTGCGTTTGGTCGGTTAAATCGCGGAAAACGTCTATTTAAAAGTCGCAAATTCGCGTGGCCGCCATGTTGGTTTTGTAGTTACCAGTTTTTCAAAAGTCACATATGTGAACTTCTAGTAGTTCTCTTTATCACCGTAATAAATTCCAGGGTGATATCGGGAATAGTTTCGGAGATATTGAATGCTGGGGAAATATTTTGCACAGCCGCCATTTTGGATTGGTGATACGTAGCAATATTTGAAGGACACAGTCGGGGTCGCCCGGAATAGTGCTATTAACTTACCGAGTTTCATTGATATCGCTCCAGCTGTTTAGAAGTTATTAGGGGACACACACACACACCTCTCTCTCACGCACACACACACACACGCACACACACGGACAAAAGGTGATCTCATAAGTCTATTCTTTTTTTTTTTTTTTCAAAATTATAATAGGCTAAAAATATAGTTTTTAGAACTCTATATTTCAACATTCTGTAACGTGTTTTTCGAGAGTATTTTACGCCACTGACATAAGTCAGTAGGAAGCCATTCAATGTTTATTTACGCGGCAAATTGTTCTGCCAAGACAAGTTTCATGTAACTTATTATTATTATTAAGGTATTTTTTGGAGCGTTTTTTGTAAGATTATAAGTATAGCCTACAGATAGGTTTTCGATGTTATAGAAAACACTATCAAGCGAATTATTACGAACAACATTATCGCGGAAAATTAAATGATACGGAATTTTACGGATTTTTAGCCTATTTTCAATTTTGAAAAAATAGGCTTATGAGATCACCTTTTGTCCGTGTGTGTGTGCGTGTGTGTGTGTGTGTGTGTGTGAGGTGTGTGTGTCCCCCCCCCCCTAATAAAATCTAAACGGCTGGAGCGATTTCAGTGAAACTCGGTAAGTTCATAGCAATATTCCCGGCGACCTCGACCGTGCCCTTCAAATTTTGTTACGTCTCACCAATCCAACACGGCGGCTGTGCGAAATATTTCACTAGGAAACTTACCGAGTTTCATTGATATCGCTCCAGCTGTTTAGAAGTTATTAGGGGACACACACACACACCTCTCTCTCACGCACACACACACACACGCACACACACGGACAAAAGGTGATCTCATAAGTCTATTCTTTTTTTTTTTTTTCAAAATTATAATAGGCTAAAAATATAGTTTTTAGAACTCTATATTTCAACATTCTGTAACGTGTTTTTCGAGAGTATTTTACGCCACTGACATAAGTCAGTAGGAAGCCATTCAATGTTTATTTACGCGGCAAATTGTTCTGCCAAGACAAGTTTCATGTAACTTATTATTATTATTAAGGTATTTTTTGGAGCGTTTTTTGTAAGATTATAAGTATAGCCTACAGATAGGTTTTCGATGTTATAGAAAACACTATCAAGCGATTTATTACGAACAACATTATCGCGGAAAATTAAATGATACGGAATTTTACGGATTTTTAGCCTATTTTCAATTTTGAAAAAATAGGCTTATGAGATCACCTTTTGTCCGTGTGTGTGTGCGTGTGTGTGTGTGTGTGTGTGAGGTGTGTGTGTCCCCCCCCTAATAAAATCTAAACGGCTGGAGCGATTTCAGTGAAACTCGGTAAGTTCATAGCAATATTCCCGGCGACCTCGACCGTGCCCTTCAAATTTTGTTACGTCTCACCAATCCAACACGGCGGCTGTGCGAAATATTTCACTAGCATTCAATATCTCCGAAACTATTACCGATATCGCCCTGATATTGTGTACGGTGATAAAGGGCACTACTAGATGTTCACCTGTGAGACTTTCAAAAACCTGGTGACTACAAAACCAACATGGCGGCCAAGCGAAATTGAGACTTTTAAATAGACTTTTCTCGCGATTTAACTATCCAAACGTAATGAAACTTGGTACAGCAAATGTTTATACACACTGTAATGCACTAGAGTCTAATTTAGTTCAATTGTTTACATAACCTCAAAATGGCGGCTGTGCGAAATATTTCACTGACATTCTATATCTCCGAAACTATTACAGATATCATCATGCAATTTTGTACGGTCATAAAGAGTACTGATGCAAGTTTACCTATGTATATTTCATAAACCTGTAAAGTACAAAACGAACATGGCGACCAAGCGAATTCGAAATATTTTAATAGACTTTTCTCATGATTTAACTCTCTGAGCGCAGTGAAATGTGGTACAGTAAATGATTTTGCTGATTGTAATGCACTGCCATCTAATTTAATTAAATTGTATACATAACCTCAAGATGGCGGCTGTGCGAAATTTTAAAATTAAGTTTTTATTCTTGTGTCGTAATCATGCGATCGAAGTGAAAGTTTGAATAATGAAGCTAGGCAATAATTGTCCTTGAATGGTACATAACTCTATGGCCTATACATATAACAATCCTAAATGGCGAGCTTCCGGAATATTTAGACGGTTCTCAATATATATGAATCTTTTACAGCAAACAAACTGATTTTTTTTTATGTTCATAGAGACTATGAACATATGTTCACCTATAGGACTTTCAGTAACCTGGTGAGCACAAATCCAACATGGCGGCGACGCGAAATATAAATATTTAAATGGACGTTTCTCGCGAATTAACTATGCGAGTGCCGTGAAACGTTGCACATTAAATGCTTATACAAATGTTGATCCACTGGCATCTAATTTATTTCAATTGTTTGCATAATCACAAGATGGCGGGTGTGCGTAATTTTAAAATCTCGTTTTTACTTCTTGTGTTCTAATCATGCGATTGAAGTTTGAATTCCACACGTACACAATAATCTTAATATAATAGTACAAAAATAAAAATCCAACCTGGCGACCATCTGAAATATTTAGACGGTTCTCAATATCTACGAATCTCTTACAGCAATTAAACTGAAATTTTGTATGTTGATCGAGGCAATTAACGTGAGCAGGATATATGAAAATAGGCTGTATAGTTCTTCACGGAACTACTTGTTGTCAGTTAGAGTTTATTGTGAGAGAGATGATTCATTGGGAATTCAGCTACAGGTATATTCTTGTCGAGTAGCGTGACGCAAGCCAGCTGGCTGCATCAAGAAAAGGCGAAATGGCCTGGACCGGTAATCGACATCGTCGCGCCGAGTATATTGACCCTGAGGTCGGGTGTATCGCGTGGTGGCTCAGCCAATCAATGGAGACCGGGCGAGTAGAAGACGGGTCCGGAGAGGGGGTTCGGCGAGTGCATATATTGTTTACGCGCCGAGAAGGGAGGACGATTATCATTGTAAAACTCGACCGATGTGGTTGCTCGTGTGGTTGGTTCCGGTGTGATCGGACCATAACTTAACATTTCTACAACAATCTCCACAACTGACGAAGAAGATGGCGACGTCCAGAAGGCTGTGGGAAGCTCTCTTCAGCATTAAGTACGAGGGAAATGCCACGGCAATTTCCAATGGTAAGCGCGAATGACTCAGAACTACATAATCTCTCGTTTCTTTGTTTCATATTCAGTATTTCAGTAACTTCTTAGCTTGGGAATAATAGTAAAATCAGTAATTCATCCGACTCCGTTTTCACATAATTCTCTAGAGGTAAATTCAAATCGTTACGCTCCAATTTAAATTTATTATTATTATTATTATTAAAATTGCCACTACTTGTTTTTTATATAATAAATTCATTTCTTATACTATGCAATCTTTGCTTTCAGTAGGTAGCATTAGATATAGATCAAATTCCTTCTCCTGATACAATTGTTAGTTGGGTTAATGATCAAATCATACCACGATCTGAGTGTGAAGATTCTTAAAGGTGTTCTGCCAGAGCTAGTTGTTGTTAAATATAAATTTAGATTTCAACATAGCGTTGAGGTCTTGGCGCCCATTAATACAACGTATCTTAGTCAGAGTAAACATTACATTTATCACCTCAAACGTGGGACTTGTTGTGGTTTTTCCACACTCTCCCTAGGAAAACAGTTACACTTGCCGCCAAACTGTGGAGCTTCATATATAAGTATTTTAAAGTGCAAGACAGGGCTAACGAAACAGTTACAATTCCATAAAGGCCCCCCTGTAACCCACAGTACCGGAACCTCCTTTTTTTTTTATTTTATTTTATTTTTACACCCGCTCGCTGGCCGGTAAAAAGTGCGCGACTTCTCCCCACTACTTCGCGTCAACATACAGTCATTTAATAGCAATTTCTAGTGAAAATAATTATCTACAAACTTACCTGGTTTTACAAGAAATGTTCAAAGTGTTGTCCATCAGCTCGCAAGTATGCCTGGCACCTCGTAAACAAGTTTCTAGACACACGGCGAATTTCTTTCTGGGTGACGTTCGTTATAACTTGGCGAATATTTTCTTTTAACTCCTCACTTGTGTGAGGATTGTTTGCAATTACCTTTCCTTTCAGCATTCCCCAGAGGTAATAATCACATGGATTTAAATCGGGTGATCTGGCGGGATAATTAACTATACGGTCATTGAAAACTTCCCGTATCACTGCCAAGGAGTGATTAGCTGTGTGCACCGTTGCATTATCTTGCATGAAGTAACCATTGTTCTTTTCTTCGTCCGTGAGTTCATGAAAGAACGGTCTTATGATTAGGTCAATGTAACGGTTAGAATTAATTGTTTCGTGGAAAAATATAGGTCCTATAATTCTGCGAGAAGTTATCGCACACCACACTCCAACTTTCACATCATGAAGCGGCCGGACATGCAGCCGATGTGGATTTTCAGCGCTCCAGTAGCGATTGATTTGGCTGTTCACATAACCACGCCGGAGATACTGACAGCTTATTGCAACATTGCCGATCGCAGCGCACGTGTTCATTGCGGGGAGAACGCCAAGGCCACTTTGTCCGGCCTAGCGGCCGCATCTGCCAAGGCCACCTTCACCGGCCTAGCGACGCGTACATGCGGGAAATAAAATGATGACCCGGTAGTTATACAAAAATATTATGGGACCTACCAAAACATAAGATGTAATAATTGTAGGGAACGTTAAAGTATGACTACAGCTGGCCTAGGGGTGTGTCTGTGTATGCTGCGGTGCCGAGTAATAGCTCACCCCACCCACGCCGTAAACAAACACTTTTAGACCCGCCACTTTAAACCCCTTCTGAATGCACTCATGCCACCTGACTCAGGTACACACTGTTACCAGTGTTGCCAACTTAAATTGTTTGAAAGTTACTGGATAGTAATCAAACGTTAGTAAATTCCTATGCCATAAATAGAGATCAATTAATATTCTTGCCTCCAAAGGAACTTAAAACTATCTATTTAGACAATACTAAATTCATACCGTTGTTAATTCACTTAGGAGGGATATCGTGGTAATTTATTCACGTGAACTTGGGTGTTTGTAGAACTTGTCTGATAAACTGTGTCATTGTAATGTCTGTAGTAGTGTGTGTGTAAGTGTGTTGTTGTTTCATTTGAGGGGCTTTGACATCGTGGTCATTCAGCCCCGTGTACTTGGGTGTGTGTCCAATTTTGTATGATAACCTGTGTTATTCTGACAGCTCTATTAATGTGTGTATTTGTTATACATATATGAATTGCAGCCAATGGCCATAGCGGAGTATTTTAATTGAACGCCCGAAGGCTCCCCATAAGGTTCAATGTCATGTACTGTAGTTCCAACTTTGGCTACCAAATATGCCACTGACACCTAGTGGCGAACGTTGGAACTTTATAGAGCGCTTCTAACCAAATAACCTACAAATTTAGCTACACACTACCAATTGTAGTGGTAGGTTGCTTTACATGCCATAATTCTATGACATGGGCTTTACGTACCCTCCGAAGGAAGGCATACTGAAGGTTTTTTTAAAACTATCGTTTTACCCTCCAGGGCCGGCTTTTCCCACGGACTAAGCGAGGGATCCCACCTCTACCGCCAATGAGGGCAGTGTCCTGGAGCTTGAGACTTTGAGTTGGGGATACAACTCGAGTGTGTCACCAACACTACGCCCAAGCGGCCTCACCTGCAAAGCGAACAGGGGGCCTGATGAAGGGATGGGAAGAGTGGGACGGTTAGGCAAGGAAGCGGGAAGGAAGTGGCCGTGGCCTTACTGTAGGTTCCATCCTGGCATTTGCCCGAAGAGGAAGTGGGAAACCACGGAAAACCACTTCGAGGATGGCTGAGGTGGGAATCGAACCCCCTCTATACATTTGGACCACCCGAGGCTGAGTAGACCCCGTTCCAGTCCTCATACCACTTTTCATATTTTGTGGCAGAGCCGATAATCGAACCCAGGACCTCCGGGGAGGCAGCTTACCATGCTGACCACTACGCTACGGAGGCGACCCTGAAGGATTTTAACGCTCTTAAAACATCCGACGACTTCGCCCAGGTTTGAACCCGCGATCATGGGCATAGCAGTTCAGCATGTCATTCAAGTGAAGATTGGGAAAAATGCGATCGTGGCCTCAAATAAGGAACTATCCTAGCATGTGCCTGGAATTGAAGAAGGAAATCATAGAAAAGCACTTCCAGGATGGCTGACATGGGATTCTAACCCACTTCTCAATTCTGCCTCACGGGGCTCAGCGTACACCGCTCCAGTCTTCGAGAATTGAACCTGGAACTCAGAGATGACAGTCAAGAATGATAACCACTAGACCACGAGGTGGACAAGAAATTCATATTATTTTGTTAACAAATTACAGATAAATGTCAGAAACGTTGGCATGACTGTCTGCTACGATAGCTGATCATAAGTCCATCACGTGTTACACAGTACATTGGTGTCGGTCAGGACTCGGGAAGTTCTTGCTGTAACTCTCGAGAGTATAGAGTTCTTGTGAGCCGGAGGTCACGCCTTCAAGCTCCGTGGTGATGTCATAGAGCTGTAAAACACTTAACCAAGATGACTGAAGATAAGGAGAGTGGAGTGTTTATGGCAATGAGACGAGACGAACGGGGGCAACTGATTAATGTTGAGGAAACACCAACTTAGACGATGACAGTCCCCTTCCTTCCTGTCCCGTTACCTGCCGACAAGTCCTTGCTCACGGCGCCAATCACAAGTACTTCTTCCGTCGCTATCTCACCAGCCAGAAAGTGTTGGTTGGTTGGTTGGTTCTTAAGTTTAGGGGCTGCGACAACGCGGTCATGTAGCCCCGTGTACTTTGGGTGTGTGTAGAATCTGTCTGATAACCGGTGTTAATTGTGATGACTGTATTAGTGTGTGTATCTGTTTTTTAATTTTAAGTACTGCAACTTATAATTTTTCAAATAGTTCCTACTTTTGCCGCCAAGCGCCACCGTCAACGACTACTAGGTCTAATTCAGAACTTAGCTACTAGACGCCACCGCAGTCAGCGCTTGGCAACGAACGTAGAAACCTAAGAGCGTTGTTTACATTCTTAACCTATCCAATTTAGCTTCACACAGGTGCAATTAGTGGAAGGATCTTTAACATGCCATAAATCTATGACATGGGACCGCCGGCTTTACTTCCCCTCCGAAGGAAGGCATACTGAGGGATTTTTAACGCTCTTAAAAAATCCGACGGCTTCGGCCGGGTTTGAACCCGCTATCTTGGGCATAGAAGCTCAGCATGCTACCAACTACGCCACCGAAGCCGCTCCAGAAAGTGTAGTCTCCATTATTTCTGCCAGTATATTTCGTGAATGTCAAAATAGAACTCACCAATTTTTAATTAAAATAGGATATATTTATTAATGGAATAATAAGAATAAGAATAAGAAGAATTATAAGACGAATAAAAAGAATAAAAATAATAATAAACATCCATGTTATTTTAGTATTATTGATCACTTTTGCGGCGTAGCCAATACAAGTAACCGATCGAAACAAATAAGCATTCGAAAGAAAGAGAATTATACGGAGCAGCGAAGAATTGCAAATTCATTGCATAAATATTGACAATTTGTTTATAAACAAAATGTTTAACCCTTTGTGGGATAGTGGTCTCTCTATTAACCACCTGTCATAAGGACAGTTTATGTTTTCAAGGATGCTGATAGTTGAATCTTTCAGCCAAATTTCGGAGAATATTCATGCCGAAGTGCTAGTATTTCTAAAAATCAAATATTATAATTATATGTACGTATCTACAGTACTTGACAGTTGACATAATGTTTTGGATGAAAGTTAAAAAAAATTAAAACTAAACACATTAACAGTTAAAGTGTAAAAATAAAATATAAATATAGAAATAAAAATAAAATTACAATAATAAAAGAAATATAAGAATTAAAATAATGGACATAACTATAAATAAATTATGAAAATAATTATAAAAATCAATTGGATGTTAGTTAATTAATTAATTCAATAAAATATCAAAATCAAATCTATAAGAACATCAATTGATAATTAAAATTAAACATTAAACATAAACATTACAATTAGAGAAACAAAAAATAACATTATTAATAATTGTAATAATTAAAATAAATTAAAATGTAAAAACACATAAAAGTAAAAAAGATAATTTTGCCTTACAGGTATAAAAGGTTAAGCAAATAATCAAGTCGATGGCCCCTGCCAGAACTGTGTTGCGTCGAGCCCTACTGTTGTGCGAGGCTAATGCCCAGCGACATTCATGTTGAAATGCGAGATTTCTCGAATGGGTACCCTAGTTATAATAATAATAATAATAATAATAATAATAATAACAATCTCAGTCAAGAATAAGTCGACATACATGCGTCGAACAGCTGGCTGACCTATGAGGATCTATTTCCTGAGACTGAGGGGTTCATGATCGCGATACAATATCAAGTAGTGGCAACAAAGAACTACCTAAAATACATCATTAAGGCAGACATGCCAGATGACAAATGTAGGAGAGGCCATCGCGAATCGGAGACCATCCAGCATATCACAGGGGGCTGTACAACAATTTCATCTACGTACTACTTGAAGAGGCATGACCAAGTAGCCAAGTTAATCCACATGAACCTGGCAAAGAAGCACTCCTTAAGTATTAATGTTCTGCCTTCAATACTTTCCTGATGCTGTTCTGGAGAATGATACACACAAGCTACTCTGGGACAGGTCAGTGATCACAGATAGACCTATATCAGTAAACAGGTCAGACATTATTCTTATTGATAAAGTGCAGAAGAAAACTTTCTAATAGATATCGCAGTCCCTAACTCGCATAATATCCAGCACAGTTATGCTGAGAAAGTGACGAAATACATGCCTCTGTTGAAGAGATCCGACAGATGTGGCGACAGGAATTTGTCACTGTATTGCCAATCATAATCTCTTCCACAGGGATCATACCGAAGTCGCTGAAGGCCAACCTCGATAAATTGGAGCTCCACCATAATCTGCATACTAGTATGCAGAAAGTAGTTATTTTAGAGACCTGCTCCATAATTCGTTCGTTCCTCAACCTACCAGTATAGAGAACTCCACTCCATCTTGCAACAAATGCCGATGAAATGGTGAATTACCCAACGATATGGTGAACTTATGAGACATAATAATAATAATAATAATAATAATAATAATAATAATAATAATAATAATAATAATAATCATCATCATCATCATCATCATAAGCGAACGAGCACGCAAATTCGAAATAGCCTATCAAACATCGCGCTCAATGTACAACAAAAAATGCCTGTCCAAAAATACTAAACTACGCCATTATGAAACTGTTCTGAAACCAGTAGTTATGTATGCAGCCGAAACCCTGTCCCTAAAGGCTAATAAAGGACTCCATGAAGAACTGGAGAAAAAAGAGCGCAAAATCGTCAGAGGTATAATGGGATCAAATTACAAGAATGGCATCCACTATAAAAAATCCAACAAAGAAGTCTACAGTGAAATAGAGAAAATTTCAGAAACGATCCGTAAAAGGCGTGCACGGTATTACGGTCATCTCAAACGAATGGACGGAAACAGGCTGACTAAACAGATGTTTCATTTCTTTGACTCCAAACCCAAAACCACAATGCCCTGGTTTATGAATACCAAAGGTGACCTCAAAATGCTGCATCTAAAACCTGATTACGCCTAAAATAGAGATCTCTTCCGCAAAAAGATACTGACTAATGGGCTAACCCGAGACGAGACATCGAACCCGAAGAGAAGACAAGGTACCACCTGGACAGCGGAACGCAAGATGACCCACTCACTGAGAATGAGGGAATTCTGGGCTCAGAGAAAAGCGAAACAAATTGCCAAGTGTAGCAAGACTTAACGTGGTCCTAGATGGCCTCAATGAATTATATAATAATAATAATAATAATAATAATAATAATAATAATAATAATAATAATAATAATGGTAAGTGTCCATTTTGACTTGAGGATTTAGAAATGACCGGGTGCTGGAAATCTGCCGTAGAGAGGATCTATAACTTGCCATTTTTCTATGATAACGTGGACCTTTCACTTGTTAGCACATTAAAATGGCAGTCGACTGAAATAATTGATCCTACAACCTTTGCAACAGGATGCATGAGCCTTGTCAACTGCTTCACATAGTAGGCCTAAAATACAACATTGACGTTATAGAGTTATTATCTTGTGTTATTATATAATAGTCTACGCTAAGGTGAATGTTTCACAAAACTCAAGCACCTAAACCAGAGGGACGTAGGTGTGGTTTATACCAAAATCTTCCAAATCGTCTCAATAGCACAGGAAAAATCTTGTATTTCTGGAAAAGTCAACGGAAATATATTTATTTGTTTATAAGGTGGTTTTAAACAAATAAACATGACGATAGCCCCTAGCAGAACTGTGTCGCGTACAGCCCGGAACTTGCAGCTCACCCCATGGAAGTCCGCTTAAAGCAGCTACAGCCTCTGGCGAACCAAACATGTCCACGGACACTCCCGGCACTAAAAGCCATACGCTAAATAAATAAATAAATAAATAAATAAATAAATAAATAAATAAATAAATAAACAAACGTCCCTATAAGCTTAGAAAAGTTGCTGAGTTTTAATTTCTCGGCCGTGTATGCCAATATACTATTTTTTGCATAATGAATGTTTCAAATTAAAACCCGACCGGTTTCTCCCTTTGCCATAGTCATATGACCTGAGTTATTTAATTTATTTTAAGGTCTTTGGATATCAAGGTCATAAACAACGCATCCTTGGGTGTATGCCGATTCCGCGTAGTAACCTGTGTGTTTGTATTGTTCTCATTAGAGTTAGAGACATATTTAACTTGTAGATGTCAAGGACTTCATCAGAAAATCTTTTCTGTAGATTGTTGATCATCCAGTCCAGCAAGGGGATATAGATATTCCTCCTAAAATATTCTTCAGTAGTAGTGAATTGTGCATTTTGTCGGTTTCTTTGTCTCTACGATTCTCGGAAGCCTTATCTATACAGTCAACGCAGTTGCAATTATATTACACTTTTCATACTCGCTGCTGAAGTCCTCTTCTCTATTATTCCATTTCCTGGCAAAGATGGATATCAAGCTGAATACTTCATCAGATGCTGACTTGACATCTAGGTTTTCAGTTTGAAAATGTACGCTCAAGTAATGAGTTATGGCTAGAACTTCGTTAAGACAGCACAAAGATACCATAAATTCCTCATCGGTTATGCTGGACAACAAACATTGTGCCTTAGGTGATGAGGCATCCCCTTGAACGTCTGACCAACTGGAGACAATTTTGAGTGCAGAAATGACTTTTTCAATGTTGGCAGACAATTTCAAAATAGCATCGTACCGTTCCACCCATCGTGTCTCACAAAGGTCAATCAGTTTGCCAAGAAGAATATTTTTCAGAAACATATTATTTTCGTTTTGAAGAAGCATTAAAGAATGATATAATTTCTGTCAAAATACCGAATGTATTTCTTACAGACAGGACCTTCGTTGTTTTGGATAAAGCCAAGTTTAGTTGGTGGTTGTAGCAAATACATCTTACTGCATTAACAACAACTTTCTGAATCTCTTGTACTGCTCCAACCGTTTCGGAAATATTCACGGAAACTCCATCGGTTCCTATGCCAACACAGTTATTAAGGTTCAATCACTACCTCACCGAGTATCAAACCTGTCACCGTCGGTTCAGTTTCATTGCTCGAATGGTTTTCATAATTCCCATCTTCTATCTCTGAGCCTGATGAATCTCTTTCAAGGACCAAAACAGCTTTTATAATGTCGAGAAATCCCACAAAACCTTCTCTAACCTTGACGTTGCCTGCTTCATTCCTAACGTATCTCAGAATAAGTGACATTTGAGAAATTTGGGACACATCCACTGTTTCATCAAACATACAGCGTCCTTGAAATGGTTTTCCGTGGTTTACCATTTTCAACACCAGGCAAATGCTGGGACGGTACCTTCTGACAGGTCACGGCCGCTTCCTTCCACATCCTTCTCCAATTTCATTCACCTTAATCAATTCCATCTCTCATCCCGACGCGCAGGTCGCCCACGGGCGTCGAATAGAAAGACCTGCACTAGGTCTCTGAGGAGACCACACGAAAAAGAAATAGTGTGTGTAATTCTAATTAGGAATATGGCGACCACGGGACCCCAGCTGAGTCCGGCATTGCTTCCACTTACTTGTGCTGGGCTCCTCTCCGTCTTCTTTCCTGTCGACCTCACTTGGTCAACTCTTGTTCTCTTCCGACCCCGACGGTATTAGGGTATCCGAGGCCTAGGGAGTCTCTTCTTTTCCCGCCTTAATTGGCCCTTGTCTCATCTTTTCTGATTCCCTCCTTTTGCGAGGGGTCAGCCATCTTTTTCTTTTCATGTTATCTCCTGCCTTCTGCTCAAGGCCCTCAAGGAGACCGGGTGTTGGCGACCCCGAGGGATTCCTGAGCTGGGTCCGGTTACCCCCTTTTGTCTATTACCTGCTGGGGCGGACCCTCTCCTCTTTCACTTTCCTTTCATGGCCCTTCTTCCTTCCAAGTCCCTCAATCCGCATTATTCGAGGGTTGAGGGCATTTCTTTTCCTCCTGTCCTTTATTTGCCTTATTCTCCTTTAGTTTTCCATTTCTTCTTCTAGTATAAGAAAGTTAGTAGTTAGTTTTAGTTTTAAGTTTGCATTTCATTTTCATCTTCACGATCACCCACACCATCAGGGGCCGATAACCTAGATGTTAGGCCCCTTACAACAACAATTATCATCATCATCATCATAATTAGGAATAGAATTGGGAGAAGGTGATCATTGTATTGCATCAAGTGCCATCCCGGCATTTCCCTGTAATATTGATATGACGAAAGCTTAAGAAAAAACTCAAAGATAGCTGAAGTGGGAATCAAACCCACGTCTGATCTGCTATCCTCACGAGGATGATTATACCTCTTATTAGCCCTCAGACCATAATTACATTTCTAGGTTGAGTGGGGAATCAAACCAAGAAATTTTGAGACATTGATTCGCCTGGTGTTTATCCTCGTACGTAGTAAAACCAACAAAATTTCCACGAGATTTATTAGTGAAGAAACTGCTTTCTAACTATAGCCATCGAGATGTGCGTAGCAGAGAGAGCTCTAGCTCCATGCACTCAATGTGGGAGTGATATTTTTGCTGCCATTGCGTTGAAGGTTTTTGTAAATTAAACAAAGTGACAGACAAATGGAGCTTCTGTCAGTATGCCGACGTTAAAATTATCTGAGGTCGACTCCCTTTGCTCGATGCATAACGTAGTACCGGATGTAAGAGTAGGTTATGTCAAATCAACGTCTTTCGTATACATAGTTCCGTAAATACATAGTCATATCATAAACATTATCAAGAAATGTTGAGCGAATTCATGAAAGACGCTGAGCTATATTTATAAATACCAACGATACGTTTTACACATAAACAGCACAAAATATTTTAAACATTAATCACTAATCACTGTCGATCTGCCTCTTTCCAACTTTAGGCGTGGGGGACGGGACGTCGCGGACTATCTGGGTGCTCAAAATCCCAGTTTGCCTCACGAGGCTGAGTGAACCCCGTTCTAGGCCTCAGAACAGAATGAAATTTGTTGGTGGAGCAGGGAATCGAACCCGGATCTCCGGGGAGACAGCCAAGAATGCTAACCGCTACAAAAGGCTAGGTACACCCCACTCCAGCTTTCACGCCAGGTTCTAAAATTCCCATTTGAGCCAAGAATCGAACCAGGGGTCTACCCCCTTCACCACGGGTAGGGAACAGAAATAGTTGGAAATTTAGTGACAAAAAAATGGGACATGGCAAATAGTTTATTCCCCCTGAATTAAGGTTAAAAAGAGAGATTATTTTGGGTTGGAATTTGTTTTCTCAACCTTCATTTATTACCGATCATCGAGGTAGATTATAAGTTTCTAGCTGGCTTCTTGGCTCAATTGGGAATTTTAGAAACTGGCGTGAGAGCTGGAGCGGGGTGTACTCAGCAACGTGAGGAGAATTGAGTAGCTGTCGTACACCAAGCTAGCGTCCCAGTCAGGAAAGCCAAGATTAACGGGTGACTGGACACGACGCACTGCCAACGCGCCACCTCACAATCTGCAGTCCAAATGGCTGTGCAGCGGCCTCTCGGTAGGCCAAGGCCCTTCATGGGCTGAGGTGTCAGGGGTTTATTGGTATCTATTTTTAAAAGAATTAGATCTATTGATATTATTCCCTTTCTTTTTAAAATGTAATTTTACACAAAATTTCGTTTTTTCAGTTTATTTTAAATGATATAACTAGCCTTCAACTGTTTTATTTTCTAATTTCCTTTTAATTACGAGGTTGGTTATAGGCTAATTCTAATTCAGTAGCGCTTCTACTACGACCAGAACCGGGCCTCCTGGTGTAGATATTGCCCTTTCTGTACATTTTAACAGTCATGTACACGTTAGAACAAGACGTGCCTATATCGTTTGCCACATAGCGTTTACTGCGCTCATCCTCCACTTATGCCACTGCCCTTGCTGCGTTTTCGCGAGAAAGAGCCATTAAGATCTCGATTTCTCAAAAGAGTCCTTGGAGTAGCAAAGACAACGAAGTCTAGACTTGTATACGAGCTTGCTAGAGAAACATTTTTAATAGAAGATCTACGAATGTTACTGAAAATGAAAATCCACAGCCTGCTTCCAGTCTCCGACCGGGTCAGGAATGGAATGAATGAAGCCCCTATCTAGCGGCGAGGATATGAACTGTGCCGGCTGCCGAGGCCTGACGCACTCCTCTGGGGCAATGATTAAATGAATGATAGATGAAATGAAATGATAGTGGAGAGTGTTGCTGGAATGAAATTTTGACAGGGAAAACCGGAGTACCCGGAGAAAAACCTGTCTGCCTCCGTTCTGTCCAGCACAGATCTCACATGGAGTGACCGGGATTTGAACCACGGACTCAGCGGTGAGAGGCCGGCGTGCTGCCGCCTAAGCCACGGAGGCTCACGAATGTTACTATTACTGCCAATTTCAGACAATTACAGAAAACTGCTGCAAGATCTAAAGAATAAAAAACAGTACATACCCAGGGAATTCTACACGTCAAATGCGATGTTGGACCGAAGATGGATGCATCCATTCTGTGAAATGCGATATGTCGTGACCAGACTTGCGGTACATGGGTTTCACCACAAGATCTGCTCAAGGAAGGTGTTCCATGATCCAGATGGAAATTGCATTTGTGAACTATGTGGGAATGTATGTGAAATGTACCATATCGTTTCTTGCCCAAAACGAACCATGTCGATAGTGGCATACAGCACAGACTAGTGTACGAAATGTGTACGTCAACAACATGGCCACAGGCTGCAATAAAGATTATTATTATTATTATTAAGATCTGAATTAGGAGCGAGAATAACTATTGTAGTCTAGCCATAATGTCCACAAAAATACGCGGCGCGAGAATCCATAGCAATAAACCTTAAGACAGCCGTCTGTGGTTATACTTGTCCAAAGGCGGAAAACGATAATATTGGTGTTGTGATTGTCACGATCATCAATGTTTATCAATTATAGAGTTGAAACTTCTCAAATAGTTCGTCACGGAACTACTTGTTTCACATATTCCAGTTATTGGAATTATGTGGTGTTGGCTGGCTGAAAGTTACAGTATCAGCCAGAAAAGAGGAGTAGATCTTACTATACTACTAAGTGACTACAAAATTTATATGTATGGTTATTTTAATAATGGGACTTTGAACTTCAAATACCTGGGAGAATGGATCCAACCAAACGGAATGGATAAAGAGGCAAACAAGGGAAAAGCCAGAAAATTAGACCTGGCCAACAAGCGAACACAGAACAGGTATAACAAACGGGCAATATCATACAAGGACAAAATCCGACACCATAACTCAGTCATAAAACCAGAAGGTTTGTGCGCTTCAGAGTGTCTAATTTTAAATAAAAAAGGGAAGCTGCAACAACTTGAGAAAAGGAAAGGAAGATTCTGAGGAACATTCTGAGACCTCGGAAGACTTGTGATGGAACTTGGAAGAAGAGGAAAAAAGTCCTCTCGGCACGCCAGAAGGCGGAGGTAGATTTCACCGGACAAACTTGGGGATAGGCGAAAATAGGCAGAATATGCAGGTTTCCGTAGAAGGATCAGACCTCATTTATTGCGAGAAAGTATTTTATAATTGGAGCTTAATTAACTTTGTTTTTCGCCATTTTATGCATATTTTAAACATTTTATTGCCTTATGGGGACGGTAACCTTCTTGTCATTTGGGGTCCATTTTTAAGGTAGATTTCATTAGAAAGCTAACTATTGCAATGGGTCCCATGTTTCGACTTCCGGAAAATTTCGACATATCTTCGCGTTTCACATCCCCCAGACCCCAAAACCACCGTCAGTTCAAAAGTTTATACATAATTTATGTATATAATGAACCCTTATTGATCTTCGATAAATAAGTATTCATATTTATTATTATTATTACTACCGCCCAGGCAGTACTTGAGGAAGTCGACATGGATATAAGGGAGGCTAGCATTTCGTAATATTGCAACAGGAGCTGAGCTGGTAGCTATTCTTGGGGGACGGCTAGAATTAGTCAGGTTCAAGGCCAAATTGAGCAACTACTGTACCAAAATTGGAAGCATAAAGGAAGGATCACGAGGCACTTGCAACGAACATACGATTGAATCAGCCAATCACAAGAGACCAAGCCATGACCACGCGGTGGACAGCGTCAGTAGTAAAAAGCCCGCGGAAATGGATATCTAGAGAACCGCCGAACGGATTAATCTCCGCACGAGTGAATTGAGACGTTTGATTTATTTGAAGAAGAATGACACTAGTCCCATCTTTGTGAGACAAAAACTCTGGAAGTTTTTATCCGATACCACCCCACTCCTCCGCCCTGTCAGTTTTCTAATAAATAGTTTGGCATGACGCCCCTCTAGGTCAATTCTTTTTGGAGCCTTGAGAGGCTTACTTCACGCCAGTTTGTATCGTGATTTTAACGCTCTGAATTTGGTTAAGTCATTTTACTTGGTAGCTCTGACGAGCTAATGTTACAGCGATTGCATTATCGAATTTTAAAGCTCGAATACATTTTTTAATTCTGGAATCAACTTTATTTTGTGAGCTAAATATTTCACGCCAGTGCGTGATAACTTGTAACTGTTACTTAAAGACGACGATTTCAGCTCTAAGGGGGAAGTATTGTAACACCCTAATTAGCGCTCACCGGAGCAAAGGTCCACAGTACAGGACGGAAATACCGAGCAAGATAGCGACTGCTAGTGCAGCCAAGATCTTAAACTTGTTAACGAGCCAGTGACGTGGTCTCGAGGTGTATATTTATGTACATATTGCAGTGTATTTTATATGTGTTTTATTGTGCGTGTGTGCGAGATATTTAGGGCCAGTCTTCGCTATTAATCGCATTAGGACAATTGTGGGTGAACTGAGTAACCTGCAAGCGATTATAGATAGGTAAAATAATTAACAATTGAACTTTTCTGCCAAGGAGTCGATACCAAGATGATCAGCACGTGGTTTGGAGTTGGGATGAACTTCAACAGATCAACGCAGATGACTACTATGGAGTGCTAATTTGTCCATAGGGGCAATGGGCTGAGGAGGATGTCCTTAGTTCTACAAGCAGAGCGGTGATGTACAACAATTGGATTATTTCAATTATGTAGTTAGATTTGGCCGGGGAACTTTGTAAATAGTCATGTTTCTTTTCTTGTTGTTTAGAGTTTTTCTTGCACCGACGCTCAATGTTTTAAATGTCCGTTGGCGCGTGGCCAAGTGTTTGTTAGATATTTGTTGTTCCTTGAGTCATATGTAATGCGCGCGGCGTGCGTGCGTGATTTTTATCCTTGCAAATGCGGAACCCGTTACATTCGATAAATGGTGCTTTATTAACGTTAATATTTGAAATAGGAATGGGAGGAAATTACTGTAAGATATTTGCTGAACAGGTTATTATTCATATTAGGGTTGCCAAGCGCACCAACTTAAAAGTAATTTTTAGAACACCTTCGTTCTAATTTTGATAGATTTTTGAGTCCTTTTCAGGTTGACTAGTCACGGCATAGAACGGTGGCGCCAGCATGTGGATATTATTTGTGTCTTTCTATTTCAGGGTCTGTCAAAACCCATACGTGTGACTGTGTGTGTTACTGTGTCAAGTGTGTGTTGATTCTACGTGAGGAGGAGGTAGAGGTCCTACCGCTCTCATATTTTGCTGCTGTTGTATTGTTGATGGAAAGACAGGGTGCTCTAGGGAGACCGCTGTTTCTTGTCCATGTTATTCTGACACACACACGTATTATTGTGCTTTGGGGCACACTTCTTCGAGATTCGACCCCATGTCCTGGGAGGTCGAGGTTATTGACACGTGGGTTGACAGACATGCAGAGTTCCACAAATCGCCCGTTTTTCCTGTGACTTAGTTTTGATAGGCAGTCCTGATTGTCCGACTGACCCCTGTAAGCGTTCATGTAGCAAACCTGTTCATTGTGATGGTGATTTTTTAAGCCATAATTAATTGGAGAGTTCGCCATGTGTGTAACGGCTTGTTGTACGTTGCATGGGTAAATATTGTATTATTAACGTAAATGTTGGCTGTGTGCCTATTGCTTTGTTTATGACTCGATTCATGTAATTTTTGTGTGTCACACCCGTGCGGTGTAGTGGTAGAGTATTTGTAAATTTTGACAGCGGTCATTTTTGTGTTTTTTTTATTTGGTCACGTGTTAATGTACTTGTGTTGATTTGTGTGAGAAGTCCTAAGTTTTTAGGCAGTAAATGTTGCTACGGCAATTTGATTCCAATTTCACACGGAAATTTTGCGTTTGTTTATATTAGATTTAGGAAGTGTCGGTTTAGTTTTAAGTATTGTAGTTGTGTTCCCCCGTGTCGGTCTAGCTCTAGAAATGTGGATTCGTTGTCTGAAGGATCATTCTGGATGATGACGAATCACGCATTCATTGTACACATCGTGATGCATGTAGAACGGCATACACACATATATGGTCACTTTTGTAATTTATCTTAGGGACACTTGGTCCAGGTAATTAATCTCTCCAGAGATTTTCGCCTAGTTTTTTTTGGCAATTTTAGCCTACTTTCGATTTTTGCAAAAAATGAAAGTAGACTTATGAGATCAACACAGGGCGAAAAAAGTGTGTCTGTCTGTGTGTGTGTATGTGTGTGTGTGAGTCTGTGTGTGTGTGTGTATGTGTGTGTGTGAGTCTGTGTGTGTGTGTGTCTGTGTGTGTGTGAGTGTGTGTACTCTGAATGTCTGTCCCCCCCTATCAATTCGAACACGGTGAATGCGAATTGAACGAAATTTGGTACAAAGGTAGCACTTGCAAAGGACACCTCAGTGTCATGTTTTATATCGCCGCCATCTTGACGGAAACGTAATGGCGGCCAAACAAATGTTCAAAGCTTAAATCAAATTACGACTAACCTAATCATCCGATCTCTACCAAATTTTGCAACAACATACCATTATGGGGGACCATCCTGTGACCAACCCAATAGGTCATCAGCGTAATAGTTTGCGGATGGCGGCCATCTTTGTGTGAAAATCGATTCCCCCTATTAATTCGAACACGGTGCAACCGAATGGAACGGAATTTGGTACAGAGGTAGTACTAACAAAAGGCACCTCAGTGTCATGTTTTATATCGCCGCCATCTTGACGGAAACGTAATGGCGGCCACACAAATGTTCAAAGCTTGAATCAAATTACGACTAACCTAATCATCCGATCTCTACCAAATTTTGCAACAACATACCTTTATGGGGGGAGCATCCTTTGACCAAACTAATAGGTCATCAGCGTAATAGTTTGCGGATGGCGGCCATCTTTGTGTGAAAATCGATTCCCCCTATTAATTCGAACACGGTGCAACCGAATGGAACGAAATTTGGTACAGAGGTAGTACTAACAAAAGGCACCTCAGTGTCATGTTTTATATCGCCGCCATTTTGACGGAAACGTAATGGCGGCCACACAAATGTTCAAAGCTTAAATCAAATTACGATTAACGTAATCATCCGATCTCTACCAAATTTTGCAACAACATACCCTTATAGAGGAAGCATCCTTTGACCAAATAAATTGGTCATTAGCCTAATAGTTTGCGGATGGCGGCCATCTTTGTGGGAAAAACAATTCCCCTATTAATTCAAACACGGTGAAACCGAATGGAACGAAATTTAGTACAGAGGTAGCACTAGCAAAGGGCATCTCAGTGTCATGCTTTATATCGCCGCCATATTGACAGAAACGTAATGGCGGCCACACAAATGTTCAAAGCTTAAGTTAAATTACGACTAACATAACCATCCGATCTCTACCAAACTTTGCAACAACATACCTTTATGGAGGGACCATCCTTTGAACAATCTAATAGGTTATTAGCCTAATGGTTTGCGGATGGCGGCCTTCTTTATGTCAAAATTGATTCCCCTATTAATTCGAACACGGTGGAACCGAATGGAACGAAATTTGGTACAGAGGTAGCACTAGCAAAGGGCACCTCAGTGTCGTGCTTTATATCGCCTCCATTTTGACTGAAACGTAATGGCGGCCACACGAATGTTCAAAGCTTAAATCAAATTACGATTAACCTAATCATCCGATCGTTACCAAATTTTGCAACAACATACTTTTATAGAGCGAGCATCCTTTGACCAATCTAATAGGTAATTCGCCTAATCGTTTGCGGATGGCGGCCATCTTTATGTCAAAATTGATTCCCCCTATTAATTCGAACACGGTGGAACCGAATGGAACGAAATTTGGTACAGAGGTAGCACTAGCAAAGGGCACCTCAGTGTCATGTTTTATATCGCCGCCATCTTGACTGAAACGTAATGGCGGCCACACGAATTTTCAAAGCTTAAATCAAATTACGATTAACCTAATCATCCGATCTCTACCAAATTTTGCAACTACATACCTTTATGGAGGGATCATCCTTTGGCCAATCTAATAGGTCATTCGCCTAATAGTTTGCGGATGCCGGCCATCTTTGTGTCAAAATCGATTCCCCCTATTAATTCAAACACGGTGAAACCGAATGGAACGAAATTTGGTACAGAGATAGCACTAGCAAAGGGCATCTCAGTGTCATGATTAATATCGCCGCCATATTGACAGAAACGTAACGGCGGCCACACAAATATTTAAAGCTTAAATCAAATTACGACTAACATAACCATCCGATCTCTACCAAACTTTGCAACAACATACCTTTATGGAGGGATCATCCTTTGACCAATCTAATAGGTCATTAGCCTAATAGTTTGCGGATGGCGGCCATCTTTATGTCAAAATTGATTCCCCCTATTAATTCGAACACGGTGAAACCGAATGAACGAAATTTGGTACAGAGGTAGCACTAGCAAAGGGCACCTCAGTGTCATGTTTTATATCACCGCTATCTTGACGGAAACGTAATGGCGGCCACCCAAATGTTAAAAGCTAAAATGTAATTACGACCAACCTAATAATCCAGTCTCTACCAAATTATGCAACACCATATCTTTTTGTGGGAAACATATTCTGACCAAACTGCAAGAACATCAGCCCAATAGATTGCAGATGGTGGCCAGGTATGTGTGCAAATCGATTCCCCCTATCAATTCAAACACCGTGAAACCGAATTTGAACGAAATTTGGTACAGAGGTAACACTAGCAAAGGGCACCTCATATTCATGTTTAATATCCCTATAGCACGTTGTATTTCAACAAGGTACTACAACCAACATTCAATCATACTCCTTGAAAAGGACAAAGTGTTATAACAATACCCATGCATTTAGGAGAAAGTAGGCTATATGTTCTTTACTGAACATCTTGTTATTAAGTGGGAATAAGATGGGAGTTTTTGTTGTTTATTTGTTAAGTGTAAATATGGTGAGTTGTTATTAAATTCATTTGTTTTAACCCTGGCTTCACTCTTTCCTGCATGTTATTTTGTTATATGTTACCCTGCAAGTTAATGAAGCGCCTTGACAACAACTTACGATATGAACCGTTACACCCCCCGAAACTGAGTCTCATATGCTTCTTTGCAAGGGTTCATAAAGCAAAAAATGGCTGCCCAAGTGGGGTTGTTGTTGTTGTTGCTTCGCTGACCTCATATTTATTTCGTTGAGAAATGATGCCAGGTCAAGCGGACATGTAAATTCAGTAAATTGAGGCGATGTTGTACCGCCATGTGCATTAGTAAAATCACTGAGTTCCTAAAGTTAGAGATATTGAACAAGGTTAGAATTTGATATTGTATTTGTTATAAACTTGTTCTGGCGCCCGGCATTAAAATTAGAAATTTGCATTATTATTGAACTCAGTCAAAGCAGGAAGATGTTGCCTTATATTTGACATTTAATTGACTTCGGTTAATTGGTGTTTCGTAAATTCTGGTGGTTAGCAGATCACCAGGGGTTATCTTGTTGTTTGGGAATAAGTGTCACTGTATTCAGTAAATTTTGTTACTGAAATTTTCATTAAATTAGAGCCAGTAATATTTAAATGTGTGACATGTATGTGTGTGTATGGCTGAAACCTTGGCCCATAACCCTGTTTTCTCTGAATATATTTTTGTGTGTGAAATGGCGATTGTTGACGAAATTAAGGAATTGTTGGAACAGATGTCGATCCAAATGTCCGCGAAAACGGAAGAACAATTAGTGCAGATGTCCGTGAAGACGGAGGAACAATTAAATAAACAATTAGAACACATGTCGATCCAAATGTCCGCGAAAACGGAAGAACAATTATTGCAGATGTCCGTAAAGACGGAAGAACAATTAAATAAACAATTGAAGGAACAATTAGGAGCTCAGCGGGAGCATAATGAAAAACAATTACATGACATGAGCGGTAATATTTCGGTCCAGTTAGTAGTCCAGAAATTAGACACGGACAAACAATTAAATGAACTAAATCACAAATTGTCGGAACAGGCGGTAACACAAACGGCACAAACCGAACAATTAGGAAAAATCACTAATGACATTAATCAGAGCGTTAAAAAAGTAGAGAAACTGGCAGGGAGGTTGCTGAGAACAACGTCAAACAGTTTGCTGAAATTAAGAAATTGGAGGCGAAATTTGATAACAAATTAGTACAATTTGACGAGATGGTGGCAGATAAACTCAAGCAGAGGCAGCATGTGTCAGTAACACCGCGGGAATGAAGAAAACCCAAGAGAAATTACAGCAGCAAATTAATTCGGTAGACAGCAACGTGCTGGAATTAATAAAGGAAATTGATAAAGTCGAGGTTAAGGCTGAAACCGAACGGATACACTTGCGGGAGAATTTAGAGGAGCAATTAGGCAAGACACAAGAAATCATAAGAAAAGAGATGGAAGGCCAGCTAATAAACACACAAGAGGTCATAAGACAAGAAGTAGGAGAGCAGCTCGTCAAGACTCGGGATAATCTGGGAGAACAGCTAGTAAAACACAAGAGGTTATAAGAGAAGAGGAGGGGGAACAACTAGTCAAAACGCAAGAACAGATACGTGAAGAGCTAGAGAAAAATCAGGAAAGGAACAAGGAGAAAATTAATAGCTTGAAAAGTAGGATCCGGCGAGATTGGGACCAGCAGGCTCACGCAAATAAAGAAGACCGCTTGACAATTTTAAAACGCTTGGGGGAACACAGTTCAAGAATGCAGGAATTGGAGGAAAATATAAAGTCAAAATTACAGGAACACTCAGAGTTAATCATCAAAAACGAGATTAGATCTTTAGAGAATGCGACAGTAATTTCGACTGAAAATATACCGGAGAAGCAAACAAGTATTGGAAGTCCGGCAGGTTTGAAGTTGGCTGAGGATACGAGCCGGGGTCAAAGTCCCAGACTAACGAGTAATGCATTCCAGCAATACAGGGGGGAGACTTCAACACCGCAACCGAACTTGGCACCAGCCGAAGTCATCCAAGTCATTCGGGGTAATGATTTTAAGCCCAATAAGTTTAAGGAACATTCAGGAACTACTCCCAAAGCATTTCTACGACAATTAACTGATTACTTTAATGACCAGCACATCGGCCCTGAGAAACAATTAAGACTAGTGGAGAAATTTTTAGAAGGACCTAGCCTAACCTGGTTTTTGAGCTTCAAGTACACGTTCACAGACATGGCTCAATTCCGCGAGGTATTTTTGAAGAAGTTTTGGAGCCCTTCGTTACAGCAGGGGTTGAGAATGGACCTGTACACGCGCAAATATTATAGTACGCATCAAACCCGTTTTTCAGAATTCTTCAGTCAGCAATTGGTAAAATTCAGAGATTTTGACGACCCGCCTAGCGAGCCAAATATGGTTCTAACCATCGGGAAACAACTCCCAATGCACATCCAATAACTATTAGTCGCAGGGAACATTCAAACCGCAGTCCAAGCCGAAGAATTACTCAGACACTTAGACGAAACAAGTATGGTGAGCCCACAGATAGGAAGAGGTAGTTCAGGGACTCCAAAGTAACCACGGCCAGGGGAACCAAACTAAGACACAGTCCACAGGGACACAATTCACGCCAAGAAGACAAGATTTTGACGGCCGAAACCTGTTCCACAACAACAATCAGAATTATCAGAATAACCGCGGGAGATACAATCAGAACAATCAAAATCAAAACAATCAGTGGACGTACCAGCGGGAGTACACAAATTGGAGGGGAAACCGGAGACAAGGTAGACCTTACCAAAGAAATGGAGATGGTAGATGGAATAACGGCAGGGACTATCGCCAAGACAATAGGGGAGATTATCGGAACACCTGGGACGAGCGATATATTGAATAACGTAAATACTTACTGAAGAAGCGGAGAAAGAGAAGTGGGGGCGTGCCATGGCGAACAGACAGAGCCCAGACAACCATCAAGGAGAGGGGGCGGAGAGTTTATTGAGACAACAGGAGCGACAGAATGACAACCGGCGAAACACGACAAATGGGTCCCGGGATAAAAAAAAAAACCAAATGAACTGAAAGGTGATAGACTGAAAATGGAGGTCGCCAGGGAGCAAGAAGAGTTGATAGTGGCCAATATAGAAGAGTGGGTAGCATTCCCGGACGACTGCCTGGAGGAAGTGGTGAAGAACCGTGAAAATGTTATCAGACAGCTACCAATTATTTACGCGCATGTGGGAGGCATGAGGGTGAGATGTTTGATTGATACAGGTAGCCAGGTGAGCTTAGTCACTGAAAGTTTGATAAAGGAAATAGGAAGGAAACAGACTGTTCCTATTATGCCGGTACCGCTAATGAAAGTCAGAGGTGTTATTCCTGATAAAACTATGAATTGTAAACAGCAAGCATTTCTAGATTTGGAAATATTGAACCATACTTTCTCACAAACATTCATTGTTATTCCAAAGATGAACTACAACATAATTTTAGGAGCCAACTTCATCTGCGATTTTCATGCTGTAATTGACTTACATAACAACACTGTAAGCTTCATACAAGTAGAGGGGTTGAATCATGTGGGTTTAAATATGGAAGAGAGTCCGTTGGAGAGAGAGAGGCCAATACTTGGGTTGTTGAGGAATGCACTAATGAGGCCGGAGATAAGATCTTGATGGGGGAGCGAGTCAGCCAGACAGCAGTGCTAGAAATTGACAGCCGATATATTTCACAGGAACTGTGGGTGCATTTGGCAGAAGAAGAAATTAGCGGAACCAAATTTGAAATTCTACTTCAGGAGCGACTTAAGGAGGCCATCGTAGGGGAACCGGATAAAAGAAGACTGGAAGAAATTTTAAGATTACACAAAGGAGCTTTTGACACCGTACCTGGGAAAGTTTTAAATTTTCAATATGCTATGCAGGTAACAGATTGGACCCCATTTAAAAGTAAATTGTACCCGATCCCCGAGAAACATTTTTCTCAGGTGAAGGACATTATTACTAACTTATTAGATTCTGGCATGATAAGGAAAGCGGCAACCCCTTACCTGAAAGCAATATTGGCTGTGACCAAGCCAAACGGATCAATTAGGCTATGCCTAGACGCGCGAGTTTTGAACAGCAAACTGCTAGTTGAGCATGACCAAGCACCTAGGATTAAAGATGTTTTGAAAGGCTTCCGGGGGAAGAAGATATACTCAAGTGTTGATTTGACGAATAGTTTCCACCATCTTGAACTTGAAGAAAAATCCCAACTGTTGACGGGATTTTTATTCGATAATCAAAGTTATATCTGGTGTCGAATGCCCTTTGGCGTGAAAACTGCGGGTTGTGCACTCATTAGAGCACTCGATAGAAATCTGACTGAGGAGGTCAAGAACTTCACCACGAGATATGTTGACGACATATTAATTGCTTCTGAGACAATGGAGGAACACCTGATAAATTTAAATAAACTGTTGGACAACTTGAGAACCATGAACTTCAAAATCAACCTAAAGAAGTCACATTTTTGCCAGAGCGAGATTTTATATTTGGGGCATATAATTGATGTCGAGGGCGTGCGGCCTAATCCAGCCAAGATTGATGCTATTAAGAAATTTCCCATACCTGCCAAAGTCAAACATGTGAGAGCGTTTTTGGGAGTGACAGGCTTCTTCAAAGAAAATTGCCCGGGTTACACAGAAACAGTAGCACCTATGCAGGAGATGTTGAAGAAGGCAAATCGATGGTCGTGGAACGAGGAGTGCGACAGGTCTTTTAAAGCAACGAAGGATTTATTGGAAAACTGTGTGAAACTTGGATATCCGGATTTTGAGAAGCAATTTATTATTCAAGCAGATGCTTCATTAATTGGGATTGGTGCTATGCTGTACCAAGAGGACGCTGAAGAACCCAAGAAGAAATCCTATTTGGCATTTACGAGTCGTAAATTACGGAAACATGAGAGGAACTACACAGTTACGGAACTTGAGCTACTAGCAATTCTCTATTCTCTTCAACGGTGGCGCAAGATGATCTATGGTTATTCCATCATTGTTAGAACCGACCACCATGCACTGACATTTTTATTCAAGACAACAATGGCAGGTGAGAGAGCTACGCGCTGGTCCATCTACATACAGCAGTTTGACATCACAATAGAGCATTGCCCTGGAAGGATGAACGTCATACCGCATGCCCTGAGTAGAAATCCTGAGGACGGAAACGAAGTAACAGCGGATGTTCACAATATTACATTAACACCTAAGGCTCGTGAGTTTTTGGCAAGATTGAGGGATATTCGGAAGGAGCAAGAAGCAGACCCATGGATGATGATGATGATAAAATTCTACAGGAAGGAATTAGATCCAAATTCACCGGAGTACCGAGAAGCCAGTGCTAAACAAGCGAGATTTCACTACTTAAATAACTTGTTACATAAGTACGTGGATGAGCATCATACTAAACTGCGAATCTTATTTCCAGCATCACTACAGAGGTGATTAACTTGGCATGTTCACGAGAGCCTAGCACATATCGGCACGGATAAGACTGAAGCTACGATAGGGGAGACCTTTACTTGGCCGAAGATGAGATTCACCATTGTTGAAGTAATTAGAACGTGTGACGCATGCCAGCGCACAAAACCGAACAACTTTATTCTGAAGCAACCTCCAAGACCACTGTTACCTCAGAAACCATGCGAGATGCTCGCTATTGATTGCTTTGGCCCTTTAGTAAAAGGAAAGCGTGGATGCCGACACCTTCTGGTGTGTGTCGACGTATTTTCGAAGATGGTCGTGCTATGTCCTATTCAGAAGACGACATCAAGACAAGTCCTCAGTCGAATTAAGAACAAAGTTATTCCGATGCTTGGGAAGCCGGAATCCATTCTATCAGATCACGGTACCTATTTCACGAGCAATGTTTTTAGGCAAGGTTTGGAGAGCCTAGGAATAAAACACGTATTTTCAAGCATTCGTCATCCTTGTGGAAATCCGAGCGAGAGAACAATTCGCTGTGTTGCTAAGTATTACAGAGTAATGATTCCTAACGAGCACCATAAATGGGTTGATAAAGTAGGGGAAATTGAGATGTGCATGAACACCACTAAGCACGAGTCGACGGGTCAAGTCCCACTGATTGTACACCACAACAGATTGCTAGAAAGAACTTGGGACAAGATCATTCCTTGCCCAAGGGATCCATTATTAGCGCATGATTTGCGAATCCAGCGAACGAGAGAGCACATGAGGAACCAAGCGGACCGAAGGCTGAGACGGTACCGAGGAAAGAAGTTTCACCGAGAGTTACAAGAACAAGAACTAGTGCTGGTTCGTAGACCACCGATATCCGACCCTAAGAACAAAGTCTTCGCCAAATTTTGTCCGAAATTTGTTGGCCCGTTCCGGGTAATTAAGAATCTGGGTAACAATGCCTACAGGCTGGAAAAAGTGAGCACTGGTGCAAAATCTGATTTTAATAGCGCCAATTTAAAACCTTACTACAGAAGGGAACCATTTGACGACTAGGAAAGATGATGTGTGAAGAATCAGTATTGCAAAAATTTTATTTTGAAAGCCAACACCCAAATCTACGGGGAGCGCCAGAGTATGCACTTTGTTTGTAAACAACGAGCAGCTGAGACGACAGGAGTGGCAACTACTTGAGGAGAAGGGGGAGACCTAGTGAGGAAGTATGAATGACATTCCAGCGAGAAGGAGAGCACACTAATTGAGTCAGAGGGGCGTACACTCGAGCATCTGAGTGAGATTTAAAGAGATGTGTCGTTACTATAGTGGATTTTGTTTTTGAAATCCAAACCAATAAATTGTTTCGAATTTTAAAACCTTGCTGAGGATAAATGAACCCTTCTTGATCTTCGATAAATAAGTATTCATATTTATTATTATTATTACTACCGCCCAGGCAGTACTTGAGGAAGTCGACATGGATATAAGGGAGGCTAGCATTTCGTAATATTGCAACAGGAGCTGAGCTGGTAGCTATTCTTGGGGGACGGCTAGAATTAGTCGGGTTCAAGGCCAAATTGAGCAACTACTGTACCAAAATTGGAAGCATAAGGAAGGATCACGAGGCACTTGCAACGAACATACGATTGAATCAGCCAATCACAAGAGACCAAGCCATGACCACGCGGTGGACAGCGTCAGTAGTAAAAAGCCCGCGGAAATGGATATCTAGAGAACCGCCGAACGGATTAATCTCCGCACGAGTGAATTGAGACGTTTGATTTATTTGAAGAAGAATGGCACTAGTCCCATCTTTGTGAGACAAAAACTCTGGAAGTTTTTATCCGATACCACCCCACTCCTCCGCCCTGTCAGTTTTCTAATAAATAGTTTGGCATGACGCCCCTCTAGGTCAATTCTTTTTGGAGCCTTGAGAGGCTTACTTCACGCCAGTTTGTATCGTGATTTTAACGCTCTGAATTTGGTTAAGTCATTTTATTTGGTAGCTCTGACGAGCTAATGTTACAGCGATTGCATTATCGAATTTAAAAGCTCGAATACATTTTTTAATTCTGGAATCAACTTTATTTTGTGAGCTAAATATTTCACGCCAGTGCGTGATAACTTGTAACAGTTACTTAAAGACGACGATTTCAGCTCTAAGGGGGAAGTATTGTAACACCCTAATTAGCGCTCACCGTAGCAAAGGTCCACAGTACAGGACGGAAATACCGAGCAAGATAGCGACTGCTAGTGCAGCCAAGATCTTAAACTTGTTAACGAGCCAGTGACGTGGTCTCGAGGTGTATATTTATGTACATATTGCAGTGTATTTTATATGTGTATTATTGTGCGTGTGTGCGAGATATTTAGGGCCAGTCTTCGCTATTAATCGCATTAGGACAATTGTGGGTGAACTGAGTAACCTGCAAGCGATTATAGATAGGTAAAATAATTAACAATTGAACTTTTCTGCCAAGGAGTCGATACCAAGATGATCAGCAGGTGGTTTGGAGTTGGGATGAACTTCAACAGATCAACGCAGATGACTACTACGGAGTGCTAATTTGTCCATAGGGGCAATGGGCTGAGGAGGATGTCCTTAGTTCTACAAGCAGAGCGGTGATGTACAACAATTGGATTATTTCAATTATGTAGTTAGATTTGGCCGGGGAACTTTGTAAATAGTCATGTTTCTTTTCTTGTTGTTTAGAGTTTTTCTTGCACCGACGCTCAATGTTTTAAATGTCCGTTGGCGCGTGGCCAAAGTGTTTGTTAGATATTTGTTGTTCCTTGAGTCATATGTAATGCGCGCGGCGTGCGTGCGTGATTTTTATCCTTGCAAATGCGGAACCCGTTACATTCGATAAATGGTGCTTTATTAACGTTAATATTTGAAATAGGAATGGGAGGAAATTACTGTAAGATATTTGCTGAACAGGTTATTATTCATATTAGGGTTGCCAAGCGCACCAACTTTAAAGTAATTTTTAGAACACCTTCGTTCTAATTTTGATAGATTTTTTTTGAGTCCTTTTCAGGTTGACTAGTCACGGCATAGAACGGTGGCGCCAGCATGTGGATATTATTTGTGTCTTTTTATTTCAGGGTCTGTCAAAACCCATACGTGTGATTGTGTGTGTTACTGTGTCAAGTGTGTGTTGATTCTACGTGAGGAGGGGGTAGAGGTCCTACCGCTCTCATATTTTGCTGCTGTTGTATTGTTGATGGAAGGACAGGGTGCTCTAGGGAGACCGCTGTTTCTTGTCCATGTTATTCTGACACACACACACGTATTATTGTGCTTTGGGGCACACTTCTTCGAGATTCGACCCCATGTCCTGGGAGGTCGAGGTTATTGACACGTGGGTTGACAGACATGCAGAGTTCCACAAATCGCCCGTTTTGCCTGTGACTTATTTTTGATAGGCAGTCCTGATTGTCCGACTGACCCCTGTAAGCTTTCATGTAGCAAACCTGTTCATTGTGATGGTGATTTTTAAGCCACAATTAATTGGGGAGTTCGCCATGTGTGTAACGGCTTGTTGTACGTTGCATGGGTAAATATTGTATTATTAACGTAAATGTTGGCTGTGTGCCTATTGCTTTGTTTATGACTCGATTCATGTAATTTTTGTGTGTCACACCCGTGCGGTGTAGTGGTAGAGTATTTGTAAATTTTGACAGCGGTCATTTTTGCGTTTCTTTTTATTTGGTCACGTGTTAATGTACTTGTGTTGATTTGTGTGAGAAGTCCTAAGTTTTTAGGCAGTAAATGTTGCTACGGCAATTTGATTCCAATTTCACACGGAAATTTTGCGTTTGTTTATATTAGATTTAGGAAGTGTCGGTTTAGTTTTAAGTATTGTAGTTGTGTTCCCCCGTGTCGGTCTAGCTCTAGAAATGTGGATTCGTTGTCTGAAGGATCATTCTGGATGATGACGAATCACGCATTCATTGTACACATCGTGATGCATGTAGAACGGCATACACACATATATGGTCACTTTTGTATTTTATCTTAGGGACACTTGGTCCAGGTAATTAATCTCTCCAGAGATTTTCGCCTAGTTTTTTTGGGCATTTTTATTAAGTGGGAGTAAGATGGGAGTTTTTGTTGTTTATTTGTTAAGTGTATATATGGTGAGTTATTAAATTCATTTGTTTTAACCCTGGCTTCACTCTTTCCTGCATGTTATTTTGTTATATGTTACCCTGCAAGTTAATGAAGCGCCTTGACAACAACTTACGATATGAACCGTTACACCCCCCGAAACTGAGTCTCATATGCTTCTTTGCAAGGGTTCAATATATATTGAACCCATGTACCATTGGCCCAAATGGGGTCGAATCCATGTATATTTGTAAGAAGGAAGGAAAGAAATATACAGTCTTAAATGGGACATAGAAAGATTTCATGCAAGGGATGCTAGCATAACGTTGTGTAAGAAGTTAAACCCAGGTGGCCGAGAAATGAGATCACGCCTGACTCATTAATAAAGAACCAGTCACGAGTATAAATAGACTAAGTGGAAAGTTTCGACTGTATGACAGAGAAGCATGTTTCGGAAATCGCTCTTACGTTGCATTAAAACGGCAACAGCGCAACTGTGCCAGAAGAAGAATAATTAAATTTAACCCATTTGCAAGAATAAACGTTAGTAAATAAATTCAGTACTGTGAATCATTTCGGATTAGAGATTTTTGTGTAGAGAAAAAGCTTTTAATAATTGCCCAGGAGAGAATTGCAAACGCAGCATACGTCATCGGGGAATTACTGAGACCCGAGGAGTGGGGAATTTAAAAATCAACAGCAACACCCACACAGCTGAAGACTAAAAATTATTTAATATCTCAGAAATGCACGATCGATTTTCATGCGCAGGAAGATCATTTTACGTTTGGAAGACGAGCTTTCTGGAGATATAATTTTTATAATTGTGCGACAATTATTTCAAAAGTTGGTCACGAAAAGGACTAGGATTTTATCTTTTTTTGACTAAAGAGTATAAAAGTCCAGGCAAAGCCAGGCCAATCATGCAGTTATTCTGACAGCTCGTGAGGGGGCGTCACGCTGTATCAATACATGCAGTTTCCGATAGCCCAGGGGGCGTTATAGTGCTACATCACGCCGAAGACCCTACAAGTATTCCTCGAGGGGAAACGCTGTGTCACCGCATAGACATTATCCGACAGTCAGGGGCGTCGTGATATCGATAACCAACGTGCATCCACAAGGAGTAGCCAAGAAGTATTATTACAGTATCGCCGCGTTGAGAATTAGGAAAATCCTAAGTACAGGATTTAGGTCCGACAGTATAAAGTTTACAGTGAAAAGTTCATAAATTACAGTCAAAGCAGGCTGCGAACTTAAAACTCAGGGCGATAGGTCTTAAATTAGACGACCAAAAGTATCATAACGTATTGAAGTAACGTAACAGCGAGATAAACATTTTATCAACTGTAAAGAACCCGTGTAGGGACGGACAGAACGAGGTTCGCAAGGTATTCCTGAGAGATAGGAATTCGAGAACCGAGTAAGCAGAAAGGAGAAGGAAACTCTATACATTGCTTCAAGAAAGCAGACGAACTATTCAAAAAGCACTAAGTTACGAGGAGTATTAGTTGCTAGAAATCAATAGGTCACCAATAGATTTTCTGGGGGATCGTGGACGGAATAGACTTTCGCTAGACCAACCAATAGGGTCTAAAAGGGAGCCGTTCGAGCCAGAGAAAATAGCAGATCGTCAGGAACGGGATTTGAAGGGGAATTATTCCAGGGAAGAAGTAGGTGGTTCGAGACTTTCACATTCTGACAGGATAGGAAGCCGACATTTACTAAAATTCACCCTTGGAGACGGGATGTCAAGAAATCACGTGTGAAGGCTTAATAGCAGCCTTAGTGATTAGAATCTGTGAAGTGTAAATATATATATAAATTTGTGTTAAAAATAATATATTTTCAGTGTTTTTATCGTGTATTCTAAACGAATACACCAGTGTATTTTAAAATGTTATCAGTGTTAAATGTAAACGAGTTAATGGTGTGTCAAGATATGTCTGTACATGAAATGAATTTGTACAAGATGGCGTAATTCCAAAATAGTGGGCAAAAATGAAGCATCGCAAGAAAAAGAAAGGTCAGGAAGACCTATAACATGTGAGTAAAGATTTTCATTATGTTTGTGTTGGGAAAGTGTTTGTGTACAATCCACCGGAATTATGAGTTAGAGGGATATTTCTAATTAACAAATAACAGAATAAGAGCGCGGTCTGAACGAATAAAATTTGAGAAATTATAAATAATTATGTGAAATCCTGTAGAGGAAATGTATGAAATAAATGTCAGTGTATTTGACAAATACTGTAAAAGCAAGCGTAATAATAATAATAATACTCATAATGAAAGGTATATAAATAAAGATAAATTTGAATTATATGAAAAAATAGCTTTTGAGCTTTTGTAAGGGATGAAGACATGATATGAATATATAAATAATAATAACAATGAAAAGAAATATAAATAAAGATTAAATTGAATGATATGACAGAAAGAGCGTTTGAGCCTTAATAAAAGTATAAGACATGGTGTTAATGCATGTTCTTAAAAATATAGCAAGTATTGTCAATGGGAAGGAGTAATGTAAAAATTGAGATATGGATCAATTGTTAATGTGGAATTTATCAGTTCTTTGGAAGACGCTAGGCTTAAAATAATGTATAGCGCAATGGAGCGCATGAAAGTAAATTGTCACGCTAGGAACGCGTAGAATCGAAATGTACTTGGTAAATTACTTACGAGGGGTAGTTGATTGTGGTAATTGAGCTATTGTTGTAAGTCCTCTAATAGTGACGTAGATCACGAGGCTATGTGTGTTATGTTATTGTAATTGGGAGCAAATGTATGGTATTATGAGCGCAGGTAATGGAGGCCACGGCCGACCCTAGTCGCATTTATATAAGTCCTCAAGTATGGGAATGGTTCCCTAGGCATGTTAATGAGAGTCGAACCCAGACTCGTCAAGTTGTTGAAGCCCCTAAAAATATTTGTCGTTGTATTGTGAATTAATCTTACCAATCAATGAGGACCCTTCGTAATTAATCAATGCCAAGGTTACGAAAGTGGTTTATGAACCTAATAATGTTTGTTGAAAGTGTATGAAAAGAAACGCTAGGTCTCTCCAGAGAACTGAAGAAAGAAAGATCTGTTTTAAAAGCATTGAATAGAGCTGCCACGCTTGCCCGGCAAGAGGGTCCCCTCTTAGTCATAAATCTCACCCAAGTGATTACGGTCTACCCTTGTTATTGTAAGTGTCCTAGGTCGGGAAAAAGACCGTCTGAGAGAAGTAAATCTACACCGTGAGTGTTTAAAGTTGTAAATGACCCGGGATTTGAACCGAGGTCCTTGTAGATGAAAGTACCGCTTGCCTGTTCAGATCGTTAGCTTTCTTATATGATAATGGTCTTATAAGACAAATAAACAAATAAAAATCCCTAATGTAATGTTGTATGAATGTAGGATGCCATGAGTTTAATGAAGATAACTAGATTCCGGGAGTAATCATAGTTTTTGACTTTGTCAAGTAATCTTTTATAACTCTGGAGTACACAAATATTTTCCCGATCACAGTAGTGAATGTGTAAAACTTGAGAGAGATGGTAATGTTGAGAATATTGTGGAATGCCCAAACATTTAAGCAGAGAAGTAATATGTATTTTAAATATGATAATATATTTGTTTGATGAAAAGAAACTCATAAAATAGTTAAAGAGGTGTGTAAAAGAAGGACACCGTCATTATTGAATAGTATCGAGCCATTAGAGCTCGTGATTATATTGGACTTTAAGATAGATACATTATGGAAGTGAAAATAATTTTGAGTTGTTGGTTTGAATGCAACCATTATTTTAATATAATAATAGTTTGTTTTTGATATATTCCTTGTTCAATTTGGACAAGTAGAAGGAGTGGTCAATAGTTTAATTATTTTATTTGTTTGTAGCGCCATAAAATTTGGTTAATTAAATGTGTTAAAATAGGAGTTGAATTTGTTTTTATTTTGAAAGTGTATCCTGTAGTTAATCAAACATGTGTAAGTCACAGAGTGGGAGAACATACCAAAATCCCGAAAATCCCGATTTGAGCTTTGCTGGCATACTGTGATTTGCATATTTCTTGCTGAAAAGGTCACAATATATATATATATATATATATATATATATATATATATATATATATATATATATATATATATATGTATATCAGTTTTTTGTGGACACGATAACTGCCGAAATTTTGCACCAATCACTTTGAATATTTTACCGAATATGTATACCTATAAAATATCGGCCGAATTCGTTACTGGGCTAAATCGGTCGAAGGGTGTGAAAATGGTTTTTTTTTTCTAAAAATTGAAATATTGCTATAACTCTCTTAATATGTGAAATATCGAATCCGTTCAACGTTCATACTATGTGTCGGATAAAGCCCAAAAATTTATGTTTGAAGAGTTTTTTTTATAGCACCAACCATTGAGCAAAGGGGTGGGAAAAAGTGGGTTTTTCGGGAAACATTAATCATATCTATCTTAATAGGCACAATATCAAAACCGTACAAAATGGACAATATTCCCCTAACAATTACCTAAAACGTTTGTCTGAAATAATTTTTGATATGAGCCACCATTACGCCAAGGGATGAGAAAAATGATTTCGGAATTATAAGAAAATGCCAAGAGCTATCAGAGGTTGCCATGGCAGCACTACTAAATTGATGAGGCAAAAGCCATCGGATGTTGCCATGTCAACGCACTTGCACGAGATCAGATTCAGTATTTCCATCTAAGTGGGAAGCGGCTTCGGTGACGTAACTGGTAGCATGCTGAATGTCTATGCCCAAGGTCGCGGTTTCAAAGCCGGCCGAAGTCGTCGGATTTTCTAAGAGCGCTAAAATCCCTCAGTATGCTTTCCTTTGGAGGGGAAGTTCCAACGTTCGTTGCGAGTTGCTGGTTGGGGTGGCATCTAGTAGCCAAGTTCACAGCTAGGTGTCGTTGACGGTAGTACCTGGTAGCAACATTAGGAACTACTACTTGAAATTGACCGTCTGCAGTCCTTACCCGCATTACAGACTATTACAGCCATCCCTAAGTACACGGGGTTACATGACCGCGTTGTCGCAGCCCCTAAACTGAGGAACCAACCAAAATCTCTGCGGGAGATATAATTTTGCGTGAAGAAGTAACAGACCGTTACATAGTTACACATCAGTGTCGAAACCTTGCATAAGGACAGTGTGACCACAAGTATAAAAATGGACCCCAAATGACAAGAAGGTTACTGTTCCCATAAGACAATAAAATGTTTAATATAAGCATAAAATGACGAAAAACAAATTTAATTAAGCTCCAATTATAAAATACCTTCCCGCAATAAATGAGGTCTGATCCTTATACGAAAACCTGCATATTCTGCCTATTTTCGCCTATCCCCAAGTTTGTCCGGTGAAATCTACCTCCGCCTTCCGGCGTGCCGAGAGGACTTTTTATACTAATCTTGTGGTCACACTGTCCTTAAGCAAAGTTTCGACACTGATGTGTAACTATGTAACGTCTGATGGCTCATCCCTCATCAATTTAGTAGTGTTGCCATGGCAACCTCTGATAGCTCTTGGCATTTTCTTATAATTCCGAAATCATTTTTCTCATCCCTTGGGGTAATGGTGGGTCATATCAAAAATTCTTTCAGACAAATGGTTTAGGTAATTATTAGGGGAATATTGTCCATTTTGTACGGTTTTGATATTGTGCCTATTAAGAGAGATATGATTAATGTTTCCCGAAAAACCCACTTTTCCCACCCCTTTGGTCAATGGTTGGTGTTATAAAGAAACTCTTCAAACATAAATTTTTGGGCTTTATCGGACGCATAGTATGAACTTTGAACGGTTTCGATATTTCACATATTAAGAGAGTTATAGCAAAATTTCCCTTTTTCGAAAAAAAAAAGCCCCCCATTTTCATCCCCTTCCACCGATTTAGCCCAGTAACGAACTCGACTGAGATTTTATAGGTATACATATTCGGTAAAAAAATTCAAAGTGATTGGTGAAAAATTACGGCAGTTATCGTGTCCACAAGAAACTGATATACATACATAAATTTTATATAAACTTTTGAACTGATTGTGGTTTTGGGGTCTGGGGGATGTGAAACCCGAAGATATGTCGAAATTTTCCGGAAGTCGAAACATGCTACCCATTGCAATAGTTAGCTTTCTAATGAAATCTACCTAAAACGAGGAGCTCTACAAGTGTTCGGAAAAGATCACGGACACAATGCGGAAGAAAAGGCTGAAATTCTATGGACGCCTGGTAAGATTGGACGAGAACCGACTGACCAAAAAGATCAAATACATCATGGGATTAAAGGCCACCTCTAAATGGGAAGAAGAGGTCAAGAGGGATGCAGCAGAAGTTGGAATTACACCAGAAGTGTGTTTAGAAGAAAGGTAAGCAGTTTAAAATCATTTGAAGAGGAACCAATTACAAAGAGACCCGTGCGGATCGTTTCCAAGGAGGAGAGAAAGATAAGGGGCGAAAGAATGAAGATGTTCAGGGAAGAAAAGATGATGATGATGATAATTGTTGTTTCAAGGGGCCTAACATCTAGGTTATCGGCCCCTAATGGTTTGGGAGATCGTGAAGTTGATAATGAAATGCAAACTATAACTAAAACTAACTACTAACTTACATACTAGAAGGAGAAAAGGGATACAAAAGGAGAATAAGGTAATAAAGGACAGGAGGAAAAGAAATGACCTCAACCCTCGAAGAATGCGGATTGAAGGAGTTGGAAGGAAGGAGAGCCATAAAAGGCAGATAGGAAAGTGAAAGAGGAGAGGGTCCTCCCCACAGGCAATGGATAAAGGTGGAAAACCGGACCCAGCTCAGGAATCCCTCGGGGTCGCCAACTCCCGAACTCACCAGCCATGAGCCCCTGAGGGTGTAGAAATATCCAGGGTGCACTAGAAATGGTGGAGCTACATACACCCTGCCTCCTTGAGGGCCTTGAGCAGAAGGCAGGAGATAAAATGAAAAGAAAAAGATGGCTGACCCCTCACAGAAGGAGGGTATCAGAAAACATGAGACAAGGGCCAATTAAGACGGGAAAGGATGAGACTCCCTAGGCTTCGGATACCCTAATACCGTCGGGTTCGGAAGAGAACAAGAGTTGACCAAGTGAGGTCGACAGGAAGGAAGACGGAGAGGAGCCCGGCACAAGTAAGTGGAAGCAATGCCGGACTCAGCTGGGGCCCCGTCGTCGCCAACCCACGTCCTACTAGATGTGAGCCCCTGGGGGTGGGGGAAGAAAAGAGAAGGAAGGTCAAGAAGCCTTAAGTTCTATACGGTCCATAGTTGGCTAAATTCGTAAGAAGGAGAAGAATGGGGACCTAACATACTGTATACTTATTCACATACATTTTGGGGAGAGTCACTCGGTGGCGGCCATGAACCTTGATTATTAGACAAAGGCCAGGTAAAGAGAACGATACATGAGACATCGTATATCAAAAACTTAGTTGTACAATGCACTACAGTATATCTCCGTAACCCTTCAGCGTTCCCTTGCTCACAATAGAATCCGCTATACGACTTGGCTAAGTGTTGCCAGTGCAAATAACACGTTTCAGACTATCGCTCCAAGACTAGCCAATTATTACAGTGGGCAAAATTATACCTTCTGCTGAAAATGATGTGCTGAAATTACATATGCTTGCTACAATGAAGAGATGAAGTTGGCTTAAGTTTCTGTAATATATAGGTGTAGCCAAAACTGCGAGGCAGAGAACAGTTCGAAAATAAGAAAGAATAACACTCCTCCTAAATTCTTGTATTCTTCACGACATAAAAAGGTAGGAGGAAACATATAATAAGGTCATTTTCTGGAGGTATTACGACTAATACCTCATGGAAGTCATCGTAACAAGATATCCTGCTTCTGTTGGAGATTATATGATGGTGGAGATTGTTGTTTAAAGGAGGGAAACTTCGAGGTGACCTGATTATATAATGTGGAAGTTGATGCTAATAATGAAAATAATAACCATAATAATAATAATAATAATAATAATAATAATAATAATAATAATACTTTGACTTACTATCAGTATGTTCCTGACGCCGTTTTGGAAAATAGTAGTCACAAGTTGTTATGGGACCGATCAGTTATTACTGATAAAACCATACCAGCAAATCGGCCAGATATCGTTCTTGTGGACAAGGTGCAGAAGAGAACCTTCCTCATTGATATTGCAGTGCCCAATTCCCATAATCTGCAACAAACCTGCTGTGATAAGATCACCAAATATCTGCCCTTGGCTGAGGAAATATGGCAAATGTGGAGACAGGAAAGTGTAGTGGTTCTGACCATAGTCATTTCTTCTACCGGCATCGTCCCTAAATCGTTGGCTAGCAATCTGGAAATATTGGGAATACATCCTGGTCTACATATCACCATGCAGGAGGCCGTCATCTCGGAGACCTGTTCCATTGTTCGATCGATTCTCAACGTGCCACCTTAAGAGAATTAGCCATACCGTCTTGCAAACATGCCGACGATATGTTGATATGTCCCACTTATGTGGTGAAATGAATGTGATAACAATAATAATAATAATAATACAATCCCAATAATTGTATCGTGTACTGGTGTTATACCCAAAACTCTCCACAGTAGTCTATCAATATTGAATCTGCATTCGCAGATATACTGTATATTGAACTACAGAAGGCAGTTCTGTTAAACTCCTGCCATATTGTTAGGAAGTTCCTTGGTGACAATACCCTCGTCGAACACTCAGGAAGGCTCGATGATTCACATGGAAATTCAGCTCATCCTATAAATGAAGGAGACTCGTGAAGACTGCGGGCGCGACATGGATGTGCAGTAATGTGAAGTCTCTGAACAGTGCATACGAAATTGTCTCAACACAGATGGTTCCTTGCTAAGGCCGAACTAGGCTGTAACATAAAATGCAGCCGGTATTTGCCGAGATAATGTTGTCAAACAATAAAGAATAATAAGGAATTAGAAAAACAGGAGATACAAATTCTGGGAATGATCTACGGCCCAGTTCAAAAAGAGGGAATATGGATAAAGAGTTCGACAATAGAACTGTACAAACATACAGAGACGATTACAAACAACGTAAGGAAAAGGAGGGCAAAATTTTATGGACATATACATAGGATGACCGAAGACAGACTGACCAAGAAAATGTTTAATATACTGTAGTGACGAATAGTACACTAAAAACAATTGGGTAAAGGAAACCGTGGAAGACCTCAAGAAACTAAACATCTCTACAGAAGACATAGCAGACAGGAGCACATACAGAAAAAAACTTAGACACCAGAAATTTGAGCAAACTCCCAAAGAGAGACAACCAGGAAAGATGATGATGATGATGATAATTGTTGTTTTAAGGGGCCTAACATCTAGGTTATCGGCCTCTAATGGTTTGGGTGATCGTGAAGATGATAATGAAATGTAAACTAAAACTAACTACTAACTTATAAACTAGAAGAAGAAATGGAAAACAAAAGGAGAATAAGGCAAATAAAAGACAGGAGGAAAAGAACCCTCGAAGAAGGCGGATTGAGGAACTTGGAAGGAAGGAGAGCCATAAAAGGCAGAGAGGAAAGGGAAAGAGGAGAGCCCCCCCACAGGTAATGGATAAAAGGGGGAAAACCGGACCCAGCTCAGGAATCCCTCGAGGTCACCAACTCCTGAACTCACCAGCCGTGAGCCCCTGATGGTGTAGCAATATCTAGGGTGCACCAGAAGTGGTGGGGCTACATACACCCTGCCTCCTTAAGGGCCTTGAGCACAAGGCAGGAGGTAAAAGGAAATGAAAAAGAAGGCTGACCCCTCGCAGAAGGAGGGTATCAGAAAAGATGAGACCAGGGCCAATTAAGGCGGGATAGGAAGAGACTCCCTAGGCCTCGGATACCCTAATACCGTCGGGGTCGGAAGAGAACAAGAGTTGACCAAGTGAGGTCGACAGGAAAGAAGACGGAGAGGAGCCCGGCACAAGTAAGTGGAAGCAATTCCGGACTCAGCTGGGGCCCCGTGGTCGCCAACCCACGTCCCACTAGATGTGAGCCCCTGGGGGGAACCAGGAAAGAAGTGGACGGAAGAGAGAAAGAGGAAGCATAGTGTGTATATGAGAGGTTTTTGGGAAAAAAGAAGAAAGGGCCAGAATAAAACATGAACATTGATTGTGTTGTACTGCTCTCCATACGGGGAATTAACGAATATGTTTACGAGGGATGTGGAAAATTTTACATTAGAGGCTTGAATAGGCTTACTAGATTTTGTTTTGTTTTTTGTTTTGTTGTTTGTTTTTATCAAGAACAAGCTGTACCCGGCATGCGTTGCAATGACAATCAAAAATGTGTTGGCATTGTAATTTGGTTTCTTGAAGTGCTTTTGGATACACAATTTTTTCTTCAATTTCCGTTTATTGCCTCTAAGCTATCGTAAAATGGATTTACTAATTTTGAAACATTTGTGGGAGCGTGCGCAACAACTCACCAAAGTTTCATCGCAATCGGATGAATGGTATATGAACGCAGATGGAACTTTGCTGAAACACTTCGCGCATCGTCACTCATTTGTTGCATCTACTCGTGCGCTACCTATTGTAAAATGGATTTACTAAGTCGAAAACCTTCCCTGGCGTATTCACAACAAATCATCAAAGTTACATCGCAGTCGGATGAACGCTTACGGGATTTTGTTTAGATGATTCGCGCGCCGTCACACATTTGTTGAATCAACTCGCGCGCTACCTATTGTACAATAGATTTACTAAGTCCGAAACCTTCCCTGCAGTGTGCACAATAACTCACCCTAGTTTCATCACAATCGGATGAATGGTATATGAACGCAGATGGAACATTGTTGAAACGGTTTGTGCGCCGTCACTCATTTGTTGAAACTACTCGTGCGCAACCCATTATACAATGGACTTAGTAAATTAGAAACATTCCCTGCAGTGTGCACAACAACGCACCCAAGTTTCATCGCAATTGGATGAATGGTAGGCCTATATGAACGCATACGGGACTTTGTTGAAGCGATTCGCGTGCCTTCGCTCATTAGTTGAATCTACTCGTGCGCTACCTAATGTGCAATGGATTTTCCCTGGACTGTACACCACATCTCAGCCAAGTTTCATCGCTATCGGACGAATGGTAGGCCTATATCAACGCGTACGGTACTTTGTTGAAACGCTTCGCGCGTCGTCGCTCATTTGTTGAATCTACTCGTGCGCTACCGATTGTAAAGTATATTTGTTAAGCCAGAATCATTCCTTAGAGTGTACTCAATATCTCAGCCAAGTTTCATCGCTATCGGACGAATGGTATATGAACGCATACGTGACTTTGTTGAAACGCTTTGCGCGTCGTAGCTCATTTGTTGAATCTACACGTGCACTGCCTATTGTAAAGTGGATTTACTCAGCCAGAAACCTTCCCAAAAGCGTACACAAGTTTCATAGCTATCGGACGAATGGTATATGAATGCATACGGGACTATCTTGAAACGTTTTGCGTGTCGTCACTCATTTGTTGAATCAACTCATGCGCTATCTACTGTGAAATGTATTTACTCACCCAAGTTTCATTGCTATCGGACGAATGGTATATGAACACACACAGGACTTTTTTGAAACGGTGTGCGCGTCGTCGCTCATTTGTTGAATCTACTCGTGCGCTACCTATTGTAAAGTGGATATACTAAGCCAGAATCCTTCCTTAGAGTGTACTCAATACCTCACCCAAGTTTCTTTGCTATCGGACGAATGGTATATGACCTTATACGGGACTTTGTTGAAACGATTCGCGTGCCGTCACTCACTTGTGTAATCTACTCGTGCGCTGCCTATTGTAAAGTAGATTTACTAAGCCAGACATCCTCTCTGGAGTGAACACAACATCTCACCCTAGTTTCATCGCTATCGGACGAATGGTATATGAACGCATACGTGGCTTTGTTGAAACGCTTAGCGTGTCGTAGCTCATTTGTTGAATCTACTCGCGCGCTGCCTATTGTAAAGTGGATTCACTAAGCCAGAAACCTTCCCTGAAGTATACACAACATCTAACCCAAGTTTCATAGCTATCGGACGAATGGTATATGAATGCATACGGGACTTTGTTGAAACGCGTTGCGTAAAGTCACTTATTTTGTTGAATCTACTCGTGCACTATCTATTGTGAAATGTATTTACTAAGTTAGAAACCTTCCCTGGAGTGGAAACAACTTCTCACCCAAGTTTCATCGCAATCGGGTGAAAGGTTTACGAACAAATACGGGACTGTGTCGAAATGCTTCGCGCGTCGTCGCTCATTTGTTGAATCTACTCGTGCGCTGCCTATTGTAAAATGGATTTACTAAGCCAGAAACCTTCCTTGGAGAGTAATCAACATCTTACCCAAGTTTCAGCGCAATCGGATGGGTGGTGTATGAACGCATAGGAGACATACACACCCACATACATACTATCACGTAACATTGACTTTTAGCCTACTTTTCACATTTTGCAAAAATTAGGAAAAAGTAGACTTATGAGATCGATCCGGGAAAATGTGTGTCTGTCTGTCTGTCCTTCTCTCTGTCTGTCTGTCTGTCTGGCTGGCTGGCTATGTGTGTGTCCCACCCCCCTATCAACTCCTAAACGCCTGCAGCTATCAACACCAAATTTTAGAAGAGTATAGATCTATATTTGAATATCTCACGACCATATTTGAAATTGACGTCAGTGCTACCAACTGCTGAAAAATCGCAATTGAAATTTCAGCTCTATGTCGGATATCTCAGACGTTATGCAGGCGAACTATTCCAAAATTGGAACACGTATAGATAATAACATTCCAGATTAATTTTCTGAAGTTCATACATGCCAGTGTTGCCAATATGATTCTAAGCCTGCCGGTAGGTCCAATTTCTAAATGCATGTAACTTCTATATTATCGATTGGATTTCAACCAAAATTCGTATGTACTATGTGTACTACAACACATATGACTGTGCATATTCTAAACAGCCACCAGGGCTGCCAACTATTAATAAATGCTCTCACTATGTTTCAACCCTAATGTCAATATATCAGGAAGTATGCAAGCCAACAGCTCTAAACTTTGCACACGTATAGTACCTGATATTCTACCCAAGTTCGGTGTAACTTATATACATCAGTGCTGCCAACACGATTCTAAGCCTGCTGATAGGTCAAGTTTTTAAATGCATATAACTTCTATAACAACAAATGCATTTCAACCAAATTTCGTATGTGCTTTGTGTACCATAATAGTTATGATTATGCGTATTCGTAGGAAGCAGCAGGGCTGCCAACTGTTAATAAATGTTCTCTCTATTTGTTTTTTAATCCTAATATCAATATATCAGAAATATATGCAAGCCTTCAGCTCTAAACTTTGCACACGTATAGTACCTGGCTTTCTAGATTAATTTGGAGTATCTAATATACCTCAGTGCTGCCAACATGATTCTAAGCTTTCTGATAGTTTCAATTTTAATTAAATGTAACTTCTATACTAACAATTATTACCTATTGGCACTAGACTATATTAGATCGTATTATTTCATATTAATTCTGAGCATCACATACATGACATTGTTCCCAACACGATTTTACGCGCACTGATAAATCCAATATCAAGCAGCATGTAACGTCCGTACTATCCATTAGTCTTCAACCAAATTTTGTATGTGCATTCTATACCTTAAGAGAGGGAGCTCAGAATATATTCAGAGTCACCAGGGCTGCCAACTGTAGTAAGTTACTGTATTAGGCTACATTATTTTAGGTGTATTTCAAACTGCAGTACTTAGAAATGTTGGTATTAGGAACTTGATATAGTTATTATTGCAGATAGATCTATATAGATTGGCATGAATCTTACATTTTAAGAAAAGTAGGCTGTTTAGTTCGTCACGGAACTACTTGTTATAATTATAGATGAGGAAGGCAATGTCATCTAAATATGAACTTTATCACATGGCATTCGATATTCCACCCCTACGTCCCCAGCACGTGTTGATGAGTGAGCCAGGCTCTTATTGACCCAGTCTGGATTTGGGGGCGGCACCCGGCGGAACGGCGCCACCCTCCACCACGACGGCGCAGGGTGAGTTTTAGGGGGAGGCTACTCCATATAGAGTGGTAGGTAATACATAGTACGCTGGTCCGTGACCTAATACCACAGAGCAGTCGTTAGAGCGCCATTTCACGTGATATGCTCATCCAAGAAATATACGGTGTATACAGTATATGGTGTGGAGAAATCGTTATGCATAACTTAAGCGAAAAAACAACATGGATAAATAGAACAAACAAAATGAAAAAAGCACAATTTCTAACCTGGTCAACTTGTAACAAACAAGAAGTTCCGTGACGAACTAAAGAGCCTACTTTTCTCGAAATGTAAGATTCATTCCAATGATTAATCTACCTAGGTATGTGGACCTAATTAGAATAATGACGAAATTGAGTTGGTAATATCGAAATTTCTAATTAGTTCGAAATATAACTGGCATAATGTAGCCTAATAGAGCACTACAGTTGGCAGCCCTGGTGACTGAATATATTCTTAGTTCCAGAATACAGGTACAGAATACAAAATTTGGTTGAAGTCCAATGGATAGCATGGACGTTGCATGTAGTTTGACATTGGACCTATCAGCGAGCGTAAAATCATGTTGGCAACAATGCCATGCATCTCTTGGTCAGAAATAATCTGAACTATTATGATCTGTTGTTGTGCCAATTTTTTATGAAATTCATTTATTTGTATAGAAGTTACATGTATTTTAAAATTGGACCAATCAGCACGCTTAGAAACATTTTGGAAGCACTGACATATATTAGTTACTCCAAATTAATCTAGAATGTATGGTACTATACGTGTTTAAAGTTTAGAGCTGTTGGCTTGAATACTTTCTGATATATTGATACTACGGTAAGAAAATAGAGACAGAATTTATCAACAGTTGGTAGGCCTGGTTTCTCTTACGAATACGCATAGCCATATATGTTATAGTACACATGGCACATACAAAATTTTGTTGAAATCGAATTGATAGTATCGAAGTTACGTGTATTTACAATTGGTCTTATCAGCAGGCTTAGAATCATGTTGGTAGTACTGAGGTCCTTTAGTTACTCCAAATTAATCCAGAATGTCAGGTACTATACGTGTGCATAGTTTAAAGCAGTCGGCTTGCATACTTTCTGATTTATTGGTGTTTGGATAAAAACAATAGAGAGTGCATTTATTAACAGTTGGCAGCCCTGATGGTTCTTAAGTTTACGCTCAGTCATATCTGCCTATGTACACATAGTATATACGAAATTTGGTTGAAATCCAATTGATAGTGTAGAAGTTATATGTATTTAAAATTTGGACGTAACAGCAGGCTTAGAATCATTTCGGCCTTCTGGAAATTAAACTGAAATATTATTATCGATATGTGTGCCAATTTTGGTATAGCTCCCTTGCATACCTTCCATTATATACAACATGGAGCTGAAATTTCAATCGTGATTTTTCAGCAGTTGGTAGCATTGCCATCATTTTCAAATACGGCATTGAGATATTCAGATAGAGATCTTTACTCATACCAAATTTGGGTTCGATTGCTACAGCCGATTAGGAGTTGATGGGGGGGGGGGGGGGGACGGACACACACAGCCAGCCAGCCAGACAGACAGACAGACAGAAGGACAGAGAGACAAACAGAGATAAGAACAGACAGACAGACAGACAGATACACATTTTCCCGGATCGATCTCATAAGTCTACTTTTTCCTCATTTTTACAAAATGCGAAAAGTAGGCTAAATATGCTTGTCAATAGGCACTAATATCCAACGGCGGTAATTTTTTGAGGATCCAACTAGCCTTCGTGATGACTACCTAACAGACAGATCCAACACTATAAAACTGTAACTTTGCCCGAAGCCACTTATGCTTGCGAACCTTGTTCCAAAGTAGACCGACACGTTGACCACTCACCCACCGTGAAACAGTCTATCGAGGGATTGACCCAGTTACCAGCACGATGAAGAAGAAAATAATCTCTTATTACGTTCACGTCCTACGATTAACAGAAAACAGAATTTTACGACAACTAGTGATTAGAAATCTGGGAAAGAAGACTGTAGGCCATTGGATCAAAGAAATTCAAGAGGATCTCAGCACTGTTGGACTCGAAATTACAGACGCAGAGAACAAGAATAAAATTACCACCCTTCCTAAGAATCACAAATTTTCAGCAGAAATGATGCACAGACGGCCTGTAGAGATTTCAGACGAATTAAGAACACTGCGATCAGAACGAATGAAGAAGTACAGAGCAGATAAGAAGAAACAAACAATACAACCTTCAAAGAAAAAGTGTACATGGAAGACTCTTCTTCTTCTTGTATGGGTCTACGGTTCATTGTACACCTTGGCCTCTTCAACAATCTTCCGCCATTTATCTCGTTCCAACGCTAAAGATTTCCAATTCCTATAGCCCATTTCCCGAAGATCTTCGATAACTCCATCCTTCCATCTGGTTCTCGGTCGACCTCGTCCTCTCTGTCCCCCTGGATTTCCATTTAATACCTTTTTAGGCACTTCCGTATCACTCATCCGTGCTACATGCCCGGCCCACCTCAATCTGGCTGATTTCACTATTCTTCTAATAGGTGGGTCTTTATAAATGTTGTACAATTCATGATTGTACCTCCTCCTCCATGTTTCTCTTTCGCAGACTGGGCCGATGATTCTTCGAAGTATCTTTCTTTCGAAGGCATCCAGCATTCCAGTATATTTTGCTGTTAGTTGCCAAGTTTCCGAGGCATATGTAAGCACAGGTCTTATAAGTGTTTTATAGATGGTTAATTTAGTGGTACGGGTCAAAAGCCTTGAGGAGAGAAGCCTTGTTATAGCAAGGCTGCTATTTATCTCTGTTTAATTTCATTAGAGGTATCATTTGAGTAGGTGACTCTTGATCCCAGATATTTAAACTGCTCAACACTCTCAAAGGTGTAGTTGCCCACGGTGGATGTTCTCCTTACGTGCTTTCCCAGCAGCCATATATTTAGTTTTCTGCTGGTTAATGTTCAATCCAATTTTCCTACTGGCCTGTTCAAGGGCGATGAATGTCTCTTCAATTGTCTTTCTAGTTCTTGCCACTATATATATATCATCGGTATAATCAAGTATCTCCACTGATTTATAGGAAATTGGAAGACTCAAGTGGTCCAATGTGGCCAATAAAGTTAATAATGATAATACGGGATGGGGTAGCACTCAACAGAACAACACTATTACAACCTTTTAAACATAGGTATATGGGGATAGTTCATACTTAGTCTCTCCCATGGCGTAGTAACTACAATTGAAGGGTCCATTACAAGAACTAGACAAGTACATAAATTAAATTGTTCAGAAACTAAGAAAACAGTACAGCTTCATTTGAGCTGAATGAAAAAAAATGCTTATAGACCTACTATTGTCTCACTAACAGTTTTACATTGCAGATAATGGAAATATAGATTTTTATGAGGGTAGTTGAGGAAATCTAAAATAAACAATTGAACTCATATGGATTTCGCCGAAATCTTAGTTGAATAGATCATCATCATCATCATCATCATCATCATCATCATCATCATCATCATCATCATCATCAGTTTATCTGCCGGATGGGAGGTTTCCGCATGGTCAGTCTCTCCACCTTATCCGGTCTTCAGAAGCATGTTACATATCAGCTAAAAAGATTTATCAATCTTGAAGGAATCCAGCATCTGAAATCTTCTTCCTCCTCTTCAGATTTTCCCTTGGACTGTCCCTTCTAATGCACTTTTCACCAAACCATCTCCTCTTATGCAGTGCCCAATCCAATTTATTTTTCTTTCCCTTATATTCTTTATCAATAAATTATAAAAATGGTCCGGTTAGCTCAAACTATGCTAGCGTTTCGCCCCAGTGTGCCGTTGGGCTTGTCAGTTGGTACAGACACACCTACCAATACGCGTGGCTAGCACATACTGAGAAGGCCATGCAAGACACAAAATACAAACAGTATTGACGTCACGAGCATGCCAATGTGCTACGGGAATCAAAAAAACTCCCTTTCATAAAAACAAAAGCATTACCTTGGCAATCCAAATAAGGTTTTGAATATTCCCGAAGGGAATATGATGTAGTTTCCCTTCGGGAATATTCAAAACCTTATTTGGATTGCCAAGGTAAGGCTTTTGTTTTTATGAAAGGGAGTTTTTTTGACTCCCGTAGCACATTGGCATGCTCGTGACGTCAATACTGTTTGTATTTTGTGTCTTGCATGGCCTTCTCAGTATGTGCTAGCCACGCGTATTGGTAGGTGTGTCTGTACCAACTGACAAGCCCAACGGCACACTGGGGCGAAACGCTGGCATAGTTTGAGCTAACCGGACCATTTTTATCATTTATTGATAATTCATCCGCTCAAATGGAAACTACATCATATTCCCTTCGGGAATATTCAAAACCTTACTTATCTTCTTTACCATCATTCTTTCTTCTCCTACTTTTTTAATACTTCTTCATTTCTCACTTTGTCCTTTCAACTTATTCTCTCCATTCTTGCCCACAGCCACATTTCGAAAGCCTCTATTCTTCTCTCGTATTTTTAGCCTATTTTCATTTTATGAAAAAAAAAAAAAAGGCTTATGAGATCACCATTTGTCCGTGTGTGTGTGTGTGTGTGCGCGCGCGCGCGTATGTGTGTGTGTGTGTGTGTCTGTCTGTCTGCCTGTCTGTCTGTGTGTGTGTGTGTGTGTGTGTCCCTAATAACTTCTAAACGGCTGGGGCAATTTCAATGAAACTCGGTAAGGTGATAGCAACATTTCGGCCGACCCGACCGTGCCCTTCAAATTTGATTACGTCTCTCCAATCCAACATGGTGGCTGTGCAAAATATTTCACCAGCATTCAATATCTCCGAAACTATTACCGATATCAACCTAAAATATTGTACGGAGATAAAGGGCACTACTAGAAGTACACCTATGCAACTTTTAAAAGCCTGGTAACTACAAAACCAACATGGCGGCCAGGCGAAGTTGAGACTTTTAAATAGACTTTTCTCGCGATTTAACCATCCAAACGCAATGAAACATGGTACAGCAAAAGTTTATACACATTGTAATGCACTGACATCTAATTTAGTTCAATTGTTTACATAACCTCAAGTTGGCGACTGTGCGAAATATTTTACCGGCATTCTATTTCTCCGATACTATTTCTGATATCACCCTGAAATTTTGTACGATGATACAAGGCACTACTACAAGTTCATATTTGTAAGTTTCAAAAACCTGTAGAGTACTAAACGAACATGGCGGCCAAGCGAAGTTGAAACATTTTAATAGACTTTTCTCGCGATTTAACCATCTGAGAGGAGTGAAATATGTTACATTAAATGTTTATACATATTGTAATGCACTGACATCTAATTTTGTTCAATTGTTTATTCTCTAAAAGCCGCAGTTGTTAAAAGGGACGTAAAACCAATAACATTATTATTATTATTCAATTGTTTACATAACCTCAAGATGGCGGCTGAGCGAAATTTTAAAATTAAGTTTTAATTTATTGTGTCGTAATCATGCCATGGAAGTGAAAGTTTGAATGATGAACCTACGCAATAATTTTCCTTTAATCGTACATAACTCTATGGCCTATACATATAACAATCCAACATGGCGACCATCCGAAATATTTAGACGGTTCTCAATATCTACGAATCTTTTGCGGCAATCGAACTGAAATTCATTATGTTCATTGAGGCTATGAACATAAGTTACCTATAGGACTTTCAATAACCTGGTGAGCACTAATCTAACATGGCGGCGACGCGAAATATACATATTTAAATGGACGTTTCTCGCAATTTAACTATTCGAGTGCAATGAAAATCGGTACGGTAAATGCTTAGGCTATACAAATGTTAATCCACTGGCATATAATTTATTGCCATTGTTTTCATAACCAGAAGATGGCAGCAGTGCGAAATTTAAAAATTTCGTTTCTACTTCTTGTGTACTAATCATGCGATTGAAGTTTGAATACTACACCTACACAATAATCTTCATGTAACAGTACATAACTCTAAGACCTGCATATATTAAAATCCAACATGGCGACCATGCGGAATATTAGACGGTTTTCAATATCTACGAATCTTTTACAATCAAACTGAAATTTTGTATGTTGATAGAGGCAATTAACATCGGTAGGATACATGAAAATAGGCTTTAGTTCTTCATGGAACTACTTGTTTCTTTAGCGTCCAAGTTTCCGCTCCATGCATTCCCACACTCGAAACAAAACATTTCACTAATCTCTCTCTTAGGCTTACTTTCATTGTTCCACAAAATAATGTTCTTTTTTTACTGAAGGCTTCTTTTGCTATTGCAGTCCTTGTTCTTATTTCTTTAGTGCATATCATTTCTTGTGTAACCCAACTTCCTAGGTATTTACAATTATATGAAAATCCACAGCCTGCTTCCAGTCTTCGACTGGGTCAGGAATGGAATGAATGAAGCCCCCATCTAGCGGCGAGGATATGAACTGTGCCGGCTGCCGAGGCCTGACGCACTCCTCTGGGGCAATGATTAAATGAATGACAGATGAAATGAAATGATAGTGGAGAGTGTTGCTGGAATGAAATGTTGACAGGGAAAACCGGAGTACCCGGAGAAAAACCTGTCTACCTCCGTTTTGTCCAGCACAGATCTCACATGGAGTGACCGGGATTTGAACCACGGACCCAGTGGTGAGAGGCAGGCGTGCTGCCGTCTAAGCCACGGAGGCTTCATTTACAATTATATACTTGTTCAATTTCATCTTCTAATATTATTGTAATGTTTGCACATTTTCCACCTATGACCATACTTTTTGTTCCTTTCTCATTTATTTTCATCCCATATAGGCCTACTCGTATTTTAAAATTTTTATCTAGGTCTTTCAACATTTGTGTTGCTTGTCTTTCACTCACACCCATAACCACCATATCATCTGCAAAACGAATACACTCAAATCTTTTACCTCCTAAGCATACGCCTCTTTTTCCATCAAAACATTATTTAATAATTTCTATATTAAATACGAAAGTGAAAATTATTTTAATCCACAAATACGATTGTTAGTTATGTATATCCTAACAAAATACAATCATTATTGAATGCCAAACATTCAAGGTAATTAATTATCTTGGAAAAGCATTGGAAAAGTATTCGACTTGTCTTATCTTTGTAGAATCCCCAATATTTCACACTCGTATATAACCCGACCTGTCTCTTTCTTGGAGACAGTAATAATATCTATACGTAGGGCGTGCCTTGAAGAGGAGGAAGATGTATTCATCTCCAAAAGTCAATTTGTTGGATTAGTCTGGTTTTCGGAATGAACTCTTCAATTATTGGGCCCGCCTCGTTGCACAGTGGCTAGCATTCTTGGCTGTCACCGCGGAGGCCCAGTTTACAATCTCGGGTCTGACAAGAAATGTAATTCTGGTCTGAGGATTGGAACGGGATTCACTCAGGATCGTGTAGCAGAAAAAAAAACACGTGGGTAGTCTTTAAAATGAGCCATGAGAAAATAAATGCACTGTTAGAAAGTTGAGTGGCCATAGCTTAATATGACATAACAAAATTGAAATTTTGAAAGTTTTGTTAATTTCAGCATTCTGGAATCCTTTAAATACACGGGGCTGATGACCATGATGTCCCAAGCTCCTCAAATGAACGCGGACTTCAGGGATAGCCGCTCTTAAAGCTAGCCACTGCCCCATGTGTGGTCGTATATTTTTTACTAAATCAATGAAAATGAAAATCCACAGCCTGCTTCCAGTCGACCGACCAGGTCAGGAAATGGAATGAATGAAGCCTCCATCTAGCGGCGAGGATAGGAACTGTGCTGGCTGCCGAAGCCTGTCGCACTCCCCTGGGGCAATGATTAAATGAATGACAAATGAAATGAAATCAGTGTGGAGAGTGTTGCTGGAATGAAATTTGTGACAGGGAAAACCGGAGTACCCGGAGAAAAACCTGTCTGCCTCCGCTTTGTCCAACAAAATCTCACATGGAGAGACCAGGATTAGAACCACGCACCCAGCGGCGAGAGGCCGGCGTGCTGCTGCCTAAGCCACGGAGGCTTCACTAAATCAATGAAATGGTAATAATCTTTATTAAATAAATGCTACAAATTCCAGGAATGACTACAAAACGGACACTTAATTCCTATAATGCGATGCATATTGCACTAGATTTTGCGAGAAAAGACCATGTCTGCCCAAAATCCTTATTGACAAAGTTTAATGAAGTAGGAAAATATTACCTGAAGTAAAAAAGTTGTAATTCTTGAGTACAATGTTACATTATAACCTTCTTCAGCAAACAGTAAATAATATAAATGAAGTTGCAAGATTGACACAATTTTTTTAAGAAAGTCTGATTTCAAATTTATTTCCAAAATACTAACTATCTAAAATGATTAAAGATTGTAACAGATCTTATTTTTAGTCTTTTAGAGTATTTTTAGCCTATTTTCAATTTTGAAAAAATAAGCTTATGAGATCACCTTTTGTCCGTGTGTGTGTGCCTGTGCGTGTGTGTGACGTGTGTGTGTGTCCCCTAATAACTTCTAAACGGTTAGAGCGATTTCAATGAAACTCGGTAAGTTCATAGCACTATTCCGGATGACCCCGACCGTGCCCTTAAAATTTTGTTACGTCTCACCAATCCAACATGGTGGCTGTGCGAAATATTTCACCAGCATTCAATATCTACGAAACTATTCCCGATATCACCCTGGAATTTTTTACGGCGATAAAGGGAACTACTAGAGGTTCACCTATGTGACTGTTGAAAAACTGGTAACTACAAAACCTACATGGCGGCCACGGGAATTTGCGACTTTTAAATAGACGTTTCTCGCGATTCAACCAACCAAACGCAATAAAACTTGGTACAGTATATGTTTCTACACATTGTAATGCACCGACATCTAACTTCTTTCAATTGTTTTCACCGGCATTCTATATCTCTGAAACTATTAGCGGTATCACCCTTAAATTTTGTACGGAGATAAAGGGCACTACTGGAAGTTCATCTATAAGACTTTCAAAAACCGGTTAAATACAAAAAGAACATGGCAGCCAAGCGAATTTAAGAATTTTAAATAGACCTTTCTCGCGATTTAATGTTCCAAACGCAATGAAACTTGGTACAGCAAATGTTTATACGCATTGTAATGCACTGGTATCTAATTTAGTTCAATTGTTTACATAAACTGAATATGGCAGCTGTGCGAATTTTAAAATTAAGTTTTTATTTCTTGTTTCGTAATCATGCGATCGAAGTGAAAGTTAGAATAATGAACCTACGCGATAATTTTACTTTAATGGTACATGACTCTATGGCCTATACATTTAACAATCCAACATGGCGGCCATCCGAAATATTTAGACGGCTCTGAATATCTACGAATCTATTACAACAATCAAACTGAAATTTTGTATGTTGATAGAGGCAATTAACATAAGTAGGATAGGCTGTATAGTTCTTCACGGAACTACTTGTTAATCATTTTAGATAGTACTGTATTTTGGAAATAATTTTGAAATCAGCCCTAGTAACTTTCTTCGGCTTTTCCCAGTTAATTGGGGTCTCCGGAGCCAACCAGGCTCATTTTGGTTTTGGCCGGGGATTTAAGGCCGGATGCCCTTCCTGACGCCATGTGATTTCTCAAGTGAAAATTCCACCCTGCTGTCACCGGGATTCGAACCACGGCCGCCCGGATAAAAGACGAGCAGCTACGCCACTGCGCCATCACGCTCCCCTAAATCAGCCCTAGTATAATATATATTTTTTGTCAATCATGCCACTTCATTTGTATCGATATGTAGATTAAGGCTTTCATGGCCCGGAATACTATTAAAATTATTCATGCTTTTGGGATATTGCCGTGTGGAAATAAAATTTAAAATTCTAAATGTTTCGAAAGGAACCTTCCCTTCTTTTTCAATAGCATTAAAACAATGTGGCCAAAGAATGTGTGTCAATGAGCTAACAATAAGTAGAGCAATTCCCCTGTTCGTCACCAGAGAGCAGCTAGAAACTACTGTTTGGAAATAAATTCCTCTGAAAGATTTTCGGACCAATTTGTGAAACAGGTGAGTGGTGAAAGAGAGGGAATACGGAACTAAAGGAGTTGTATAAAGAACCCGATGTTGTTGCGGAAGCTAAGACAAGAAGGCTGTGATGGGCTGGTCACATGTATAGAAGAGAAGAGGAATCTAGACTGCGAGAAGTGTGTGAGAAAAAGCCAGCCGTACGAAGAACTATAGGCAGACCAAAAATGAGATGGAGAGACCAGGTAACCAAGGACTACTAGGAGCTAGGAGCGCTAGAGGAAGGTGCCAAGGACAGACCGAGGTGGAGGAGGCTTCTTGACGAGGCCAAGAACCGACTGTGGTTTGTGGAGCGAGGAGAGTAAGTAAGTATGAATAATTTTAATAGTATTTCATTTGTATCATTTAATGTTTGCTGAAGAAGGTTATAAGTTATAATGTAACAGAAACCTGTACACTGCATTCAAGAATTACAATTTATTGACTCAAGGTATTATTTTCCTGTTTTATTATACAACAATATACTGTAGTTCAATTTTTAGTTAAGTATCACACACCGAATTCTAAGATACGATTACTCTTCTCTCACTCAAAAGAATCCACAGTAAATCAGCAGGAATCTCCATATACTCTTCGGGATGTTGAAAATTACATAAATTGTTCCCACTCCCACCCGTAATTGCGGCACTACAAAGAGGAATGCGGACACTAACAGTCTTATAGCACTCAACTTGTTTAAAGTGCACGCATCATGGGAACGAGCCAGAAGAACATAAATAGTCCACCTACACTTGAAACTCTAAACATAAATGTTGAACTAGGCCTGCATCGCGCGGTCAGTTAGGAGATTTATTTAACCCTGGGACCGTACACCTATTTTCACGAGCATTCACCGTAAAATCCATGCACTGAGTACCCCATAAAAGAATAACCCAAATTCTATACTTTCGGGCTTACAATCACGTTAACCGGCGGCTTCGGTGGCGTAGTTGGTAGCATGCTGAGTTTCTATCCCCAAGATCGCGGGTTCAAACCCGACCGAAGCCGTTGGATATTTTAAGAGCGTTAAAAGTCCCTCAGCATGCATTCCTTCGGAGGGGAAATAATGCCGGCAGTCCCATGTTATAGATTTATGGAATGTAAAAGAACCTTCCACTAACTAAACTTGGGTGAAGGAAAATGTGTAGGTTAGCTTTGAGTAATGCTCTTAAGTTCCAATGTTCGTCACCAGACGCTGGTTGCGATGGCATCTAGCAGTGGCCAAGTTCACAGCTAGGTGTCGTAAACGGTAGCATTTGGCAGCGAAAGTAGGAACTACTTGAAATTATCATCTGCAATCCTTACTTGAATTTAAAAAAACACCCAGTAATACAGCCATCACATTTAACACCGGTTACCAGACAGATTCTACAAACACCCAAAGAACACGGGGCTACATGACCGCGTTGTCGCAGCCCCTAAACTAATGAACCAACCGACCAATTTCTTTAACCCATGTAAAATAACTTATGTTTGGAATGAAAATTTTAACCACAAATATCAATTTTAGGTAGATTTCATTAGAAAGCTAACTATTGCAATGGGTTCTGAACCCTTGCAAAAAAGCATATGAGACTCAGTTTCGGGGGGTGTAACAGTCCATTTCGTAAAGTTGTTGTTAAGCGCTTCTTATAACATGCAGGGTAACATATAACAAAATAACATGCAGGAAAAAGTGAATACCAGGATTAAAACATATGAATTTAATAACAGATCAACAAATTTACACTATTTACAATAAAACAAAACAAAAACAAGGTCTCCCAAATGACTCCCACTTGAATTAATAAAATGCCAAACTAGGCCCGATCTCAGGAGAGATCGTAAACATCTGGACCAATGTCCCAAATTACTACAATGACATGTGCGTGTGCGGCTGTTCTACATGCGTTACGATGTGTACAAATTAATGCGAGATTCGTTACCATCCAGTAAACCTTCAGGGGACGAATCTGCATTGTCTTAGAGCTAGACAGACACGGGGAACCAACTAAACACTAATTAAACTAATCCGACACTTCCTACACTAAATAAAACAACACTAATTTCCGCGTGAAATTGGAATCAAAGAACTGCCGTCGCAAACAACATCAACGCCTAAAATTAGGACTTTTCAAATCAACACAAGTAAATTAACACGTGACCAATCAAGAAAAATACACATATGGCCGCTTGCCATTTTTACAAGAGAATACAAAATACACCCAGCGGTGTCACAACAGACAAATCTAACAATGAAATGAGTCACAGAAATCACTAGGCTCAAAGCCAACATTTACATCATAAAACAAATATTTCATTTGATACGATATGCGGTAATTCGTACCGGACATGGCGAACTCCCAATTAATTATGATCCAATGACCATTAAAAGAACAGGTTTGCTACAGATAGCTTACAGGGGTCAGTCGGTCAGCTGGACTGCCTAAACGATGAATGACCAGACATAGACGGGCGCAAAGTGAAATCTGCACATCTGTCAACCCACGTGTCAATAACCTCGACCTGCCGTGGCACTGGTTCAAGTGTCGAAGAAGCGTGCTCCCAAAAGCACATAATATAAGTGTGTGTGTGTCAAAATAAAATATCTTAGCATTTCCCACGGAAATCCAAGAATCAGCACTGGACAAAGTACAGTAGTCTCTGAGAGCGCTCTGCCTTTCCATAAAAAATACAACCACAATATTTGAGGGCGGTAGGCACATTCTACCCCTCATCACGAAGAATCAATACCCACACCTTGACACGATACACACACCAGAATCACACGTATGGATTTGACAGAAACCTGAAATAAAGGACATAAAATACTTTCCACCGAGTTGCGCTCCCAATCTAGTCCGTGACTAAAGAACCTGAAAAGGACTCAAAAAAACTCAAATAAAATATAGAACTAAGGTGTTCTACAGTGACATCTTAATTAGTTGCGCTCGGCAACCCTAGTATGAATAAAAACCTGTTCGTGAAACATCTAACAACTACTACCCCCCTTTCCTACTAAAATGAATTTGAATAAGGCACCACTTATCGACCAGGACGAATTTCGCATTCGCATGAATAAAATCAAATACGCACGCCGTGCATACTAATAATGACTCATAAGAAAAATATACAATCAAACAAACACTTGGCCACGTGCCAACGTACATTTAAATATGACAGTGTCGGCGCACAAAAAAAATCTACATACAAGAAAAACAATGAATAAAATATTTACAACGTTCATGCGTCTAATCTAGCTACATATTGATTAAATCAATGGTTTGTACATCACCGTGCAGCTTGTAGAACTCAACCTCCATCCCAAGGCATTTCCCTACGGGAAATCTACTCGTCCATCGTCGACGTATTGGTAGCGGCGTGGCACTTCATTTCACCAATCGACCTTCCAGGAGACATCTTGGCGTTGCTTCTTGGACAGAAATGTTCAAAGTTATTAGTTTGCCTAGCTAGAATCGCTATGAGCTACTGACTTTCACTCACAATAAAGTCCTAGGCGATTACTCAACGTAGAACTGGCCCTATCTCAGCATTTGCTTATATCACACGCACATATACGTCACACAAAATATAACACAAAATTTTACAGAAAAATTACACTCTTCGTTCTCTACGCAACTGGCTTTGAACGAGTCTCTCAAATTATGTCAACCGCGGAGCGCTTATCTCGACTAGAGATCCCCCTCCGCTAAGCGTGAACTCTGCTCCCTTGAGCACAAAATAAAATGTTTGTCCAAACAGACGTGAAGTATGCTCACTAGAGCTTGATAAATCGTGACTCAAACTGGCGTAAACGTTGCTCACCAGAGCTCGATAAAGTTGTGTCTCAAACAGCTCATCACCGATCAATTTATTAGAAACTGACAGAACGGGGTGGAGTGGGGGCAATCTGTGAAAATAATCTGTAGTTTTTAACTCACAGACATGGGACTAGTATCAATCTTCTTCTATTCATCTAAACGTCTCAACGGACTTATGCGGAATTATATAGCATCGGTGGTTCTTCAGACACGTGTTTTAGAGCCTTTTTTTTAAGGTACGCCACTCTCCGCGTGGCGTAGGCGTCCTCTCTCCTGATTTGCTGATTCAATCGTGTATCGGTTGGCACGCCCATAATGACGCCGACTCGGATGCGCATTCATACTGAATTTGTCCTTGAACTCGGCTTAACCGGTCATCGTCAGGAATAACTACCACGCTACTCCTGTTGCAATAATTGCGACACACTACCTGTCTCCCCTTTGTCAATTTACAACATGTACTGCCTGGGCATCAGTAATAATAATAATAAAAAATCATGAAGACTTATTGATCGGCAAATCAATAAGGGTTCAGTACCATGTTTTGAGTTCATAAAAATTTCGACATATCTTCGCGTTTCACATCCCCCTGACCCCAAAACCACCGTCAGTTCAAAAGTTTATATATAATTTATGTATATATATATATGTATATATATATATATATATATATATATATACATATATCACTTTCTTCTGGACACGATAACTACCGCAATTTTGCACCAATCACTTTAAATGTTTTACATAATATGTATCCCCATAGAATATCGGTCCAGTTCGTTAAAGGGCAAAATCGGTCGAGGGGGGTGAAAATGGGGGGCTTTTTTTTCGAAAAAGTGAAATATCGCTATAACTCTCTTAATATTTGAAATATCGAATCCATTCAAATTTCATACTATGTGTCGGATAAGGCCCAAAAATTTATGTTTGAAACGTTTTTTGACAGCACCAACCATTGACCAAAGGGGTGAGAAAAAGTAGGTTTTTCGGGAAACATTAGTCATATCTCTCTTAATAGGCACAATATCAAAACCGTACAAAATTGACAATATTCCCCTAATAATTACCTAAAACTTTTGTCTGAAAGAATTTTTGATATGACCCACCTTTACGCCAAGGGATGAGCAAAATAATTTCGGAATTAGAAGAAAATGCCAAGTGCCATTAAACGTTGCCATGACAACACTACTGAATTGATGAGGGATGAGCCATCAGACGTTGCCATGACAACACCATTGCACGAGATCACATTCATTTCTCCACCTGACTCTGTGGGAAGCGGCTTCGGTGAGGTAACTGGTAGCATGCTGAACTATGCCCAAGGTCGTGGGTTCAAAGCCGGCCGAAGTCGTCGTATTTTCTAAGAATGCTAAAAATCCCTCAGTATGCCTTCCTTTGGAGGGGAAGTTCCAAAGTTCGTTGCGAGTAGCTGGTAGCGGTGGCATCTAGTAGCCAAGTTCACAAATAGGTGTCGTTGACGGTAGTATTTCGTAGCAAAATTAGGAACTACTACTTGAAATTGACCGTCCGCTGTCCTTACCAGAATTACAGACAAATACAGCCATCACAATTAACATCGTTTATCAGTCAGATTCTACACTCATCCAAAGTACACGGGGCTAGATGACCGCGTTGTCCCAGCCCCTGAACTGAGGAACCAACCAACATCTCTGCGGGAGGTGAAATTTTGCGTGAAGAAGTAACAGACCGCTAGATAGTTACACATCAGTGTCGAAACCTTGCATAAGGACAGTGTGACCACAGGTATGAAAATGGACTCTAAATGACGAGAAGGTTACCGTCCCCATAAGACAGTAAAATGTTAAAAATATGCATAAAAAACGAAAAGCTAAGTTAATTAAGCGCCAATTGTAAAATACTTTCTCGCAATAAATGAGGTATGATCCTTCTACGAAAACCTGCATATTCTGCCTATTTTCGCCTATCCTCTAGTTTTCCAGGTGAAATCTACCTCCGCCTCCCGGCGTGCCGAGAGGATTTTTTTTCTTTGTAAATGGAAGCCATATTTGTCTGCTTCAAATTGTCATATATTTCATGTCGATATTCCACCTGTAAGTAGTTAAAAAATTACGAGCCTTACAGTAGTCGCATAAGACGTGTAACCTCACGTGAAATTGTTGATACACCGGTATTTTATACTATTATTGGCACAAATATTAATCTATTGTAAAAGGGAGTGTTTTACAGATATTGTAGTTTATAATACGGAACTAATTTTATTAGATGATTTGTAGGTTCCACCAGCACTAGCCTAAATAAAGAATACGATATGGAGCTACTAGATTAATAGACGCGACACCGCTCATTACCTTAAATTCCTTATAAATAGGTCCTCTTCATTCACAGACCAACACGTAATTTCATACGGATTCTGTTAAAATGAGTCATATTGATATTATAAATATCGTTTAAAATTATAATCTTGTAGCAAATATATCTATCCCGTCAGGGATTCGAACCCAACACCTCTAGATTCACAGTCATAAGCACTAACCCCACGGCTATTTCGACTACGCAAATTTTGTGCACAAGGTGGTGACTTATTTCCACGTTTCAATAATACTGCATTACGGAATTAAGTTTCATTTATATTTTGCTTGTTTCGATAATGTTCCTGCGTGAAATTGAGTTTAAAATGCCTTATGAATAGGCCCTCTTGTGAGTAAAGAGAATGTATTCAGTAATAGTTCATGAAGGCTTGCTCAATTCTCTTATAACCACAACGATTATATTATATTGATGACTGCATTACAGTTATGTGGGTTAATATTTGAATAGTCATTGTGCAGAAACATAATACCGGCAATGCCGACTACTTACAATGTTTGATATTAAGGCATTTTACCATTTAAATACTGATACGAAGACTTTGAACATAAACCATGTCATTTGTTTCAATCACTTGACACCAGAGTTCGCATGAGTGTTTTCCGTTCAGTAAGTCATACATTCCACATGGCCGAGAGTACGTCATGGTATCAATTTCTGACACCTCGAGCTCATTGTTGCTCGTACTACTGCCAGCTGGGTCTTACCACTGCCCGCTGGATCGATCGATCGAGCGGGCAGTGCATACTTCCGTTTTCCACCACTGCCAGCTAGTACACTTCCGTTTGATCGATCGAGCGGGCAGTGCATACTTCCGTTTTCCACCACTGCTAGCTAGTACACTTCCGTTCGATTGATCGAGCGGGCAGTGCATACTTTCGTTTTCCACCACTGCCAGCTAGTAAACTTCCGTTCGATCGATCGAGCGGGCAGTGCATACTTCCGTTCGATCCACCACTGCCAGCTCGATCGTTCCGATCCACTTCCGTCCCCAATTTTCAAAATCACTCCCACAAAACTATCCAGCAACCGAGCGGAAAGATGTTACACATCAAAAACTATTTTAAGCGGGCTCGTGTGCACATGTCTAGGAGACGTGGCTCCATAGTATCTTCTTTGCATCTTAATGTCCCGGAATGTCAAATAAGATATGGAAATCATGAAAATGACATATATTAGCTAATTGCAGGTGTGGGATCCGGTTTCATCACTTGAGAAGAATTATCGTTCTTAATTTGTCTAACAAGGAGAGGTCACCAAGTGGTTTTCTATAAAAGTGTTCAAATTTGGAGGGTTTGCTCTTCATAAGAAAATATTTTGGCCGTGTTCGAGCGTTTTTGCGAATGGGCCTTAGTGTGTTCATAATTGAACGTTTAAAATCAATCCTCAAACTTGTGTAGTCCAATTCTCAAACTCTGTCCCGGCTCGTTCCCGTGGCGTAGTCGCTAGCGCAATGGCGTGGGAAATTAGAGGTTCCGAGTTCGAGGCAGACCTTGGTCAGGATATTTTTTTTACTGTTATTATTGTCTTTTGCGTTCAAGATACTGTTGATTGTAGGCAACCGCACACACGTAATATTGAATACGCATAAGCGTCAATCAAGACCTCTGACTTATCGAACCCGCTTATACGACACTTGCGTGACGAAGAGTGTCCAGCGATGTTACTCACACGAGTTCCGTATCGAGTTTTGTATACAGACAGTTTACCTTGATGGTAGAGCAGATTGGAACAGAGGTAAGGGCTCTTGCGTTCCTGCAAGAGACTCGGCGTACTGCACATGAACATAAAAGAAGATTGTAGTTTTACGTGACCGTGAATCTTGTGATTATAAGCCACGGGACCTCCTCTTTACGTGGAATCCGAACCACAGGACATGGCATTTCACTTCGAAAATCTCACATGCATTGGCCGGGAATCGAACCCGGACCGCCTTGGTGAGAGGCATACAGCTAGACCGCTGAGCCACCACGCCCCCGCACATGAACATAGCGTCGCCGGCCACGCTGCATTTAAATTTTAACGAATAAAATGTACGACTCGTTCACGCTTCAAGGACAAATAATAATGATTTTAAAATATTGTACATAGCTCCAAAACCGAAGAAACCACAGCAAATACGTTAGAAAACACAAAAGACAATAACAGTAAAAAAAAGTCCTGACTTACTGTCGACCAAAGTATTATGTGTACTCGAGTTTGAAGGTTGTTTGTGAAGTAACCAATAGACCTACATAAAATCCAATAACATCATCATTTTCGTCGTTCTATTTTACGTTAGTTCATGTAGGTTTAGAATTTTTAATTTGTATTTTAATATTTTTTGTCAGAGTTGGAACACAAAAAGTGCACGTTTTTAAGCGTGTTTCAATTCGTTCCAATGGCGGGTTTTTGAGATAATAATTCTTAAATGTGACGCATGGTTGAAACACGCTTAAAAACGTGCACGTTTTGTGCTCCAACTGCGACAAAAAATATTAAAATATAAATCAAAAATTCCAAACCTACATGAGCTAACGTTCAATAGAACGACGAAAGTGATGATGTTATTGGATTTTATGTAGGTCTATTGGTTACTTCACAAACAACCTTCAAACTTGAGTGCACATAATACTTTGGTCGACAGTAGATCTGACTCGAACCCTTTAATTCCCCACGCCAATGCGCTAGCGACTACGCCACGGGAACGAGCCGGGACAGTGTGCGAGAATAGGACTACACAAATTTGAGGATTGATTTTTAAACGTTCAATTTTGAACACACTAAGGCCCATTGGCAAAAACGCTCGAACACGGCTAAAATATTTCCTTATGAAGAGCAAACCCTCCAAATTTGAACACTTTTATAGAAAACCACTTGGCGACCTTTCTTTGTAAGTTAGTGTATTTGGTATCATATCACATTTGCGTAACTTCTATTACCTTATTCTCAGAATTGAAACCTTTAACATTTTATGCCTTTCAAATTAACAACATAAACATCAACAATTGACATAGGAATATGATAGATTCATCACATTAAAGCTAATGAATGCAGAAATGCTGTGAACGATATATTTTTGGATAGGCCTACTTTGAAAGCTTTAGCACCTTGTTTATTTTAAGCAATGATAAAATTCATTTTTTTAAAAAAGACTTGAAAAACAAGATGTTCAGTAAAGAACATATAGGCCTTGCCTACTTTCTCATAAATGAATGGGTATTGTTATAACTCGTTTTCCTTTTCAAGTAGTTTAATTGCATGTTGGTTGTAGTAGCTTATTGAAATACAACGTGTTATACGGATATTAAACATGAATATGAGGTGCCCTTTGCTAGTTCTACCACTGTTCAAAATTTCATTCTATTCGGTTTCACCGTGTTTGAATTGATATGGTGAATCGATTTGCACACATACATTACCGCTATCTGCAAACTGTTGGGCTGATGACCCTGTAGTTCAGTCAAAAGATGCTTCCCTTAAAAAGGTATGTTGTTGCTAAATTTGGTAGAGATCAGATTATTAGTTTGGTCGTAATTTCATTTAATCTTTTAACATATGGGTGACCGCCATTACGTTTCCGTCAAGATGGCGACGATATGAAACATGACACAGAATTGCCTTTTGCAAGTGCTACCTCTGTACCAAATTTTGTTCATTTCGGTTTCACCTTGACTGAATTGATAGGGGGAATCGATTTTCACACATACATGACCGCTATCTGTAAACTATTGGGCTGATGACTTTGTCGGTTGGTTAAAAGATGCTTACTACATCAAGGTATGTTGTTGCAAGATTTAGTAGAGATCAGATGATTAGGGTGGTCGTAATTTTATTTAAGCTTTTAACATTTGCGTGGCCGCCATTACGTTTTCGTCAATATGGCGGCGATATAAAACATGACAATGAGGTGCCCTTTGCTGATGATACTTTTGTACCAAATTTCGTTCAATTCGGATTCACCATATTCGAATTGATAGGGGGGACAGACATTCAGAGTACACACACTCACACACACACACACACACACACACACACAGACACACACACAGATACACACTTTTTCGCCCTGTGTTGGTCTCATAAGTCTACTTTCATTTTTTGCAAATTTCGAGAGTAGGCTAATAACTCCTACACTCTGTCTGTTGCAGGTAACTCCACGATTCTAATTGGGAACATTATATAGGCCTACGTTAAATAAAATAACTCAGTAAAATAAATTTGATGATTGAATAATATTTAGTAACTTAAGGGCACTTTGAAAAATTCTGTTTTCCAAAAATTCAGATAACTGAAATCTGAAAACGAAGTTTCTGTTGCAAATAATTGATGGTTGGGTTTCATGTGTGATGTGGTAAAATTTACAGTGAAATCGGTTCTAAATTGTGGATTTTCTTCCTAAAAGTATCTACATACCTAACCCTTAGCCGGCTTGGGTGGCGTGGTCGATAGAATGCTATTCCCAAGATCGCGGATTCGAACCCGGCTGAAGTCGTCGGATTTTTAAGAGCGTTAAAATCCTTCAGTATGCCTTCTTTTGGAGGAGAAGTATGGCTAGTGGGCCCATGTCATAGATTTATGGCATGTAAAAGAACCTACCACTACAATATTGGTAGCGTGTAGCCAAATTTGTACGTTATATTTGACTGGTTAGAATCATAATTTTCTCCAAAGAAAAATATGTATTGTCCGTTGAGCCATTATATATTTAAAACACAAATTATGCTAAATGTTCCGGCATAACTCAACAAATTGCCAGCGTTTCGCCCCGGTGTACCATTGGGCTCTTCAGTTCGTAAAAGTACACCTCACCAAGACGCTGGCTAGCACACACTGGGAAGGCCATTGCAAGACGTATTTGATACATGTGCACCCACGTCACGATCAAAGCCCAAAGGTACACCGGGGCGAAACGCTGGCAATATGTTGAGTTATGCCGGAACATTTATCACATTTTGTGTTTAAATGGCTAGAATCACTCCATCAAGTTCCAACGTTCGCTGTTAGGTGTCAGTGACAGAGGCAGTGGTAGCCAAAGTTATAAATACTTGAAATTGAACTTGCTGGGAGCCCACGGGCGTTCAATTGAAATACCCTGCCATGGCCATTGCCTTCAGCTCATATATAATATAAATAATTCATGTGATTTATTCCAGGTACTAGGAAATTAATTGTTGTTGAGTAGGTGTTGATTTTTAGGGGCATTGTGACATCGTGGTCATGTAGCTCCGTGTACTTGTGTGTGTGTAGAACTTGTCTGATAACTTGTGTCGCTGTGATGTGTATTTGTAATTGAGGTAGGATTTATGTAGGAAGCGACCGTGGCCTTAAGTTAGGTACTGCCCCCGTAATTGAATTATATAGAGACCACGGTGGCTATATTTGAAATTATTAGGAAAGGTATGGTTGTCATAGTTATGACGTGGGTAGTCATGACGTAAGCACGGATGACGTAAATGTTATGCCAGCAAGCTACTTGAGCTGAGATTCTCAGTGACGTCAGCATTTAGTCGAGAATGTTCCAAGATTTACGACGCAGTCGCAGGAAACGAGGAATTCTGCTGAGGAAGAAACTATGCTATTGGAGGAGAGGCATGAACCAATGAACGATAGTTTCAAGGAAGACGGAGATTGCTGAAACTATGGTATTTTTATTACTTTTGGAATGCAGAATTGTGGAAATCCATTTGCAGTAAAAGCATTGATTTGGAATTTTGGTGAAATATATTTTCAGTTTTTGAATTTTGAAAATCCGTCATGTATTAACGAAGTTGGAACTTCTAGCGATGACGCAGTACCACGCTTTGGAAGGGATGGAAACGCCCCTCGAGAAGTTAATAAAAGGGCTTGCGCAGAAGAGAGGAGTCTCTTTCGTTCTCTGATCATTCTGAGATCTCATTCTCAGATCATGGAAGTATATTTGTGAAAGTTCTTTTCTTATACATTCATTATAGTGAGACGTCGAAGTGAACAGCAGTGAAAAGAATCGTCTTTATAACGCGTGGCGAGGCCACTATATTAACGAGATCCAAGTCAAACCAGGTGAAGTTGAAACGGACCTTAGAAAGCTTCTACAAGTTTAGCTTCGAACAGTTAGCGGTCGCCGATAAGCTAATTGTATTGTGCAGTGCTACATGCAGTTATAGAGAAAAGCTGAACAATTTCGACCGATTAGTTTAAAAGATATTAGCAGTTTTATACGACTGACAAAAGTGATTATCTCGCCACAAGAGAAGCACTTTTGTATAGCCAGAATCAACGCAACGGCTGACGCTGCGAGTGGAATAGAAAGACTTCAGATTGCTTGGTTACAGAACGATACAGTATAATGGAGCAATTTAATACGGCAGTTTGTTCTTCTAATACTACAACCGAAGAGCAGATGGAAGGCTAAAGGGCTTATTGCAATTGGGACATACTTCAACGGAGTAAGATAGCGACATGGAACTTCGCTAATTGCTATTCCACACAAGCGAACATGCGGTGAATACCATCTACACCCATGTTTCGTAATTAAAGGCTGAATACCATCGAACAGCCATAGAAACAATTTCATACTCTGTATATGAATAATTTCTTCGGAAATTTCTACAAAACTTCATGGCGATTGTCTACTGGAACTTCAGGGAATTTTTCAAGAGAGGTCAGGGATGTCCCGACTCACAAAGAAGATTATTGCCGGAAGGATGTCTATTCGTCTTCAAGGAGCAGAGCGATTTCCGGAGAAGGAAGCAGTTCGATTCTCCGAGGGTGCTATTTCCTATTTCGAGGATGGAGCTCAGCTTTAACGTGGTGAAATGGATCCATCAGCAGTCTTCTTTGGGGAATTTTCCTCTGGAACGTCAATCGGCAGATAAGGTAGTCGTGAACGTTTATTGTATTTGAGTTTACTAATGATGTTTGAGCAACCATTTTTCCCATATTTTTATCCTCATGTTTTTTGCCCTATTTTCTTGTTGAGATTCTTATTCTCAGTACACCTTGATGAGTTTTGCATTTTTCGACGATTTATTAAGACATTGTTATGTCATGGGCATAGTTAATGATTTTGAATCAGTTGAGACTGATATTTGGATTTTTCAGTAATTAATATTTTTTTGTGGTCACGATTTGACTGTAAGTTAATGATTTTTAATGGCAGATTTAAATTCAGACAGCGTGTCATTTTATTAAAGTAATTCTACCCCAGTTTAATTACTTTGACCAATTTTCTGTCATCATCAAGAATGAAGAACATTTAAATGATTTTAGAGCGTTAAAATCTCTTACGTTTTCGACGATCTTGGAAATACTAGTCGTTATTTGAATTGATTGCAACACAGACATTTATCGTCAGTTATGAATGAACATTGCATCATAGACACTTTTGTGAAAGAGTAACTTTAATAATGAATTATTGATTGCATTAAAGTCAAGTACTTTTGTTAGAAAATTTTCTCAATTAGAGATTTATGGAACGATGTTTGCATTACCCAGTCTAATTGGATTCTATTCGACTACTTTGCATTTTAGTCGCACTTTATTTGATGATAGTATTTTCATACTACAATTTTCTTTTAAGATGTTAATCTTAAATTTTGATAGACCAGACAGGCGTATATAAGCGTATTCACTATTAAATTTGTTTGTGATTGGCAAGTTTTGACTTCATTTCGGTTCATGAATGAAATCCACGAAGGTTAAATAGAAAAACAGTTTTGAAACAATTAATGATTATAAAAATTTTTAAGTGGAACTATAAATGTATAATCGCTAGTGCAGCGCGTGTTGAAAGTCGCTGAGGTATAATGCCCTTGAATATGAAGGAGGTTCCCACAGGAATAAATGTTAAAGAATTATTGGTGGAAGTTTTGTAAGTTATGTGGAAGTTTTTTAATGCCATATAGATTAATATATGATGATTTTGGGCATATTTTTAATGCAGTTTATGCATTAACTTGTTAGCGAAGGATTTTCCGCTGGAGTAAGATTGTTATAGTTCGTTGAAAATAAATCAAGTGAATTTACTGTTATAATTAACACGAGTTTTGAAAGAATTTGAGATAAGATTTTGAATGAAGGTTGCCGTCACAAATCATTATTAAAACCTTTATTAAACCAGATTGTGACATTAACATGTATAACTAACCTTCATTGGTCGATTATATTAAACACGATTATGAAAATTACCAACCGAATGAACATGTGGTTAATGTATTTCTTAAATTAATAATTTAAACAATTTAAATGTTAATATTGTAAATAATTGCTGTAAATATTTTTGAAAATAATGTAGAACGAGAGTGATGTTAAAGGCGTGTATAAAATATTTTTATTGTCTTTGACAAATATTATAAACAATTTCTAATTGTTATAAATAATTTGTGTGATTTTGTTATAAACATTTAAGAGCTAATTAAACATTTGGATTGAAGTTAACAAGTTTAAGGAATTAACATAATGATCCAATAGGATGTGAGTAAAGTACATGAAAGATTTGCGTAAATATTAATGTGAGTTGTCTTGTAGACATTTAAAAGCTTGAGAGAACAAGCTGTATTCTTACGTAACATAGCATGTGAGAAGGGAGTGCATTTGACCAGTATGCAACAGGCTGGAGGGTAGCCCGCAGCTGTGCCAACATCTGGTTCTCAGAGAGTGAGGTCGTCCACACTCTGGCCTTGCGACTATAAATACCATTGCCATGTTTATTAAAAGGAAACCAAATGCTCTATATATGTCACACCCTGACGTCCTTTTCCAATCCAATAGTGTTATGAATATTACGTTATTTGGAGCTCGTGAGAGCTAAAATGTTTTATATCATGTTGTATGATAATTTTTGCAAGTCCTACTGGAGGACGTAGTCAGATTGACTTGGGCTACTGATAGCCACGTTGATTTTGTTGTGTTATCAAAATCATACCCTTTATTAGAAATAAAGCTTTTGTACAGTTCAAAGTTCTCGTCTTCGTCTTGGTTCATTTTTAAATGTCATGGTGGAGGTTTTTGTGTGAACAGACTTTAGTGATCCTGTTGTCAACTCAAACCCCGAGATAATTAAGAGGTAAGTAACGGTAAGTATGAACCCCCGTCTATTTTGGTGTGTTCCACAATGATTTCCTGTGAACTTCTGTGCTCTTATCTCGATAGTATCTGTCAGTGCCATTTTCATTGATGTAACTGTGCCGGTGCGATTGATAATTGGCAATCCGATTGAGGGGGCGGATATCTGACAGCCTACTATCCAGGTAAACGGGGACAGAAAGATTGGCGACCCTAATACGTGGGGCGAATTCGACAAAACTGGATTACCAGGTTGAACGCCAGAAAGAGTGGCAAACCTAAAACGTGAGGTTCGATTAGACTCAAATAAAGAGGTTGATTCTTTGTTAGATGTCTAGGCCAATTGTAGAATTTAAGAGTGTGATTATATAGGAATTAAATGTTGTATTGTGTTAGGAAAATTACACTCAGAAAAGATCAGATCTTATACAACTTGAGAAAGGTTAAATAGGCTGGAAACTTAGGAAAATCGCCTATAATCTGGAATCTTATTTTATTTGACCGGCTTATGACATTTCAGTCATGTTAAAGATAAAATTAAATTATTTGGATTGTAAATATAAATTATTTGTGTTAGGATATTTTAAAATGAGCCAAAGAAATTTGAACATGTGCTTGAGTTTGTTTCAACATGAAGTATCTTCGAAGATTAATTATAAGGTAGTTATAAGTTAGATTTAAGACAGAAAATTGATCAAAATTATATATGGTGAAAAGTGTTGCTCAAATGTTGTTATTTTGCTCTTTTGATATATGTCCCTACAGCAGTCCGTTTTTGAATAATATTGTAATGGCAGATGAAAGTTTGAAGAAGATGTTAGAGGAGATGTCTGCTAACATGAATCGCAGTATGAAGCAGATGCTGAATGAAAGCATGAAGGAGAATAATAGTAATTTGTCTGCTAATTTGAATGCAAGAATGGAGGAGAATGTTAGTAATTTGTCTGCTAATTTGAATGCAAGAATGGAGGAGAATGCTAGTAATTTGAAAGCTAGCATGGGTGAAAGTTTGAAGGTTCTTCAGACTAGTGCTGCTAATTTGGAGGATAATATGTCGCGTTTACAGATTAATACCCTAGGAATTGAGAATACTGTAACGGACATGCGTACAGACGTGTCTAATGTCCATAAAGATGTGTCTATTGTGCATAAAAGTGTTGATGATGTTAAATTTGATGTGTCTAAGGTACAGAAAGACCTTACAATGTTAAATTTAGATGTAGCTAATGTCCGAGGGGATATTTCTTGTGCTAGAGCCGAAGTAGTTGTTGTCAAAAACGATGTAGCGACTGTCCAAGACAAGGTCGAGGAAGTCCAAAAAGAAATTCAAAAAGCTAGAACTGATGTATCCAATGTTCAGGTAGATATTAATAACATTCGTGCGGATATAACTGAGGTGCAAAGTGACATAACTAAGATTCAGGTAGAGGTCAACACAGTTTTCGTAGATATGACTAAAGTCCAAACTGATGTAAATAAAGTCAGGGAAGAAATCGAAAACTCAAAAACTCTTTGTACGCGTAATATAACTGCATTAGCGACTAGGTTAGTCGATGAATCAGTTAGAACAACAACGTCTTTAGCAGAGTTGAAGTATGATGTAGAGGTCATGAGAACCCAGGTATTAGAACACAATAGAGTATTAAAAGAGGATATCGAAGTAGACATAGCCGAAATGTTAACAGCAAACGTAGCGGTATGGAAAGACGAGTGGAATAAGTCAAGTGGGGAACATGTAACCCAAATTCAGGAAAGGATTGAAAGAAAACTTGCCAGTACGCAGATAGAAATTAACAATGAAGTAGTACAGATTAGGAAAGATTTAAGCGTCAGGATAAATTCGCTATCCGAAAAACAAGTTGACGATAGAACACAACTAGATCAGGATATGCAAACTTTAAAATCTACATTAGAGGAACAGATGCATAAAGTTGTCTCTGACGTAAATGAAACGACGAGTAAACTGAAAAATTTGAAGTTAGGAGAGGCTAGTTTAATGGAAAACTACAAAGAAGAGATAATCAAGAAAGTCTTAACAGAAATCACCGACAAGGATACAGAAGGCTTAGCTTGCGAATTGAATAGGAATTATGCTAGAAGACATAACCTAGAGCCAGAAGAGAGAGACGTGACTCCTGAAGAACGTGTATCCAGATTCAGAGAGGAGGATGACGAGAGGAATATGGAACCTGAGTGGAACTATCGAGATAGTGGGAAAAACTATCCGGATTCATATCCGAGGAACGTGACGGTCATCAGGAATTTCGAAGACAAACCACAAAAATTCAGTAACACTGATAGTTTGACACCTATAGAGTATGTAAGGAATCTCAAAGATTATTTCATCGAAGCTCACATTCCCAGAGAGAGAGAGATGAAGATAGTAGAGAGATATCTGATTGGAGGACCCCTTGAATGGTTTGCGCATTTAGATACACATTCAGCAACTTTGACGAGTTTGCAGAGGCATTAATCAAACGATTTTGGTCCATAGAAGCGCAGAATTCGTTAAGAGCGGAGGTGTATTCAAGAAAATACTCAGGTACTCTTCCAACGAGGTACGCTGATTTCTTTACGAGTCAGTTGTCCCGCTTGAGATTTTTGCAACCCCCATTGTCCACGGAGCAACTAATTGATGCGATTTCTCGTATTCTGCCAGTTGAGGTGAGGAGACTTATAATTTCGTCCAACATCAGGGATTTATCCAGCATGGATGAATTACTGAGAAGGTTAGACTACACAAGCCCAATGCCTAACGTAGTCCAGAAAGGTCAAAGGCAGGAGTTTAAAGAAATCAATACGGTATATATGGACCAAGTCCAACAAACTGACAAGCCAGAGCAGGAGAAAACTGACAATGTAGGTCCTCACAGGAATAATCAGTTTAGAAATAACAGATCACAAGGTTACCGACCGTATCAACAGAGAAGAGGTTGGAACTACAACCGAGGAAACTACAATGGAAGAGGCAGATATTACAACAATAATGGGTATAACCGTAACTATAATAGGAATAACCAAAACCAAAATAGAAACCAGAATACTCAAAGTCAGGTTATGACACCTGATCAGTATCAGCAAAGAGAGAAGGAAAGCCAGCAATACTTAAAAGAATTAAGGGATAAAGAAGCTGACAATCAAAAGAAAAGGCAGGATGTTGTAATCGATCCTGGGCCTTCTACGAGCCAGCAGAGGATTGACAAGGCAAAGGAACAACTCCAGAAAGCAGCAGAGAAACGATTGAAAAGAGTAGCTGGAAAACGTTTTGGTACACCCTTTCAAGTTGGAAATCTTGTATTATTACGCAGACCTGTCAAGGCTGATATGACCAAGAAAATCTACCCCAAATTTGGATTAGTGTTCCTGGGGCCGTTTAGGATTACGAACGCTTATGGAAACAACTGTTACGAACTCTACGATGATGAGAATAATGTCGTTTACGGCAAGTTCAATGCTGGAAATTTAAAAAGATACTATCCTAGAGTAAGCCAGTAATAATTCAATTTCGTGTTCAAGAGAGTTGAGATACTTGTAACACTGAGTTTAAAAACAATTTGCAACTGTTTTTAAAACGTGGTGAGAGGAGAATGCCCCCGTAATTGAATTATATAGAGACCACGGTGGCTATATTTGAAATTATTAGGAAAGGTATGGTTGTCATAGTTATGACGTGGGTAGTCATGACGTAAGCACGGATGACGTAAATGTTATGCCAGCAAGCTACTTGAGCTGAGATTCTCAGTGACGTCAGCATTTAGTCGAGAATGTTCCAAGATTTACGACGCAGTCGCAGGAAACGAGGAATTCTGCTGAGGAAGAAACTATGCTATTGGAGGAGAGGCATGAACCAATGAACGATAGTTTCAAGGAAGACGGAGATTGCTGAAACTATGGTATTTTTATTACTTTTGGAATGCAGAATTGTGGAAATCCATTTGCAGTAAAAGCATTGATTTGGAATTTTGGTGAAATATATTTTCAGTTTTTGAATTTTGAAAATCCGTCATGTATTAACGAAGTTGGAACTTCTAGCGATGACGCAGTACCACGCTTTGGAAGGGATGGAAACGCCCCTCGAGAAGTTAATAAAAGGGCTTGCGCAGAAGAGAGGAGTCTCTTTCGTTCTCTGATCATTCTGAGATCTCATTCTCAGATCATGGAAGTATATTTGTGAAAGTTCTTTTCTTATACATTCATTATAGTGAGACGTCGAAGTGAACAGCAGTGAAAAGAATCGTCTTTATAACGCGTGGCGAGGCCACTATATTAACGAGATCCAAGTCAAACCAGGTGAAGTTGAAACGGACCTTAGAAAGCTTCTACAAGTTTAGCTTCGAACAGTTAGCGGTCGCCGATAAGCTAATTGTATTGTGCAGTGCTACATGCAGTTATAGAGAAAAGCTGAACAATTTCGACCGATTAGTTTAAAAGATATTAGCAGTTTTATACGACTGACAAAAGTGATTATCTCGCCACAAGAGAAGCACTTTTGTATAGCCAGAATCAACGCAACGGCTGACGCTGCGAGTGGAATAGAAAGACTTCAGATTGCTTGGTTACAGAACGATACAGTATAATGGAGCAATTTAATACGGCAGTTTGTTCTTCTAATACTACAACCGAAGAGCAGATGGAAGGCTAAAGGGCTTATTGCAATTGGGACATACTTCAACGGAGTAAGATAGCGACATGGAACTTCGCTAATTGCTATTCCACACAAGCGAACATGCGGTGAATACCATCTACACCCATGTTTCGTAATTAAAGGCTGAATACCATCGAACAGCCATAGAAACAATTTCATACTCTGTATATGAATAATTTCTTCGGAAATTTCTACAAAACTTCATGGCGATTGTCTACTGGAACTTCAGGGAATTTTTCAAGAGAGGTCAGGGATGTCCCGACTCACAAAGAAGATTATTGCCGGAAGGATGTCTATTCGTCTTCAAGGAGCAGAGCGATTTCCGGAGAAGGAAGCAGTTCGATTCTCCGAGGGTTCTATTTCCTATTTCGAGGATGGAGCTCAGCTTTAACGTGGTGAAATGGATCCATCAGCAGTCTTCTTTGGGGAATTTTCCTCTGGAACGTCAATCGGCAGATAAGGTAGTCGTGAACGTTTATTGTATTTGAGTTTACTAATGATGTTTGAGCAACCATTTTTCCCATATTTTTATCCTCATGTTTTTGCCCTATTTTCTTGTTGAGATTCTTATTCTCAGTACACCTTGATGAGTTTTGCATTTTTCGACGATTTATTAAGACATTGTTATGTCATGGGCAGAGTTAATGATTTTGAATCAGTTGAGACTGATATTTGGATTTTTCAGTAATTAATATTTTTTTGTAGTCACGATTTGACTGTAAGTTAATGATTTTTAATGGCAGATTTAAATTCAGACAGCGTGTCATTTTATTAAAGTAATTCTACCCCAGTTTAATTACTTTGACCAATTTTCTGTCATCATCAAGAATGAAGAACATTTAAATGATTTTAGAGCGTTAAAATCTCTTACGTTGTCGACGATCTTGGAAATACTAGTCGTTATTTGAATTGATTGCAACACAGACATTTATCGTCAGTTATGAATGAACATTGCATCATAGACACTTTTGTGAAAGAGTAACTTTAATAATGAATTATTGATTGCATTAAAGTCAAGTACTTTTGTTAGAAAATTTTCTCAATTAGAGATTTATGGAACGATGTTTGCATTACCCAGTCTAATTGGATTCTATTCGACTACTTTGCATTTTAGTCGCACTTTATTTGATGATAGTATTTTCATACTACAATTTTCTTTTAAGATGTTAATCTTAAATTTTGATAGACCAGACAGGCGTATATAAGCGTATTCACTATTAAATTTGTTTGTGATTGGCAAGTTTTGACTTCATTTCGGTTCATGAATGAAATCCACGAAGGTTAAATAGAAAAACAGTTTTGAAACAATTAATGATTATAAAAATTTTTAAGTGGAACTATAAATGTATAATCGCTAGTGCAGCGCGTGTTGAAAGTCGCTGAGGTATAATGCCCTTGAATATGAAGGAGGTTCCCACAGGAATAAATGTTAAAGAATTATTGGTGGAAGTTTTGTAAGTTATGTGGAAGTTTTTTAATGCCATATAGATTAATATATGATGATTTTGGGCATATTTTTAATGCAGTTTATGCATTAACTTGTTAGCGAAGGATTTTCCGCTGGAGTAAGATTGTTATAGTTCGTTGAAAATAAATCAAGTGAATTTACTGTTATAATTAACACGAGTTTTGAAAGAATTTGAGATAAGATTTTGAATGAAGGTTGCCGTCACAAATCATTATTAAAACCTTTATTAAACCAGATTGTGACATTAACATGTATAACTAACCTTCATTGGTCGATTATATTAAACACGATTATGAAAATTACCAACCGAATGAACATGTGGTTAATGTATTTCTTAAATTAATAATTTAAACAATTTAAATGTTAATATTGTAAATAATTGCTGTAAATATTTTTGAAAATAATGTAGAACGAGAGTGATGTTAAAGGCGTGTATAAAATATTTTTATTGTCTTTGACAAATATTATAAACAATTTCTAATTGTTATAAATAATTTGTGTGATTTTGTTATAAACATTTAAGAGCTAATTAAACATTTGGATTGAAGTTAACAAGTTTAAGGAATTAACATAATGATCCAATAGGATGTGAGTAAAGTACATGAAAGATTTGCGTAAATATTAATGTGAGTTGTCTTGTAGACATTTAAAAGCTTGAGAGAACAAGCTGTATTCTTACGTAACATAGCATGTGAGAAGGGAGTGCATTTGACCAGTATGCAACAGGCTGGAGGGTAGCCCGCAGCTGTGCCAACATCTGGTTCTCAGAGAGTGAGGTCGTCCACACTCTGGCCTTGCGACTATAAATACCATTGCCATGTTTATTAAAAGGAAACCAAATGCTCTATATATGTCACACCCTGACGTCCTTTTCCAATCCAATAGTGTTATGAATATTACGTTATTTGGAGCTCGTGAGAGCTAAAATGTTTTATATCATGTTGTATGATAATTTTTGCAAGTCCTACTGGAGGACGTAGTCAGATTGACTTGGGCTACTGATAGCCACGTTGATTTTGTTGTGTTATCAAAATCATACCCTTTATTAGAAATAAAGCTTTTGTACAGTTCAAAGTTCTCGTCTTCGTCTTGGTTCATTTTTAAATGTCATGGTGGAGGTTTTTGTGTGAACAGACTTTAGTGATCCTGTTGTCAACTCAAACCCCGAGATAATTAAGAGGTAAGTAACGGTAAGTATGAACCCCCGTCTATTTTGGTGTGTTCCACAATGATTTCCTGTGAACTTCTGTGCTCTTATCTCGATAGTATCTGTCAGTGCCATTTTCATTGATGTAACTGTGCCGGTGCGATTGATAATTGGCAATCCGATTGAGGGGGCGGATATCTGACAGCCTACTATCCAGGTAAACGGGGACAGAAAGATTGGCGACCCTAATACGTGGGGCGAATTCGACAAAACTGGATTACCAGGTTGAACGCCAGAAAGAGTGGCAAACCTAAAACGTGAGGTTCGATTAGACTCAAATAAAGAGGTTGATTCTTTGTTAGATGTCTAGGCCAATTGTAGAATTTAAGAGTGTGATTATATAGGAATTAAATGTTGTATTGTGTTAGGAAAATTACACTCAGAAAAGATCAGATCTTATACAACTTGAGAAAGGTTAAATAGGCTGGAAACTTAGGAAAATCGCCTATAATCTGGAATCTTATTTTATTTGACCGGCTTATGACATTTCAGTCATGTTAAAGATAAAATTAAATTATTTGGATTGTAAATATAAATTATTTGTGTTAGGATATTTTAAAATGAGCCAAAGAAATTTGAACATGTGCTTGAGTTTGTTTCAACATGAAGTATCTTCGAAGATTAATTATAAGGTAGTTATAAGTTAGATTTAAGACAGAAAATTGATCAAAATTATATATGGTGAAAAGTGTTGCTCAAATGTTGTTATTTTGCTCTTTTGATATATGTCCCTACAGCAGTCCGTTTTTGAATAATATTGTAATGGCAGATGAAAGTTTGAAGAAGATGTTAGAGGAGATGTCTGCTAACATGAATCGCAGTATGAAGCAGATGCTGAATGAAAGCATGAAGGAGAATAATAGTAATTTGTCTGCTAATTTGAATGCAAGAATGGAGGAGAATGTTAGTAATTTGTCTGCTAATTTGAATGCAAGAATGGAGGAGAATGCTAGTAATTTGAAAGCTAGCATGGGTGAAAGTTTGAAGGTTCTTCAGACTAGTGCTGCTAATTTGGAGGATAATATGTCGCGTTTACAGATTAATACCCTAGGAATTGAGAATACTGTAACGGACATGCGTACAGACGTGTCTAATGTCCATAAAGATGTGTCTATTGTGCATAAAAGTGTTGATGATGTTAAATTTGATGTGTCTAAGGTACAGAAAGACCTTACAATGTTAAATTTAGATGTAGCTAATGTCCGAGGGGATATTTCTTGTGCTAGAGCCGAAGTAGTTGTTGTCAAAAACGATGTAGCGACTGTCCAAGACAAGGTCGAGGAAGTCCAAAAAGAAATTCAAAAAGCTAGAACTGATGTATCCAATGTTCAGGTAGATATTAATAACATTCGTGCGGATATAACTGAGGTGCAAAGTGACATAACTAAGATTCAGGTAGAGGTCAACACAGTTTTCGTAGATATGACTAAAGTCCAAACTGATGTAAATAAAGTCAGGGAAGAAATCGAAAACTCAAAAACTCTTTGTACGCGTAATATAACTGCATTAGCGACTAGGTTAGTCGATGAATCAGTTAGAACAACAACGTCTTTAGCAGAGTTGAAGTATGATGTAGAGGTCATGAGAACCCAGGTATTAGAACACAATAGAGTATTAAAAGAGGATATCGAAGTAGACATAGCCGAAATGTTAACAGCAAACGTAGCGGTATGGAAAGACGAGTGGAATAAGTCAAGTGGGGAACATGTAACCCAAATTCAGGAAAGGATTGAAAGAAAACTTGCCAGTACGCAGATAGAAATTAACAATGAAGTAGTACAGATTAGGAAAGATTTAAGCGTCAGGATAAATTCGCTATCCGAAAAACAAGTTGACGATAGAACACAACTAGATCAGGATATGCAAACTTTAAAATCTACATTAGAGGAACAGATGCATAAAGTTGTCTCTGACGTAAATGAAACGACGAGTAAACTGAAAAATTTGAAGTTAGGAGAGGCTAGTTTAATGGAAAACTACAAAGAAGAGATAATCAAGAAAGTCTTAACAGAAATCACCGACAAGGATACAGAAGGCTTAGCTTGCGAATTGAATAGGAATTATGCTAGAAGACATAACCTAGAGCCAGAAGAGAGAGACGTGACTCCTGAAGAACGTGTATCCAGATTCAGAGAGGAGGATGACGAGAGGAATATGGAACCTGAGTGGAACTATCGAGATAGTGGGAAAAACTATCCGGATTCATATCCGAGGAACGTGACGGTCATCAGGAATTTCGAAGACAAACCACAAAAATTCAGTAACACTGATAGTTTGACACCTATAGAGTATGTAAGGAATCTCAAAGATTATTTCATCGAAGCTCACATTCCCAGAGAGAGAGAGATGAAGATAGTAGAGAGATATCTGATTGGAGGACCCCTTGAATGGTTTGCGCATTTAGATACACATTCAGCAACTTTGACGAGTTTGCAGAGGCATTAATCAAACGATTTTGGTCCATAGAAGCGCAGAATTCGTTAAGAGCGGAGGTGTATTCAAGAAAATACTCAGGTACTCTTCCAACGAGGTACGCTGATTTCTTTACGAGTCAGTTGTCCCGCTTGAGATTTTTGCAACCCCCATTGTCCACGGAGCAACTAATTGATGCGATTTCTCGTATTCTGCCAGTTGAGGTGAGGAGACTTATAATTTCGTCCAACATCAGGGATTTATCCAGCATGGATGAATTACTGAGAAGGTTAGACTACACAAGCCCAATGCCTAACGTAGTCCAGAAAGGTCAAAGGCAGGAGTTTAAAGAAATCAATACGGTATATATGGACCAAGTCCAACAAACTGACAAGCCAGAGCAGGAGAAAACTGACAATGTAGGTCCTCACAGGAATAATCAGTTTAGAAATAACAGATCACAAGGTTACCGACCGTATCAACAGAGAAGAGGTTGGAACTACAACCGAGGAAACTACAATGGAAGAGGCAGATATTACAACAATAATGGGTATAACCGTAACTATAATAGGAATAACCAAAACCAAAATAGAAACCAGAATACTCAAAGTCAGGTTATGACACCTGATCAGTATCAGCAAAGAGAGAAGGAAAGCCAGCAATACTTAAAAGAATTAAGGGATAAAGAAGCTGACAATCAAAAGAAAAGGCAGGATGTTGTAATCGATCCTGGGCCTTCTACGAGCCAGCAGAGGATTGACAAGGCAAAGGAACAACTCCAGAAAGCAGCAGAGAAACGATTGAAAAGAGTAGCTGGAAAACGTTTTGGTACACCCTTTCAAGTTGGAAATCTTGTATTATTACGCAGACCTGTCAAGGCTGATATGACCAAGAAAATCTACCCCAAATTTGGATTAGTGTTCCTGGGGCCGTTTAGGATTACGAACGCTTATGGAAACAACTGTTACGAACTCTACGATGATGAGAATAATGTCGTTTACGGCAAGTTCAATGCTGGAAATTTAAAAAGATACTATCCTAGAGTAAGCCAGTAATAATTCAATTTCGTGTTCAAGAGAGTTGAGATACTTGTAACACTGAGTTTAAAAACAATTTGCAACTGTTTTTAAAACGTGGTGAGAGGAGAATGCCCCCGTAATTGAATTATATAGAGACCACGGTGGCTATATTTGAAATTATTAGGAAAGGTATGGTTGTCATAGTTATGACGTGGGTAGTCATGACGTAAGCACGGATGACGTAAATGTTATGCCAGCAAGCTACTTGAGCTGAGATTCTCAGTGACGTCAGCATTTAGTCGAGAATGTTCCAAGATTTACGACGCAGTCGCAGGAAACGAGGAATTCTGCTGAGGAAGAAACTATGCTATTGGAGGAGAGGCATGAACCAATGAACGATAGTTTCAAGGAAGACGGAGATTGCTGAAACTATGGTATTTTTATTACTTTTGGAATGCAGAATTGTGGAAATCCATTTGCAGTAAAAGCATTGATTTGGAATTTTGGTGAAATATATTTTCAGTTTTTGAATTTTGAAAATCCGTCATGTATTAACGAAGTTGGAACTTCTAGCGATGACGCAGTACCACGCTTTGGAAGGGATGGAAACGCCCCTCGAGAAGTTAATAAAAGGGCTTGCGCAGAAGAGAGGAGTCTCTTTCGTTCTCTGATCATTCTGAGATCTCATTCTCAGATCATGGAAGTATATTTGTGAAAGTTCTTTTCTTATACATTCATTATAGTGAGACGTCGAAGTGAACAGCAGTGAAAAGAATCGTCTTTATAACGCGTGGCGAGGCCACTATATTAACGAGATCCAAGTCAAACCAGGTGAAGTTGAAACGGACCTTAGAAAGCTTCTACAAGTTTAGCTTCGAACAGTTAGCGGTCGCCGATAAGCTAATTGTATTGTGCAGTGCTACATGCAGTTATAGAGAAAAGCTGAACAATTTCGACCGATTAGTTTAAAAGATATTAGCAGTTTTATACGACTGACAAAAGTGATTATCTCGCCACAAGAGAAGCACTTTTGTATAGCCAGAATCAACGCAACGGCTGACGCTGCGAGTGGAATAGAAAGACTTCAGATTGCTTGGTTACAGAACGATACAGTATAATGGAGCAATTTAATACGGCAGTTTGTTCTTCTAATACTACAACCGAAGAGCAGATGGAAGGCTAAAGGGCTTATTGCAATTGGGACATACTTCAACGGAGTAAGATAGCGACATGGAACTTCGCTAATTGCTATTCCACACAAGCGAACATGCGGTGAATACCATCTACACCCATGTTTCGTAATTAAAGGCTGAATACCATCGAACAGCCATAGAAACAATTTCATACTCTGTATATGAATAATTTCTTCGGAAATTTCTACAAAACTTCATGGCGATTGTCTACTGGAACTTCAGGGAATTTTTCAAGAGAGGTCAGGGATGTCCCGACTCACAAAGAAGATTATTGCCGGAAGGATGTCTATTCGTCTTCAAGGAGCAGAGCGATTTCCGGAGAAGGAAGCAGTTCGATTCTCCGAGGGTGCTATTTCCTATTTCGAGGATGGAGCTCAGCTTTAACGTGGTGAAATGGATCCATCAGCAGTCTTCTTTGGGGAATTTTCCTCTGGAACGTCAATCGGCAGATAAGGTAGTCGTGAACGTTTATTGTATTTGAGTTTACTAATGATGTTTGAGCAACCATTTTTCCCATATTTTTATCCTCATGTTTTTTGCCCTATTTTCTTGTTGAGATTCTTATTCTCAGTACACCTTGATGAGTTTTGCATTTTTCGACGATTTATTAAGACATTGTTATGTCATGGGCATAGTTAATGATTTTGAATCAGTTGAGACTGATATTTGGATTTTTCAGTAATTAATATTTTTTTGTAGTCACGATTTGACTGTAAGTTAATGATTTTTAATGGCAGATTTAAATTCAGACAGCGTGTCATTTTATTAAAGTAATTCTACCCCAGTTTAATTACTTTGACCAATTTTCTGTCATCATCAAGAATGAAGAACATTTAAATGATTTTAGAGCGTTAAAATCTCTTACGTTGTCGACGATCTTGGAAATACTAGTCGTTATTTGAATTGATTGCAACACAGACATTTATCGTCAGTTATGAATGAACATTGCATCATAGACACTTTTGTGAAAGAGTAACTTTAATAATGAATTATTGATTGCATTAAAGTCAAGTACTTTTGTTAGAAAATTTTCTCAATTAGAGATTTATGGAACGATGTTTGCATTACCCAGTCTAATTGGATTCTATTCGACTACTTTGCATTTTAGTCGCACTTTATTTGATGATAGTATTTTCATACTACAATTTTCTTTTAAGATGTTAATCTTAAATTTTGATAGACCAGACAGGCGTATATAAGCGTATTCACTATTAAATTTGTTTGTGATTGGCAAGTTTTGACTTCATTTCGGTTCATGAATGAAATCCACGAAGGTTAAATAGAAAAACAGTTTTGAAACAATTAATGATTATAAATTTTTTTAAGTGGAACTATAAATGTATAATCGCTAGTGCAGCGCGTGTTGAAAGTCGCTGAGGTATAATGCCCTTGAATATGAAGGAGGTTCCCACAGGAATAAATGTTAAAGAATTATTGGTGGAAGTTTTGTAAGTTATGTGGAAGTTTTTTAATGCCATATAGATTAATATATGATGATTTTGGGCATATTTTTAATGCAGTTTATGCATTAACTTGTTAGCGAAGGATTTTCCGCTGGAGTAAGATTGTTATAGTTCGTTGAAAATAAATCAAGTGAATTTACTGTTATAATTAACACGAGTTTTGAAAGAATTTGAGATAAGATTTTGAATGAAGGTTGCCGTCACAAATCATTATTAAAACCTTTATTAAACCAGATTGTGACATTAACATGTATAACTAACCTTCATTGGTCGATTATATTAAACACGATTATGAAAATTACCAACCGAATGAACATGTGGTTAATGTATTTCTTAAATTAATAATTTAAACAATTTAAATGTTAATATTGTAAATAATTGCTGTAAATATTTTTGAAAATAATGTAGAACGAGAGTGATGTTAAAGGCGTGTATAAAATATTTTTATTGTCTTTGACAAATATTATAAACAATTTCTAATTGTTATAAATAATTTGTGTGATTTTGTTATAAACATTTAAGAGCTAATTAAACATTTGGATTGAAGTTAACAAGTTTAAGGAATTAACATAATGATCCAATAGGATGTGAGTAAAGTACTTGAAAGATTTGCGTAAATATTAATGTGAGTTGTCTTGTAGACATTTAAAAGCTTGAGAGAACAAGCTGTATTCTTACGTAACATAGCATGTGAGAAGGGAGTGCATTTGACCAGTATGCAACAGGCTGGAGGGTAGCCCGCAGCTGTGCCAACATCTGGTTCTCAGAGAGTGAGGTCGTCCACACTCTGGCCTTGCGACTATAAATACCATTGCCATGTTTATTAAAAGGAAACCAAATGCTCTATATATGTCACACCCTGACGTCCTTTTCTAATCCAATAGTGTTATGAATATTACGTTATTTGGAGCTCGTGAGAGCTAAAATGTTTTATATCATGTTGTATGATAATTTTTGCAAGTCCTACTGGAGGACGTAGTCAGATTGACTTGGGCTACTGATAGCCACGTTGATTTTGTTGTGTTATCAAAATCATACCCTTTATTAGAAATAAAGCTTTTGTACAGTTCAAAGTTCTCGTCTTCGTCTTGGTTCATTTTTAAATGTCATGGTGGAGGTTATTGTGTGAACAGACTTTAGTGATCCTGTTGTCAACTCAAACCCCGAGATAATTAAGAGGTAAGTAACGGTAAGTATGAACCCCCGTCTATTTTGGTGTGTTCCACAATGATTTCCTGTGAACTTCTGTGCTCTTATCTCGATAGTATCTGTCAGTGCCATTTTCATTGATGTAACTGTGCCGGTGCGATTGATAATTGGCAATCCGATTGAGGGGGCGGATATCTGACAGCCTACTATCCAGGTAAACGGGGACAGTACCATCCAGGCATTTGCTCTGAGTAGAAGTGGAAACCCACGGAGAACCACTTCCAGGATGGCTGAGGTAGGAATCAAACCCACCTCTTCTCAGTTTTGCCTCACGTGGCTGAGTGTACCTCTTTCCAACCCTCAGACCAGAATTAAATTTCTTGGCACAATCTAATATGGCACACTCCTGTTGAACGAATGAAATGCTTCTAATAATAGATGTCTTTATTCTTTATTTTCCTTTTATCAATTGTTATTCCTATTGTGTTGTAATTGAGGTAGGATTTATGTAGGAAGCGACCGTGGCCTTGTTTACCAGATTGTTCAGTATCCAAGTGCTTACAGAAGATCTATGAATATCAAAGCACTACTTTACAAATACAGTAAGTTAGTGTTGTGTTTTCTTCTTTCGTGTGTATTTAATGGCAGAAAACATCGTTTTAATTATTCCTCAGTTTCTGTGGTTTCATTTTATTAATTTTATTAATACAGCCAATTACGGTTATTTGTTTTTCAGGACAGGCCAGAGATTTTGGAAGGAAAGTGTAAGTAACCGTTCCTGGTGATGAAAATTGAAAATCACGAAAACCATTTTCAAGGCTACCGAGGAGGGATTGCCAAGTTCTAAAGTTGTGCTATTATAGTAATTGGAATGTTGTATGAATAATCATGGCCTAAAGTCTTAATATTTTTTAATTCTAATTGTTTAACGTGACACGTTTGTCCTTGAAACTTTTAAACTCTTGAGTTATAATCCTTAGCTAAGGCTTTTGTCCAGGTCATCTTAACACCGCCGGACATTTACCTCATCGTAGCCTCCTGATACGTTCTCCTCCTCCTCCACAAACCGAACAGGATATTGCCCATTGCATGTGGTAGAGATTAACTTCGCTCCAAATAGAACGTCGGCCTACAAGAGCTCCGGGAAAGATTACATGCTATAAATTAAGACCATTACTCAATAGTCTGACATTGTGAATGAGATGGTTTAGTTCATGCCTTGAAATACATTAGGGACTAGAACTTAGCAATTCTTATAGGTTTATGCCGTGTCTTGTGTGGGGTTTCGTCGAGGACACCAAGCTGGCTCATCGGCGGGCGCTTGTTGTCCCCGCCCGGACCCCCACAGGAGGGACGAAATGCGCGCCACCTCCCTTTATATTAGGTGCAACTGCACCACTCGACTGCGAGAACTAAAAGCTCAAGCAGCCCTAACCTCCCTATGAAGGCTTCCAAAAAGATGGTATATTGGCTTTCACGGCCGGTGAATTAAAACTCAGTAATTCTTCTAGGTTGGTGCCGTGTCTTGTGTGGGCCGATGAGCCAGCTTGGTGTCCTAGGCAAAACCCCACACAAGACACGGCACAAACCTAGAAGAATTGCTGAGTTTTAATTCACCGGCCGTGAAAGCCAATATACCATCTTATTAGGGACTAGCTTAACAAACTTTACGTACCAGTAAACAGTTGGCTAAAAACTAGCACCAGATCTTCTCTGAACGTGAAATCCGAATCTGTAGACATTACATTTTATCTTATCCCAAACTCGTGATGTGAGGCAAGCAGGTTGACCACTGCCATCACTGAATAAGCAGTTCTATGGTAAATGAACCTATGAGGAATGGTAGAAGTTCGCTAGCAAATCTTTCGAAGACATCTAACTAAAAAAACAAAACTTCGTACAACGCTAAATCGTTACTAATAAAGTAAGCAAGGAGAATTAATTCAAGAAAATGGCTTAGACAAATTTGCAATAGATAAAAAGGGTACACAAGATGGAAAGGACATATGGCATTACTAAGAATGTTTATAACAAGAAGTGTCTATCAAAAACTCATAAATTAAGTCTCTACACTAAAATTAAATTAATTAACCCCTTCACTACAGCCCATCAAGGGCCTAGGCCTACCAAATGACCGCCGCTCAGCCATTTGGCCTACAGATATTGGGGTGACGCGTGGTCAGCGCGTCGGGTCCCCTCGGCCGTTAATATTGGTTTTCGTGACCAGGGCGCTGCCTCACCGTCAGACAGCTACTCAATTTTCCTCACGAGGCTGAGTGCACCCCATTCTAGCTCACACGTTAGTTTCTAAAATCACTGACGGAGCCGGGAATCGAACCCGAGGCCTCCGGGTGAGAGATAGGCACGCTACTCTATGAGCATGGGAAGCCACTACACTACAGTGGTAAAACCAGAACGCCTATATGCGAGTGAATACCTATTAATAAATTATAGACAAACTTGAAGAAAAAGAAAGGAGAATTATGAGAAAAATCTTAGTCTCAGTGAAAACAAACTGAAGTATGGAAATTAAGATCTAACTAGATGAAACCCGTCAAAACATGACGGACAATGGAAAACAAATTTACTGAAGAAGCTTCTTATATAAGTTACATTCTTTGTACGATTACTTTTTAGCACTATTGCAACTTTAAGGGCGTCAAAAGATAGCACTCTCAGCATTGCAACATATTGCTGGTCATGACTGAAAACGTGATGAGGTCATCATCATCTTGCACAGTTTCCAGTCACTGGCCGGGTCTGTTTGGAACACAAGCCTCTCCAACGTCTTCTGTCTTCCCACCATCTCTCAGCCTCCACCCTTGTCCAGTCTTCTCCTCTCTTCTTCACGCTTTCGTCCACCCCCTCCAGCCACCTGTCTCTCGGTCTCCCTCTTGGTCTCTTTCCTTCCCAGTTCGTCTCGTGTATCCTCCTGGGTATCCTCTTCTCCTCCATTCGTTTTACATGTCCATACCATCTAAGTCTAGATTTCTCTATACCATCCTGTAATGGTTCCTCCTTCATTAATTCTCTGGTCCTCTCATTTCTTATTCTGTCCCTCTTTGTAGCTCCAATACTGCTTCTCAAGAACCTCATCTCACTGGCCTGTATTTTGCTCTTCTCCCTTCCTTTCATAACCCAGGTCTCCGAGATATACGTCAGGATAGGGACATAGTACGATATATGATCTACTTGCTGTTCTGAGGGACATCCCTGTTCCAAAACATGCTTCTCACACTCCTCCGGATTGCTTCTGCCTGTCTCCCCCGCTCATTTATTTCTCTACAGTTTCTTCCATTCTCTTGTATCAGGCTTCCCAGATACTTGAAACTCTCCACTTTCTTCAGCTGTTCCCCACCTATTGTTATTCCCGTTGTGGTCCTTTCCTTCTTCCTTGTTGTGATCACCATCTCACTCTTATTTATGCTAAATTTCATCCCATACCCTTGTATTATTCCTTCCCACACGTCCAACTGTTCCTGTACCTCCTCCTACCTTTTCCACAAATCATCAAATCATCCGCAAACACCATTGCTTTCATCTTTCCTTCCCAAATTACTTGTGCCACTCGGGTCATTATGTCATCCATCACCACAATGAAAAGTAACGGTGACAGTGCACTTCTTTGTTTCAGGCCGTTTCTCTGTTCCACCCAGTCCGATCTCTCTCCTCCCACTTTCACACAGCTCACGCTTCCCTTGTACATCTCCTTTATCCTCCTTATAGTCCATTTTTCTACTCCTCTATCCTCCAGGGACTTCCATACTTTGTTTCTGCATACACTGTCATATGCTTTCTCAATGTCCAGGAAGGCCATCAGTAGATCTGTTCCATACTCATAGTGCTGTTCTTGTAACTGCCTTACAGCAAAAATCAAATCCACTGTGGACCTTCCTGCTCTGAAGCCATGTTGTTCTTCCCTCATCCCTCCTTCTATCCTTGTCCTAATTCTCCTTTCCAAAACTTTCTCAAACATCTTTGCACAATGACTCATCAGTGTTATTCCCCGATAGTTTCTGCATTCTGTTCTACTACCTTTCTTGAAGATCGGGACAATTATTCCCTTTTTCCAGTCCTCTGGGGTCTTCCTTTCCTTCCATGCTGCCTTCATCACTCGGTACAACCATTGTATCCCCACCTCTCCTGCTGCTCTCACCATCTCCACACTCAACTCATCCACACCCGGTGCCTTCCCTCCTTACATCTTCCTCAATGCATCTTCCACTTCTTTCCATGTTAAGTCCTTTTCTGTTTGCAGTTCATCTACTGTACCTCTTCCCCGATTTCTTCTTCCTCGCCGTGGTTTCCATTTGGGTTCAGGAGTTCTTCAAAATATTCTTTCCACATTTTCTTCAGTTTTCCCCTATTTTCTATCCCTTGTCCCATTTTGTTCACCATTCTAACATAATCCGTAGGATCTTTCCGCCTCTTATTCTTTACCATCCCATACAGGACCATTTTTGTACCTTCACTATCCTGCTGGTCATGACTTAAAACGTGATGAGGTAAATAGCCCAATACGTTCAAGAGTTTCTCCTTGATCTTGATTGATTATGATAAAGTAGGCCGATCGAATAGGACATTGTTGCCTATTAAAAGAAAATGTACTGTACCTGCAAGTGTTTTATCGGAAGGTGTTAAATCAAGTCGTAGGATTTGAGCTCTCTGCCTAATATTACTGCACCTATTATATCCGAATCCAAGCAATTTCTTACATATTTCTTACAATTAATATATTACCATATATGAGTCCTTGGGAAACGTTCAGATTTCTAAGGAGCATAACTATGGCTCAAACGTTCGGAGTATGTGGAGGTGAATCACTTAATTCCAAGGAATTGAAAAATTCAATAATAGGAAATGAAGTAGCTGGCTTTCATCTTCAGTATCCAATCTGTTAACGCTGATGTATGTGTTTGAACTACTGGATATAAGTTCAATGACTTTTAAATTAATATCATTACATTGTTGCAGCTTGGCAAATATTTTATATTCCAGCAGATCAATTTTACCCTCACAACAGTAAAGACCAAAGTAACCACGCATAGATTTTACGCAAGAGAAATACAATGTAGAACAATGTTTACATTTGATCGTCAAAGACCTTACAGTACACTGTACTGCATAATATCTGGAATTGTTTCTGAAATGGCCTATTTATATTGGATTTTAAATGTGGCTTCGTATTATTCGATAACACTATAGTGTCCAGCAATAACGGAGCCGCTAAATATTAAATGGCAAATAATACTTCCATTGCCAAAATCAACTGCGTAGTTAGACTCAGTACTCTAAACAAATAATCATTAAACAATTGTCTTATACAATGAAGTTCAACATGACCGCCCAGAGACTTTCATACTCAAGTTGGTTGGTGAGGAGAAAGCGATGAGACTGATCGCTTAAAATAAATTCCTTATAATTTTTCCTGCCAGCGAAATTTTTTGCAATAGCTTGAAAACGCAGCTCAGAATGACGTTCTTCATTTTGATATAAACAGTACAAGACTGCTGTAAATAAGCAATTTCCATCACCTGTTATAGGTTATGGCAGTACATTTTGCAGGGGAACATAGAATCACTTCGCCAACTACTGGAATGAGCATAGGCCTATTCTCAATACTCACTTCGGCAGTCACCCTAATGGAGGCAGTTTTAGAATGCTATGTCCCGTGCATGTCAAAAATCATATTAACACATGGAAGCCCTCCCATTCTTGGCTATTGCCCCGGAGACCCGGAATACATTTCCTGCTCAGCCAAGAAATTTAATTCTGGTCTGAGGGCAAAAACGGGGCACATTCAGTCTCTTGAGGTAAAGAAGAGGAATGTTTGATTCCCACCTCGACAATCTTGGATGTGGTTTTCCGTGGTTTCCCACTTCCACTCAAGGCAAATACCGGGATGGTTCCTAACTTAAGGCCTCGGCCATCTCCTTGCCATTCCCCACCTTAATTACAAATACACACATTAATGTAGCCATCACAATAACGACGTTATCAGAGAACATTTTACACATACACACCAAAGTACACGGGGCTGAGTGACCACGATGTCGGAGCCCTTCAAACGAATTATGTTTGCCAAGTGTCTCTTATGGCGAAAGCAATTGTGGACACGCGCGAGTGCCTTGAAAACTACTTTTTTCTTTAATAATTTAAGAGCATATCGACGATGCATAATTATAACTTTAAGTCTAGGACGCTAATAACTTGACCACCGAAGCATTGGGAAGAAATTGCAATATTAAGGTACATAAACAACATAGCCTACACATTCAACTGTCGGTTAATGTTCCTCAAAATTTCCCTTCTTAAATATTCCCTCCTTTATAATTCTCCATCACGTGAAAACGTGCCATGTCTTGGGTTTTAAATATATCGATGCAATGGTGCTGCCATCTGCTGTCAGTTACTGGAACTATATGGGCGATGTACTGCCATCTGTTGTCAGTTATAGGAACTGATTGCAGATATTTAAACGGCGTACTGAGGACAACAGTTTGCTCTTTTGATCACATGCTGTAATGCAATGGTAAAACGGAAATAAAACGTATTGAGAGGGAATGTAGAAATATGTATCTTTAACAGACATAAAACCTTACTAATACTCCTTGATTAAACAATATTTCAGTGGTAAAAAAATAATATATCGGCTGGGCTCGGATCAAACTTGTGAACCTTGGAACCACAGTCAGTCGCCTTAACCACATAGCTAACCGCGCACTCTTGTTCAGCAGCTGACGCAGCCGTTCATTATCTTCAAAAGCCGCTGTCTGAAGGAAATAATCCATTTCATTATCCAAATAAATCAATGTTGCACATTCGTATACGTTCATACTGTTATTAAATTTTATTGTCAGAACTTGGTTAATGTATGTTTTCAATTACATGGAAGCTTATTAAATAACTTACATTATAATGGACTTCTCCCCGCCATTTTGTCATGACCCCAGGCGGATTGTGCGCATGCGTGAGGGAAAAGAATTCTGCTATTTTCTATATTAATTCAAAAATATACCGTAATATATTTATTTATTTTAGAGACCCTCTGCAAATCTAGAGGTCAAGAGCTTTCGTTAGAGTGCTCTACGAAGTAAATCGGTTCTGTCGTTCTCTCAATCTCGTGATAACAAAAATCACCTTACTGTTTTAAATAGGTAGAGATGATGAAATATACAGGATTATAGGAAGCATAACGGAAACCATAAGAAAGAAGAGATTGATATTCTTTGGACGTATTTACAGAATGGATGAATCCAGATTAACATAAAGGATATTCAAGTACCTTTGGGAGAAACGGTCCAACGACTAGCTGGATTCATGAGGTAAAGAAAGATTTAGAAATAAATATATAACAGAAGAAGACACTGTGGGCAGAGAGATTTTTCGAAAGAAGGTGTTGAGTATGGAAGGATTCCAGAGAAGAGTGGAAAGGAAACCTGGGGTGAAGTGGTCTGAGGACAGAAAGAAGCAGCATAGTCTAAGAATGAAGAAATATTGGGAAGAACGGAAGAGAAAAAAACGAAGAGTGATGAATTGAAATTGGCACGTGGTCCATAGCAGGTCTCATCGGAAAGAAGAAGAAGAAGAAAAGTAACTGTAACAGTATGACATAGTACACAGCACAATATATTGCATTGTGGAGGTGTATGTTGGATACAATATCGTACTTTACCTGCCAAACCATTTGGCGCGAACGCGACTCGACCATCGGAGCATCTACATAACCGGCATTCACGGCATTACCTTTTCCCTCTGGGCTAATGAGACAGCTCCGGCACAGTGCCGAGTTCATGCGACCTCTCCTTGGCCAGGCTACACGCAGTTACAGCGTTGCCAGAGCATCGTTTCTTAACTCGCATTTCTATTAAACCTATTGACGGGACTAGGTTTTGCTAGATAAACCTTTGTCGTGAATTTCGACGAGGGACTGCTTACCAACCTCCAAGTGCGGCATTTTTTCTTCGCCCTGTACCATGTTAGTCCTAATTGCTACGTCAAAATATCGGTCGAAAACTTTATTTTTAACCAAATTACAACAAAGTGTTAAATCTAAAAAATCATAGGTGCCTCAGAATGCTAAATCAAGAAAGGGAGATGGGGCCGTTTCACTACGGACAGTTTCCTCGCGCTCTGTAATTTCAATATTCGTAAGTTTCATGGTACGTGGAGAGGTGCAGTAGGTGTCAGTGTATGGACAGTGGACAATAGTGGATAGTCGAAACGATTATCATTCCTGACCTATTTTGATAGAGTGGTCTTACTTGAACGTATCGCAGTTTCTGTAATCATTTCTTGCGGCATAGGGAGAGCCTGGGTTCGAATCCCACCTCTCGGCCGAATGTTCATAAATTACTTTTAGTTGTTCAATATAATTGTAAAGTTGCACTGCACTCATCTAAAGCCATTGGTCGCTACTTACACAAACAAAAATACAGCAATGACACGGGTTATAAGACAAATTCCACACACACCCACGTACACGGGGCTAGATGATCACGATGTCGCAAAACCCCTAACTAAATCAACAGAAACTATTTTTTTCCCACTATATTAATAGTATGACACAGGTCAAGTGAGGATTGGGAAGGAGACGGCCGTGGCCTTTAGTTAGGAATCATAGCGGCAATTTCGGGAGCAGAAGTGGGAAACCACGGAAAACCACTTTCAAAATGGCTGAGGTATGAATTATTGTGCCCACTAATTCTCAGGTTTACCTCACTAGACTGAGTGTACCCACTTCCAGCCCTCAAACCAGAATTAAATTTCCTGGCAGAGCCAGGAATCGAACCTGGACCTCCAGGGTGACAGCCAAGAATGCTGGCCATTACACGAGGAGGTGGCTGGAATAAAAACGTAATTTGTTATTTAGGGCACGCCAAAGTAATTACTTCTTCGTCTGCGGTAATTACGCGAGAGTCTGTGCTGTGTCCCAGCCTTCAGTAGTGATCAAGCGCGAGGTGAAGACGTATGCCAGAACAGTGAGTGGTAAAAACAGTATTCCATGTTAATTTTAACTTTTTGAATAGGCTATACATATTAAAGAGCCTCCATGGCTTAGGCGGCAGCACGGTGGCCTCTCACCGCTGGTCCTTGGTTCAAATCCCGGTCACTCCATGTGAGACGAAGCGGAGGCAGACAGGTTTTTCTCCGGGTACTCCGGTTTTCCCTGCCACAATTTCATTCCATCTGTCATTCATTTAATCATTGCCCCAGGGGAGTGCGACAGGCTTCGATAGCCAGCACACTTCATATCCTCGCCGCTAGATGGGGGCTTCTTTCATTCCATTCCCTGACCCGGTCTGTCGACTGGAAGCAGGCTGTGGATTTTCATTTTCTATACACATGAAACTTGGTTGTTTGATTGTTTATTTTAGGATTATACGCATAGGGCCGAGAATCCCATTTGTTGCATGCAATCCATTATTTTACTTCAGATAATATTGCTAGAACTCAGCAACTTGAAGTGCGACCCTGTGTGAGCGATAGCTCCGTCAGCCAGTGTTACAGAGAGGACAGCGAGCTTGTAGTTCGCATTTTTACCGGGGATTCAGTTGGAGCTTAAAATGATCTCTACATAGTATAAAACAAAGTCCCTGATTCTTGGGTGTTACGGGGGCGTGGTGGTGGAGCAGTCAAGCGGTCAAGCTGTTGGCCTCTCCCGGTCAATGGATGAGAAATTTTCGAAGTGAAGTGCCATGTCTTGTTGTTCAGATTCCCCGTAAGAAGGAGGTCCCGTGGTTCATGATAGAATGATTAACGGTCACGTAAAACTAAAAGCTTCCTTCCTTCTTGGATGTAACGAGTAATCTCGAGAACATTGGATGGATATTGATGCGGGTTTCACCATTCTATAAAGGATTTCTTGAGGAAGGTTTCTGTAGAAAGGCATTTATTTATTTATTACCAAAGAAAGCTTTTCAGTAACGATTTCCGAGAATCGAGTCGAAAAAGAACTACCGTCCGTGAGCCTTTTAAGCTTACGCTGGGTAAACCGTTAAAAATATCTATAAACTGTACTATGAGTGTAAGAATTGTTCAGCATGAAAAGTTCTAAAAAACCTCCGAGACAGCATATCACTATCTTGAATACATCGCCCACTATAAGTGATTTTACGCCTTCATTTCTTCCAAAATTCTTCATTCAGTGAAAATTTAAATTACTAGCTTCTGAGTGCGTCTACGAGCTAGCGAGTGAGCCTATTACCCCAGCTTCGACCAGCATCAAACTGTAGATTCGTGTCGAGTTAAGACTTCAGAGAAGAGTATATGTGTTCGGTGAATGGATCTATATTACGAACGGATTCTTGGCTTACTTGAAACAGCCCTTACTGTCCTTCGATGTAATCCCCGTGGATGCTTATGCACTTCTGAGAACGACTGAATAATTCCTGGAAATTCCTGGCATAGGCTTCTTTAGGAATAGCCTTCAGTTCGGGTCGTCATAACTCTAAATTGAACGCAAGAGAGAAGCGTGAATTTATGCACTCTGCCTTGCACACCTGATAGACGGGCGGCAGTGAGAAGTGTGAATTTATGCAACCTAACGTGCATACCTGTTCGACGGGTGGCAGTGAGAAGGGTGAACGTTCCGTGAAATGGAATGGTCCTGAAAACCATCGTCACGGGTGACGTGACCTGGTGCCTGAGGTACGACCTTGAAGGCAAGCGTCAAATTATGGAGTATCGGGGTCCAGGATCGCCGAAAAGCCCTAAAGGGCCAGAGGTTTTCGGACATCCAACGTAATGTGACGATCCAACTGAAGGCTATCCCTCAGGAAGACTAGGCCAGGACTTGTATAGCCGTTCTAAAAAGTGCATAACCATCCACGGGGATTACTTCGAAGGATAGTAACGGCTGTTTTAGGTAAGCCAACAACCCGTTCGTAATATAGACCCATTCACCGAACTTTTCATACAGAGGGGTGTAATATGAATTTAAATGCTCCTCTTTACGAACGTCAAGAATAAATCTTACACAAGCATTTGAGTACGTCAAAATTTTGTATTCAGCGCGTCTGACAGGAATACTACCTCATATATTGTTCTCTCATATTTTCCAACTGACTGGGGTAGCGTCAAAGCGCAAGGTCATGACAGGCCGTTCTTAACATTATATTCAGTGGTTTCCTCATGCATTACTAGTAGGATACAATAATCCCGGCACGCATGTCATACGTTGTTGGCATGTTAAAGAATCCATTTGAATTCAGTAGGCCGTGTTCATAATGGCAAAATTAATCTCGGGATTTTCCGCCAAAACAAAGTTCCTCCTTTCTATACTAGAAAGCGCTATAGTGTAAAAGTGCATAGATATCTAACCTTCTTGACTTTCATAGCGTGCCAAGGAACGACAAAATTCGACATGAAAGCCGCCCTCTGGGCGTCAAATAACAGAGCTTCAACCTGGCACCCAAGGACATACGATATTATATTATATTACTAGGATACGGATAATATCTTCCAACTCATTACCCTTTTTAATTCGTTTTGTTTTCCATTAACTCACCTGATGAGGTTAACTTTAGGTAGGACATCGGCCATAAAAACACTTCTGCATAGAAACCCTTCTCACCTAATCCCCGGAGCCCCTTTAAAAGAGAATTATGAGTAATAGAAATACTTATTTACGTACCAAATTGTTGTCTCTGCTTGCTGTTCTCATTATCGTTAATTTTAAATGCATGTAATTTTCTTCAGATTTACGGAATAAGACCCATTACAATTGGGTACAATCGTGTTGACCGACTGCAAAGCATTTAATTTTTTTTGCTGTCTTCAGCAAAATGTTAGTCTGTAACTGCATTGCCAGATTTAGCGTCTTGAAAATAGATCTAGCATAATATTTGATCAACCTCGATTCGTAGTGACTAGCATACTTGACTTTCACCGCGGTGGTTCACGTCTGATTTCTGGCTCTGTCAAGAAATATGTATTTGTTTCGTTATTTCTATATTAGTTAGTGATTCGTAAATTAAAACCACGGCCGTCTCCTTCCAAAATCCTCATCTGAATTTCAACTACACACACTAATACAGCCATCACAATAACACAGGTTACCAGACAGATTCCACGCTCACCCAACGGGGCTTCATTACGACGATGTCGCAATTAATTAATAATTGATTCATTCATGTATTGATTACTTAGTACTTAGCCTCGTGAAGGCCTTTGTCTGGAGCGTGGCGCTCAATGGAGTGAAACTTGGACTATTGGTAGGCCTACAGCAGAAAAGAGGAGAATTGAAGCGTTTGAAATGTGGTGTTAAAGGAGAATGATGAAGATCAGATGGGTATATAGGGTTACAAACGAAGAGGTATTAAGACTAGTGGGAGAGGAGAGATGTTTCTGGCGACAGCTAATGAAGATAAGAGATAGGTTGGTAGGACACTTACTAAGACACTCAGGAATAGCAAGCTTAGTTATGGAAGGAAGGGCCGAGGACAAGAACTGTAGGGGTAAACCGAGGTTAGAATATGTTAAACAGATTGCCTCGGATGTAGGGTGTGGTAGCTATGTAGAGATGAAACGATTAGCACAGGACAAGGAGGCATAGATAGCTGCATCAAACCAGTCAAAAGATTGAAGACTCGGACAACAACAGCCTCATGAAGCAAAACTAAGAAGAGGCGGGTTCGAGTCCCACCTCAGCCATTCTGGAAGTGGTTTTCCGTAGTTTCCCCTTCTACTCCAGGCGAATGCCGGGATGGTTCCCAAATTTAGGGCACGGCCACCTCCTTCCAAAATCCTCAAATGAATTATATCTACTCACACTGCCGGTAATACAGTCATCACAATTACACAGGTTGACAGGTCAATTCCACTCACATACACACACAAAAAAAAACTACACGGGGCTACATGACAACGATGTCGCAAAGCCCCTCAATGTATCATCAACAACAGTTAGTTAGTTAGTTAGTTAGTTAGTTAGTTGTCCAGTTCCGAGGCTAAATGGTTTGCGCTCTAGGCTTTGGCCCGAAGTGCCCCGGGTTCGATTCCTGGCCGAGCCATCAGGGATTTTAATCTCCTGGGATTCATTCCCGTGGCTCGGGGAGTGGGTGTATGTGACGTCTTCATCATCACTTCATACTCAATACGGGCGTCAACTAGAAAGACCTGCACTCGGCCTCTCCGGAGGCAACACGAGCATTCGTTCAGGTAGTTAGTTAATGTATTTGCTGTACGCATTAACCAGACAGTGCACAGGTATAAAGACGGGTTCTGTACCATCTTCTCACATGAATTTTAAAAAGATACATACTCTACATGTAAGTCCCAATTTTATTCTGATGAGAGCCCTCGTTGTGTGGCAGTTTCAGTGGCGTAGTTGGTAGCATGTTGAGCTTCTATGCCCATGATCGCAGGTTCAAACCCAGCTGAAGACGTCGGATATTTTAAGAGCGTTAAAATCCCTCAGTATCCCTTCGTTCGGAGGGAAAGTAAAGCTGGCGGTCCCATATTATTTATTTATTTATTTATTTATTTATTTATTTATTTATTTATTTATTTATTTATTTACTTATTTATTTATTTATTTATTTATTTATTTATTTATTTATTTATTTATTTATTTATTTATGACATGTAAAAGAACCTTCTACTAACTACAATTGTGTGAAGCTAAATTTATAGGTTAGATTTGTTTAACGCTCGTCGCCAGGTGCGGTGGCATCTAGTTCACAGCTAGGTGTCGTTGACGGTAGCATTTTGTAGCAAAAGTAGAAACTACTTGAAATTTATCGTATGCAGTCCTTACATGAATTACAGATAACACACACTAATACAGCCATCACAATCAACACCGGTTATCAGACAGATTCTACACACACCCAAAGTACACGGGGCTACATGACCGAGTTGTCGCAGCCCCTAATCTGAGGAACCAACCAACCAACCAGCTCTCCTTGTACAGTACAGTACTCCCTCTGTAATCAGGCATCTCAGCTCTCCGGCACTCCCAGTAATCCGGCGTTTTGTATTCGAGTACGAGCTCAACACCTGATTTGATAATACGTTCCCAATACTATACAATGTTTCCCACGCAGCGACAAGACTACTGTCTGAGTAAACAATGCATTGGTGCCAAGAGCGATGACTCACGCACACCCCCCTGAGGTGCTTAGTGTAGGACAGTTGTACTGTAGTAGTGTTGTGTTGAAGATGGCATCCGTGCAGAAAAAAACGTAAACAAAAAACTCTATCTTTGTTAGATAAACATGAAATCATAATGCGGCTTGAAGAGGGCGAAACGTTAACTAGTGTTGCTAACGAATACGGTGTTGGTCGAACTACAGTTCATGACATAAGAAGAAACAGTGATAAAATAAAGTCGTTATTAAGACGAATGAAAATTTAAAAAGTAAACAACAGACATTGAAAACTGGTGAAAATCCTAAAGTTGACGATAGCCTCTATGCTTGGTTTTTACAAGAACGTGGTAAGCAAAAGACAATCGCAGCATATTTCCAGCCGTCTACTTCCAAGGAATATCGTGAGTTATATGATGTATTTTCATACTTTTTTACTTTGTATAGTACAATGTAATTAAAACTGATTTTCAAATGACATCTGCGTTTTTCTCGATATTTTTCAGTAATCCGGCGTTTTCGGTAATCCGGCAGTGCTCTGGTCCGATATCTGCCGGATTACCGAGAGAGCACTGTAGTTGTGAGCGTATCCTCTTAGCCTCCCAGCCAAAGCTCCAACACTGCCGTAATTGCGCATTTCATTATTAAGTCGTCGTAAATGTCATGCACATTAATAGCAGTCATCTTCTTCCACCGGAAAGTAACTCCATATTTAACATCACGGACATCTTTAAATAGAGACTTCAAGGCCTTTTCTTACTTGGTTAACGTTATGCAATACTGACCGCTAGCAAGTACGAGTACAGTTGAATTGTATACAAAAAAGACCTGTTCAAGCGGTATAAATCAATTAGCAGGTAAACGATGACGTGGAGCCGGCCTTGGAGACCGTACACACATCCTTCAAGTTCAAAGCAAACAGTCTTCCCTGTTATTAGAGGTAAACGTTGGTCCACACTTATCTCAAACAGAGATGTTTCTTTTTAAGTCGTTTGAACGCGTTGGAAACCAGGTTTATATAGAGTGTCCTGGAATATTGTAGTATAAACATAAGAAATGCCATAGAATATTGCGGTATAATCCATAAGCCTGTTCACTATCTCTTGATGAATTCAGTACATTTGCATTTGCCTGTTGGGGCAGGCTAGAGCAAAATGTGGTTTTCCACCAATGTCTCAGCCTCATTCATTGCTGTGATTAATTAAATTATTTATTTATTTATTTAGGCCTCCGTGGCTTAGGCGGCTGCACGCCGGCCTCTCACCGCTGGATCCTTGGTTCAAATCCCGGCCACTCCATGTGAGATCTGTGCTGGACAAAACAGAGGCAGACAGGTTTTTCTCCGGGAACTCCGGTTTTCCCTGTCAAAATTTCATTCCAGCAACACACTCCACTATCATTTCATTTCGTCTGTCATGCATTTACTCATTGCCCCAGAGGAGTGCGTCAGGCCTCGGCAGCCGGCACAGTTCATATCCTCGCCGCTAGATGGGGGCTTCATTCATTCCATCCCTGAACCGGTCGGAGACTGGAAGCAGGCTGTGGATTTTCATTTATTTATTTATTTATTTATTTATTTATTTAGTGTATGGCTTGTAGTGACGTGAGTGTCCGAGGACATGTTCGGCTCGCCAGAGGCTCTAGCTGCTTTAAGCGGACACGCATAGGGTGAGCTACAAGTTCCGTTCAATTTCAAGTAGATCCAACTTTCGCTACCAGATGTCACTGAAACCTAGTGGTGAACGTTGGAATTATGATAGAGCGTTCCAACGAAATTTAACCTAGAAATTTATTTTCACATAAGCGGAAGAATCTTTTACATGCCATAAATCTACTTCCACACCGATGGAAAGCATACAGAAGGATTTTAACGCTCTTAAAAATCCGACGACTTCAGCCGGGTTTGAACCCGCGATCTTGGGCACAGCAGTTCAGCATGCTACCAACTACGCCACCGAAGCCGCTAAATAAATAAATAAAATAATAATGGCTGTGATTATATGGAAACTACGGAGGAAAGAGTGTTGTTGAGTAATGGCCTCCGTGTGTACTGTGAAAGGTACTACTCGTTGGGTCAGTGCTATTGTTCTGACTCACTAAGGAAAGCAATGGTAAACTACCTCACTCCTCACCTTGCCTAGTGCGCCTCATTATAGTGTTGTTTTGAGGTTTTGTGGGTGTTTACCGACCTAATCTATGGCCTCTGGGCTGATTACCCAACTTACAACAAACATTTCATCTTCCAAGACGCTCCAGCGCCGGCCCGCATCACAACTACGAAGGTGGGCTGCAGCAAATCTCAGTTGGGCGGTTCGACTCCCGATGCTGACAGCCATAATCCTGGGAGTGGATTCTCCCAGAAGTTTTCACATTCCCTCTAGGTCCCGGCCGAAGTCGTCGGATTTTTTAAGAGCGTTAAAAATTCTTCTCTATGCCTTCCTTCGGAGACACACTGGTGCAGCCACCACATAAACAAATCAAACACACACCCAAGTACATGGGGCTGATGTATATGATTTCAACGGCAGCAACAACTAGTACAATGAGAACATGCCGGCAGGCCCATGTCATTGATTTATGACATGCAAAAGAACCTTCCACTAACTACAATTGCGTGAAGCTAAGTTTGTAGGTTAGATTTGATTAGCGCTCTGTTAATTTTCAACGTTCGTCGGCAGGTGCCAGTTGCGGTGGCATAGCCTATAGTAGCCAGGTTCACAGCTACGTGTCGATGACGGTAGCATTTGGTAGCAAAAGTAGGAACTACTTGAAATTGAACGTCTTCAGCCCTTACCTGATTTAGGCTACAGGATCACACACTAATGCAGCCACCTAATTAACACCGGTTATCAGACAGATTCAACACACACCCAAAGTACACGGGGCTACATGACCGCGTTGTCACAGCCCCTAAACTAAGGAACCACCTAACCATCCCTCTAGGTTAATGCCAGTATGGTACCTAATTTCAAGTCCCAGGAAACACCCCTCAATCCCCGACCTCAATAATTACACTTACACACACTGATACAGCCATCACATAAACAAATCAAACACACACCCAAGTACATGGGGCTGATGTATATGATTTCAATGGCGGCAACAACTAGTACAATGAGAACAAGTAGATCCGTGAAGAACTAAACAGCCTATTTTCATATAATCTACTTATGTTAATTGCCTCTGTCAACATACAGTTTGATTGCTGTAATAGATTCGTAGATATTGAGATCCATTTAAATATTTCGGATGGTCGCCATGTTGGATTGTTATATGTATAGGCCATACAGTCATGTACCATTAAAGAAAAATTATTGCGTAGGTTCATTATTCAAACTTTCACTTCGGTCACATGATTACGACACAAGAAATAAAAACTTAATTCTAAAATTCGCACAGCCGCCATCTTGAGGTTATGTAAACAATGGAACTAGATTAGATACCAGTGCAATGCAATGTGTATAAAAATTTCCTGTGCCAATTTTCATTGCGTTTGGATCATTAAATAGCGAGAAAGATCTATTAAAAATTTTCAACTTCGCTTGGCCGCCATGATCGTTTTGTAGTTAACCGGTTTTCGAAAGTCTCATAGATGAACTTCCAGTAGAGCCCATTATCTCCGTACAAAATTTCAGGGTGATACCGCTAATAGTTTCAGAGATATAGAATGTCGGTGAAATATTTCGCACAGCCACCATCTTGAGGTTATGTAAACAATTGAACGAAATTAGATGTCAGTGCATTATAATGTGTATATACATATAATGTACCTAGTTTTATTGCGTTTGGTTAGTTAAATCGCGAGAAACGTCCATTTAAACGTCGCAAATTCGCTTGGCCGCCATGTTGGGTTTTTAGTTACCAGGTTGCCAAATGTCACATAGGTGAACTCCAATATTTCCTTTTATCACCGTACAACATTTCACTGTGATATCGGTAAAAGTTTCGGGGACATTGACTGGTGGTGGCATATTTAGCACAGCCGCCATGTTGGGTTGGTATGACGTAAAAAGAGTTGAAGGGCTCGGTTGGGGTCGGCCAAGATTGTGCTATGGAGTTTCATTGAAATCGCTCCAGCCGTTTAGAAGTTATTAGGGGGACACACATACACACATACACACACACACGGACAAAAGGTGATCTCATAAGCCCATCTTTTCATAAAATGAAAATAGACTAAAAATGCATGACAAGGGACTTTCTTTAACAATGAAAATATTAAGATTTTGAGGTGGAGGTGTGTAGATGGGAACAGCGACAGCTTTGGCTTCAGGACAGTCTGGTTGGTTGGTTCCTCAGTTTAGGAGCTGCGACAACGCGGTCATGTAGCCCCGTGTACTTTGGGTGTGTGTAGAATCGGCCTGATAACCGGTGTTAATTGTGATGACTGTATTAGTGGGTGTATCTGTTTTAATTCAAGTAAGGAATGCAGACATTCAATTTTTCCAAGTAGTTCCTACTTTTGCCGCCAAACGCCACCGTCAACGAACAACTAGTTCAGAACTTAGTTACCAGATGCAGTCGGCTCTTGACGACGAACGTAGGAACCTAAGAACGTTAGTAAAATGTTTAACCTATATATAATTTAGCTTCACACAGGTGTAATTAGTGGAAGGTTCTTTAACATGCCATAAATCTATGACATGGGACCGCTGGCTTTACTTCTCCTCCGAAAGAACGCATACTGAGGGATTTTTAACGTTCTTAAAAGAATCCGACGACTTCGGCCGGGTTTGTACCCGCGATCTTGGGCGTAGAAGCTCAGCATGCTACCTACTACGCCACCGAAGCCCTTAGGACAGTCTACACACCGACACCGTAACACTAGCTTTGCACTTTTAAGGGGGCACATACAGCTTATGGAGCCCAAATAATGACGATTTTAATATTATGACTGTGCCTGTTATATATTTTGAGCCGGCCCCGTGGTGTTGGGGTATCACGCCTGCCTCTCACCCGGAGGACCCGGGTCCGCTTCCCGCTTCCGTCATGGATTTTAGAAACTGACATAAGGTCTGGAACGGTGTGCACTCAGCCTCGTGAAGACAAGTGAGTAGCTGTCTGACAGTGAGGCAGCGCCCCGATCACGAAAACCAAGATTAACGGCCGAGGGGACCCGATGCGCTGATCACGCTTCACCCCAATATCTGCAGGCCAAATGGCTGGGCAGCGGTCGCTTGGTAGGCCTAGGCCCTTCACAGGCTGTAGTGCCAGGGATTATTTTATTATGTCAGAGATCTTGTCCAACAATTATATACGTAACCAAGGATTTTTTCAGCTACAAAATGAATCTCACACTTTTCGACATTATTAATTAATTCAGCATTTTTATGCAAACTCAAACATATATTTTTTAACGTTTTCTAGAAAGACTAATTAATGTCACATATGTTTGAGTGAGTTTCATTTTGTACCTGAAGGTTTAACACCCACTTTAAGAAACGAGAAATCCAAACATTCCTATAAACATGGGAGATATGAGGGAATCGGTAAAGGTCACCACAAAGCAATAACCAAAATTTGAAAAATGGATAAAAATAGTTACGATTTCAATTTTGAAATTTTAGAACTTCACTTGTAACACCGGTTATCACTATAGATTCTACACACACCCAAAATACACGGGGCTACATGACCGCGTTGTCGCAGACCCTAAACTAAACAAGCAACCAACCAACCCTTGAAATATTTATGACGGCTTGATCACTTGATTCGGAAAGTCATCTCTCCTGCACCTCGATGCCCGCCCGTCGCTTCGCGAAAATGTCAATAAAACAGCTCTAATATTTCATGACTTTCATGCTCTTGCCCACTGTGGTGGATATTAAAACAAGACTTGTGTTGATTTTGTGTATTTACTCTATAATATTCTGGTTTTGCATCAGTATAAATTCATTTTTTCCCTCTGTGTAACCCTGTAGCTGTAGCTGCTTCTAGTGGGCACTCATAGGATGAGCTACAAGTTCCGTTCAATTTCAAGTAGTTCCAAGTTTCGCTACCTGATGTCAATGATACCTAGTGGTGAACGTTGGAACTTTGATAGAGTGTTCCAACGAAATCTAACCTAGAAATTTAGCATCATAAAAGTTTAGTCTGTGGAAGGATCTTTCACATGCCATAAATCTATGACATGGGACCGCCGGCTGTACTTCCTCTCCGAAGGATGGCATACTGAAGGATTTTAACGCTCTTAAAAATTCCTACGACTTCGCCTGGAATTGAACCCACTATCTTGGGCACAGCAGACCATCATGCTACCTACTTCGCCACCGAAGCCGCTCAATAAATAAATAAATACATTTGTCAGATTTAACACAAATTGTACGTTTATTTTATCCTAAATGCTACAAAATGCTAAATTGCAAATGCGTAAAAGTTACAAAATACAAATTGTTCAAAAATCAAATTGCTAAAAATCACCACCCCTACTGATAAGTCTATAATTATACCTCATGACCACAGAGTGCAGTCGAGCGTCAGTGAATTTCCCTCTGGTATCCTAACTGCCGCTAAACAATTCAGCTCCTTTAAGTTTTATTTTCTGAGTCGTAATCTTTTAACTAGACACGCTCTTGTCTTGATGAAAATAGCGCTTCCTGTGTTAATACATAATTGCTAGCTCCAATTACGATAACTTGAGTTTAAAGAAACGCGACAGAGATACATCTGAAAGTGAAATTATGATGCAAATTAAGTCGGCAAAAACTTGTTTTCTCAAAGAAGTGACGACAAGTTTAAGCTAATCTGGGAAAGAAATTATTGCAGCTCGCACATCTAATGAGAATTTAGGCCACAACGATTAATCAACTTTTGTGTGTGAGTGTGTGAATCATGGTCATTTCATAGTTGAAAGGCGGGCAAAGATTAAGCAGTGAATGCTCGAGGCCGACATTGGCTCAAGGAGCCAAAGCCCTGATGGCTATAAAATGGATACATGAGAAGTCTGGCTAATTATGGTTATCGATGAATCCACATCTTCCACAAAACAAACAGGAGATAATTACTTCATTATAAACGTTCTCCTCGTACCAGCGATTTACTGCCATTTTAATTTACCGGTCTATATTTAGTGGTTTTCATAATTTTTCTTTCTATGGCTATCTAATTAAGTAATCATCTAATCTACTACATGAATTTGGATATCAGTAATCATTATCATACGTGTTCAAATGGTTCCTTCATTTATTATTATCGTTGTTATTATTATTATTATTGTTATTATTATTAATATCATTAATATTATATACTACGCTTGCTAAAGGCAAAAAGGAATCGTAAACATATAGCCTACAAGAATGAATATAAACCTATTTGCTGATGTTCGGGGAACTGATTTATTTGTACTAATAATTAATAAAATATATACATATACTAGCAGAAGTACCCAATCTTCGAACGGCATCAATAACCAGACTTTATCAATTGAGCTACTGATGCAATGGTCAGGGTCTTTGAACCTGTTTGTCGACAAAGAACAATGATTAGTTAAAATGTGCTCTCAAACTAAATTTACCTAACGTGAACATCCTGACGTGAAAATAAAATTGAAAACCTCGTAAACGAAACGCAATATACGTCACATAAAAACTGAGCCTCACCGTTGTGTCAAGTCCCCATCCAAAGAAAGACTCCTTTAATAAATTACAAAGGCTTGTGGTGAATGAAAATTCATTTTTTTTTTAGCCTCCCATGACCCAAATTCCTCAAAGCCGCAAAAATACTATTTCAATTCAGGAATTTTTGAAAATAATGTTGCTGTTGGATATATAATAAACCTTTTGTACGACATATCGCACGTGTAATTCGTGTGAAACAAGTAGCTTCGTGAAGAACTGTACAGCCTATTTTCATATATCCTGCTCATGTTAATTGTCCCTATCAACATACAAAATTTCAGTTTAATTGCTGTAACAGATTCGTAGATATTGAGAACCGTCTGAATATTTCATACGGTCGCCAGGATGGATTTTTATTTTTGTACTATTACATTAAGATTATTGTGTACGTGTGGTATTCAAACTTCAATCGCATGATTAGAACACAAGAAGTAAAAACGAGATTTTAAAAGTACGCACACCAGCCGTCTTGTGATTATGCAAACAATTGAAATAAATTACATGCCTGTGGATCAACATTTGTATAAGCATTTAACGTGCAACGTTTCCCGGCACTCGGATAGTTAATTCGCGACAAACGTCCATTTAAATATTTATACTTCGCGTCGCCGCCATGTTGGATTTGTGCTCACCAGGTTACTGAAAGTCCTATAGGTGAACATATGTTCATAGTCTCTATGAACATAAAAAAATCAGTTTGGTTGCTGTAAAAGATTCATAGATATTGAGAACCGTCTAAATATTTCGGAAGCTCGCCATTAGGATTGTTATATGTATAGGCCATAGAGTTATGTACCATTCAAGGACAATTATTGCCTAGCTTCATTATTCAAACTTTCACTTCGATCGCATGATTACGACATAAGAATAAAAACGTAATTTTAAAATTTCGCACAGCCGCCATCTTGAGGTTATGTAAACAATTGAATTAAATTAGATGGCAGTGCATTACAATCTGCAAAATCATTTACTGTACCACATTTTACTGCGCTCAGAGAGTTAAATCACGAGAAAAGTCTATTAAAATATTTCAAATTCGCTTGGTCGCCATGTTCGTTTTGTACTTTACAGGTTTATGAAATATACATAGGTAAACTTGTATCAGTACCCCTTATCTCCGTACAAAATTGCATGATGATATCTGTAAGTTTCGGAGATATAGAATGTCAGTGAAATATTTCGCACAGCCGCCATTTTGAGGTTATGTAAACAATTGAACGAAATTAGACTCCAGTGCATTACAATGTGTATAAACATTTGCTGTACCAAGATTCATTACGTTTGGACAGTTAAATCGCGAGAAAAGTCTATTTAAAAGTCTCAACTTCGCTTGACCGCCATGTTGGTTTTGTAGTCACCAGGTTTTCGAAAGTCTCATATGTGAACTTCTAGATGTGCCCTTTATCACCGTACACAATTTCAGGGCGATATCGGTAATAGTTTCGGAGATATTGAATGCTAGTGAAATATTTCGCACAGCCGCCATGTTGGATTGGTGAGTCGTAACAAAATTTGAAGGGCACGGTCGAGGTCGCCGGGAATAGTGATATGAACTTACCGAGTTTCATTGATATCGCTCCAGCCGTTTAGATTTTATTAGGGGACACACACACACACACCTCACACACACACACACACACACACACGCACACACACACGGACAAAAGGTGATCTCATAAGCCTATTTTTTCAAAATTGAAAATAGGCTAAAAATCTAGGGTACCCCTTGAACACTTAAGCGCATTGATGAATTTACAGTTTTAGTTGGTTCCGTGATAACCTTATAGCCATTTGCAAACTTTAACAGAAATGTAATAAATAAAGTGGCAGAAATAGATGGAAAATTGGATGTCACCTCTTGAGATACTGATCTCATGGTTACTGGCTTGCATTCCTTTATTAGTTTATTAAATGAAATTAGTTTTCTGGGAATATCTCAGAAACTGTTGGTTTTAGAGTCATAAAATGTAGCTTTAGGGACCCCGAGTTTTGTTTCTGACTCCAAGGGGCTGAAAATGAGCTTTGTCTCGTCGTTGTGCGCCATAATATAATAATAATTATTATTATACAACTCACCCATAAAATAAACACCATTAACCCCATTATAATAACATACATCAGGCAAAGTAGCGCATTAGCGCAACGGCACCTGGACCACACCAGACCAGACAATATAGGGATAAGGATATAATTGGCATTCCGTACCACACCTGTACGTGAAAATCACGAGAAAAAATTGTACAGTACCCCTTGAACCCTTAAGCGCATTACATGTATTGATGAATTCTACAGCTTAATTTGGTTCCGTTATAACCTTATAGCCGTTTGCAAACTTTCGCAGTAATGTAATAATTGGAATTGCATTGCGTCTTACAGAAATAAATGGACTTCTGAGATTCTGTTGCCATAATTACCGGCTTGCATTCTTTCATTAGTTTATTAAATGAAATTAGTTTTCTGGGAATATCTCAAAACTGTTGGTTTTAGTGCCTTAAAACGTGGTTTTAGGGTACCCCAGTGTCGTTTCTCACATTGAGGGGCTGAAAATGAGCTTTGCCTCGCCCATCTACGCCTATTTCAGCATGCATTTTAAGGGGGTAGGCCCCATTTTATGAGGGCTACGGAGAGCATTTACATCAATGATTGGTATCGTGCCTTTGATGGATATCTGTAGGGTACCAAATTTTATTATACATTGATCCACCCAGCCGTTCTCGAGTTATAAGGACACCAAATTGTCCACAGAGAGACAGACAGACAAACAGACAGACAGACAGACAGACAAAAAAATATTTTCACGTGCATCCGTCATAAAAAGTCTGAAACGAGTTAATAACGCAAATTTCCGTAGAAATTTAGAAAAAACAGACAAACTATTTAATTTTTAATTATAGACCCTTAACTTGTTTCTCCATTAATGACGGGACTGCTAATTTACTATAATTTAATTCTCTCTAGCCGAAATATGGACTGTATTGATTTTAATGACGAATAATATGGAACATATACGTGCTAAACTTCCAAATGTGGAAAATTAATACTCCACTTTTCAACTTATCCATGATTCGTAAAGGTAATTTTTGTTTTCCCCCTGACACTACAGCCCATGAAGGGCCTAGGTCTACCAAGCGACCGATGCCCAGCCATTTGTCCTGCATATAGTGGAATGGCGGTTAGTCAGCGCGTCGGGTCCCTTCGGCCGTCAATCTTGATTTGCGTGACCTTGGCGCTGCCTCACTGTCAGGCAGCTACTCAATTGTCCTCACGAGGCTGAGTGCACCTCGTTCCAGCCCTCTCGTCAGTTTCAAAAATCCCTGTCGGAGCCGGGAATCGAACCTGGGGCCTCCGGGTGAGAGACAGGCGCGCTACTCCAACACCACGATAATACAAAAAATAATTTAGTTTAGCTTCATAAATAGATAAGTATTTACATAGAAATCCGTTCCCTGCTGATGATTTGGAAGATATTTAGTATGTAGTCCAAGGACAGCTGGATTACTGAAGGAAAATATTGAGAAATGGGAGATGAAGATGCCCTGAATGAGGCAGTGTGTGTGTAGCCCCACCACTAATGATGCAACCGTGTTAGTGCTACACCCTTAAAGGCTCACTTTTGCTGAGTTCGGGAGTTCCCGAACCCTCAGAATTCCTGAGCTAGATATGGTTATTCCCCAATTTTCTAGTGTCTCTCAGGTGGTCAGTCTCCTCTTTCCCTTCCCAATCTTCCATTTCTGGCCCTACTTCATTCCAAGTCTCTCAATTCTTATTCTTTGAGGGTTGAGGGCATTTTCCCCCTGTCTTTTATTTCCCTTACTCCTTCCTTTATTGTCCGATTCTTCTTCTAGCCCGTAAGTCAGTTGTAAGTTGTAGGTAGATTTTAGGTAGATTTCATTAGAAAGCTAACTATTGCAATGGGTCCCATGTTTCGACTTCCGGAAAATTTCGACATATCTTCGCGTTTCACATCCCCCAGACCCCAAAACCACCGTCAGCTCAAAGGTTTATATATAATTTATGTATGTATATCAGTTTCTTGTGGACACGATAACTGCCGTAATTTTGCACCAATCACTTTGAATTGTTTACCGAATATGTATACCTATAAAATCTCGGTCGAGTTCGTTACTGGCCTAAATCGGTCGAAGGGGGTGAAAATGGGGGGCTTTTTTCGAGAAAGTGAAATATTGCTATAACTCTCTTAATATGAGAAATATCGAATCCGTTCAACGTTCATACCATGTGTCGGATAAAGCCCAAAAATTTATGTTTGAAGAGTTCTTTTTATAGCACCAACCATTGACCAAAGGGGTGGGAAAAAGTGGGTTTTTCGGGAAACATTAATCATATCTCTCTTAATAGGCACAATATCAAAACCGTACAAAATGGACAATATTCCCCTAATAATTACCTAAAACATTTGTCTGAAAGAATTTTTGATATGACCCACCATTACGCCAAGGGACGAGAAAAATGATTTCGGAATTATAAGAAAATGCCAAGAGCTATCAGTGGTTGCCATGGCAACACTACTAAATTGAAGAGGCATGAGCCGTCAGACGTTGCCATGACAACGCACTTGCACGAGATCAGATTCAGTATTTCCATCTGACTAAGTCGTTGGTTGGTTGGTTCTTAAGTGTAGGGGCTGCGACAACGCGGTCATGTAGCCCCGTGTACTTTGGGTGTGTGTAGAATCTGTCTGATAACCGGTGTTAATTGTGATGACTCTATTAGTGTGTGTTATCTGTTTGTTAATTTAAGTACTGCAACTAACAATTTTTCAGATAGTTCCTACTTTTGCCACCAAGCGCCACTGTCAACGACTACGAGGCCAAGTTCAGAACTGAGCTACTAGACGCCGCCGCAGTCGGCTCTTGGCAACGAATATAGAAACCTAAGAGCGTTGTATACATTCTTAAACTATCCAATTTAGCTTCACACAGGTGCAATTAGTGGAAGGATCTTTAACATGCCATAAATCTATGACATGGGACCGCCGACTTTACTTCCCCTCCGAAGGAAGGCATACTGAGGGATTTTTAACGCTCTTAAAAAATCCGACGGCTTCGGCCGGGTTTTAACCCGTTATCTTGGGCATAGAAGCTCAGCATGCTACCGACTACGCCACCGAAGCCGTCTGACAAAGTGGGAAGCGGCTTCGGTGACGTAACTGGTAGCATGCTGAATGTCTATGCCCAATGTCGCGGTTTCAAAGCCGGCCGAAGTCGTCGGATTTTCTAAGAGCGCTAGAATCCCTCAGTATGCTTTCCTTTGGAGGGGAAGTTCCAACGTTCGTTGCGAGTTGCTGGTTGGGGTGGCATCTAGTAGCCAAGTTCACAGCTAGGTGTCGTTGACGGTAGTACCTGGTAGCAACATTGGGAACTACTGCTTGAAATTGACCGTCTGCAGTCGTTACCTGAATTAAGACTAATACAGGCATTACAATTCCCACCGTGTATCAGACAGATTCTACACTCACCCAAAGGACACGGGGTTAGATGACCGCGATGTCGCAGCCCCTAAACTGAAGTACCAACCAGAGGTAGATTGCAGTGGGTACCATATTTCGACTTCCGGAAAATTTCGACATATCTTCGCGTTTCACATCCCCCAGACCCCAAAACCACCGTCAGTTCAAAAGTTATATATAATTTATGGATATGTATATATATATATGTAAATCAGTTTATTGTGGACACGATAACTGCCGTAATTTTACACCAATCACTTTGAATTTTTTACCGAATATGTATACCTATAAAATCTCGGTCGAGTTCGTTACTGGGCTAAATCGGTCGAAGGGGATGAAAATGGGGGGCTTTTTTTCGAAAAAGTGAAATATTGCTACAACTCTCTTAATATGTGAAATATCGAATCCGTTCAACGTTCATACTATGTGTCGGATAAAGCCCAAAAATTTATGTTTGAAGAGTTTTTTTATAGCACCAACCATTGACCAAAGGGGTGGGAAAAAGTGGGTTTTTCGGGAAACATTAATCATATCTCTCTTAATAGGCACAATATCAAAACCGTGAAAAATGGACAATATTCCCCTAATAATTACCTAAAACTTTTGTCTGAAAGAATTTTTGATAAGGCCCACCATTATGCCAAGGGATGAGAAAAATAATTTCGGAATTATAAGAAAATGCCAAGACCTATCAGTGGTTGCCATGGCAACACTACTAAATTGATGAGGGATGAGCCATCAGACGTTGCCAAGATAACGCACTTGCACGATATCAGATTCAGATTTCCATCTAAGTGTGAAGCGGCTTCGGTGACGTAACTGGTAGCATGCTGAATGTCTATGCCCAAGGTCGCGAGTTCAAAGCCGGCCGAAGTCGTCGGATTTTCTAAGAGCGCTAAAAATCCCTCAGTATGATTTCCTTTGGAGGGGAAGTTCCAACGTTCGTTGCGAGTTGATGGTTGCGGTGGCATCTAGTAGCCAAGTTCACAGCTAGGTGTCGTTGACGGTAGTACCTGGTAGCAATATTAGGAACTACTAAAACTCAGCAATTCTTCTAGGTTTGTGCCGTGTCTTGTGTGGGGTTTCGCCTAGGACACCAAGCTAGGCTCATCGGCGGGCTCTTGGTGTCCCCGCCCGGACCCCCACAGAAGTGACGAACTGCGCGCCACCTCCCTTTATATAAGGTGCAACTGCACCACTTAACTACGAGAACTAAAAGCTCAAGCAGCCTTAACCTCCCTATGAAGGCTTCCAGAAAGATGGTATATTGGCTTTCACGGCCGGTGAATTAAAACTCAGCAATTCTTCTAGGTTTGTGCCGTGTCTTGTGTGGGGTTTCGCCTAGGACACCAAGCTAGGCTCATCGGCGGGCGGGCCGTGAAAGCCAATATACCATCTATTAGGAACTACTGCTTGAAATTGACCGTCTGCAGTCCTTACCTGAATTACAGACTAATACAGCCATCCCAAAGTACACGGGGTTACATTACCGCGTTGTCGCAGCCCCAAACTGAGGAACCAACCAAAATCTCTGCGGGAGATATAATTTTGCGTTAAGAAGTAACAGATCGTTACATAGTTACACATCAGTGTCGAAACCTTGCATAAGGATAGTGTGACCACAAATATAAAAATAGACCCCAAATGACAAGAAGGTTACCGTTCCCATAAGATAATAAAATGTTTAAAATAAGCATAAAATGACGAAAAACAAAGTTAATTAAGCTCCAATTATAAAATACCTTCTCGCAATAAATTAGGTCTGATCCTTCTACGAAAATCTGCATATTCTGCCTATTTTCGCCTATCCCCAAGTTTGTCCGGTGAAATCTACCTCCGCCTTCCGGCGTGCCGAGAGGACTTTTTTGTTCTAGTGTTCATTTCATCATCATTTTCCACTTCACCCAAACCACTTTTTTCTTTTCTTTTCCACCCCGGGCACTACTGCCCATGAAGGGCCTAGGCCTAAAAAGTGGCCGCTGATCAGCCATTTGGCCTGCAGATATTGGGGTGACGCTTGGTCAGTTCATCGGGTCCCCTCAGTCGTTAATCTTGGTTTTCGTGACCTAGGCGCTGCCTCACTGTCAGACAGCTACTCAATTGTCCTCACGAGGCTGAGTGCACCCCGTTCCAACGGTCACGTCAGTTTCAAAAAACCCTGACGGAGCCAGGAATCGAACCCGGGGCCTCCGAGTGAGAGGCAGGGGCCCTACCTCAACACTACGGAGCCGGCTCACCCAAACCACTTGGGGCCGATAACATCGATTTTAGGCCTCTGGAAACAACAATTATCCTCATCATCACCATTATGATCGATATGTTCAAAGGAATCTCTCCCTGTGATATTTATACATTTCTTAAGTATGTGGACGTCTGTCCCACTACATCATGTCTACTCCTCTATTTCGGTATAATTTATTCCATAAGGGAAGAGTCACGGAGGTGTGAGATATAATGGATTCGATTTCTAAGAGATGGGCGGCATTCATTACCTGTTAGCGACTTCCTCCATTGTCTGTATTCCAAGTGAGTGACAGACAAATCATTATCTATGGAGGAGATTCCATGGAATTGGGGCGTAGTGGTAACCATTTCTTGGCTGCCTTGCTATTATATTACCGTATTATTTTGGTTTATTCTGAGTTTGCACTACGGCTTTCATCAGATCTAAACTTTACAGTAAGCTCTTAATCTGTAGACCACCTCGTGGTGTAGTGGCTAGCATGCTTGGCTGTCGCCTTGGAGGTCTGACTTCAATTTTTGGTTCTGCCAAGATATTTAATTCTGGTTTGAGGGCTGGAATGGAGTAGGCTCAGCCTCGTGAGGTTAAACTAAGAAGAGGTGGGTTAGATTCCCTCCTCAACCATTTTAGAAGTGATTTTCCCGTAGCTTCTCACTTCTCCATGAACATGCCGGGATGATTCCTAACTTAAGGCCACTGTCGTCTCCTTTCCATATCCTCACCTGAATTACAAATTCACAGACTAATACGGCCATCACAATAAGACATGGTCTTATGTCCCTTTTAACTACTCTGGCTTTTAGAGACGCCGGGGTGCCGGCATTTTACCCCGAAGGGGATCTTAAACGTGCCAGTAAATCTACTGACCCGACTCCCTCACATTTGCGTGCCCTCAAATGCCAGTTGACTGCGCCAGGATACGAACCTGCAACCTTGGGCCAGCAAGCTAAAACGTTACCGCTGAGCCACGCAGCCAGCCTGATAAATTCCACACACATCCAAGTACACGAGGCTATATGACCACGATGTCGCAAAGCCCCTACATAAATCAACAACAACAACAACAACAACAGCTCTTGATCTGGACGTTGCTACTATGAGAAAAGTTATGAATTTATTTATTTATTTATTTATTTATTTATTTAATAAAATAGCACTTTTACAGAGCATGTTATATCAATACTTCAATTCTTGCTAAATGTATTCTTCCTCTTCGTCCACATCTGTTACATCCTCTCCGATCCATGCTTCCTTAGTTGTTTGATGTTACGTGGCTGCTTTCTTCTTGCATATCCCTAAAGATCTATTTTTGAAGTTTGCATGCCAATGTTGATTCCTTTAGGTCATTCAATGTCTGTGTAAACTACACTGGTTTTACTTTAAGCTTTAACATTTTATTACGAATTTATTTTGTCAGCCTGTCATTAATAATATTAATAATAATAATCAGCGGAATGCCTCACCATGAACAAGAAAGGACTGGTAGAAAAATTGGAGATCAAGGAAAGAAAGATCTTGAGGAAAATTCTTGGCCCGATTAAAGACAACGGTGAATATGGACGGCGGCTTAACTATGAGTTGTATATTCATGTCCAGAAGATCTCTGATGTAATGAGGAAAAGGAGGATTGCATTTTATGGCCACTTGCTTAGAATGAAACCCACACGATTGACGAACCGGATCTTTAACTATTTTAAAAATAAAAAGACCAAGCCAGCCTGGTTCGAAGAGGTGGAAAGTGACCTGCAAGAGATGGGAATTACCTGTGGGGATATTCAAGAACGCAATTCCCTCAGGAAGAAACTACACGACCACCAGGGTTTTCAGGATAAACTGAAGTTGAAGACGGGAAAGATGTGGACGGAAGAAAGAAAAGAGCAACACCGGCAACGTATGAAGGAGCACTGGGCAAAGATCAAAGCCCAGAGAAGCCAGTTGAAATAACGTGGTCCTTAGTTGGCCGATACGATTAATGAATAATAATAATCATAATAATATCGTATGGCCTAGGTGCCGGGTGCAAGTTCTGTCATTTGCGGCCAGAGGGCAGCTTGCATGTCGAATTTTGTTGTTCCTTGGAGCGATATGAAAGTCAAGGAGGTTAGATATCTAAGCCCCGTGACACTATAGCGCTTTCTAGTAGAGAAAGGAGGAACTTTGCGTTGGTGGAAAATCCCGAGGTTAATTTTGCCATTATGAACACGGCCTACTGAATTCAAATGGGTTCTTTAACATGCCAACAACGTATGACATGCATTTCGAGATTTTTTTCGCCTTTCAAAAAAAAAACTTACCACGGCCAGGAGCGATCCTGCAAGCGTGGGGGTTGGTAGTCCTACACGATAACCTCGCACTCACCGTGGCAAGCAGCCTGTCATTATTCATTTTATTAAAATAAAATAAAAATAAAAGAAACGACAATCTTGTTATGCATTAGTGCATATTTATTTGTTATGTCGTGGCTTGTTGATTTTGCTTCAATTGTCCTTGGGCAAAGTATGCTTCTAACCATTCTTTGATCATGATTTTGTTTATCTCATCACTCCTATTAGTTTTAGTGTAGCTGCTCTAATGAGAGCCTTAGGTCTCACCACTGTTTAATTTTGGTGTCCCATAATAACGCCTATTTCTGGTGAACTGAAATGCTTCTTTCTTTAATTTTCTTTGCTCGAACGTGTAAGCTGTTTATTTCATTGTTGTTAATAGTTATTAATTCATATGCCTCACACCTATTTTTATGGCTCACGGTCGACTTCTTTCCAGTCCATTCCCTGCTATTTCCCTCATTATAGCCAAGTTAGCGGTCGCCTGGACGCTCGGCCTGTCACCATACCCAATTGTATCTGTTGATAAAGTGTGTCCAGGTTCAGGACACTGTTCTTGAGGCGGTATGGGAATGACACCTCGCAGTGTCCAAGGGCGAAGTCGATCTTGGAGAATAATCAATTACAATTCTTTTAAAAATTGAGAACGGGCGTGGGGCGGCTTCGGTGGCGTAGTTCGTAGCATGCTGAGCTTCTATGCCCAAGGTCGCGGGTTCAAACCCGGCGGAAGTCGTCGGATTTTTAAGAGCGTTAAAATACCTCTGAACGTCTTCCTTTGGAGGGGAAGTAAAGCCGGCGGTCCCATGTCATAGATTTATGGCATGTTAAAGAACCTTCCACTAACTACACCTGTGTGAAGATAAATTAGGTTAGGTTAAACATTTGGCAAAGGCTCTTAGAGTCCGACGTTCGTCGCCGGGAGTCCACTGCAGTGGCGTCTGGTAACCAAGTTCTGAACTAGTAGTCGCTGACGGTGGCGTTTGGGGGCAAAAGTAGTAACTACATGAAAAAATTAAATGACTGCAGTCCTTACTTGAATTGAAAACAGATAACACACATTAATACAGTCATCACAATTAACACCGTTTATCACACAGATTCTACACACACCCAAAGTACACGGCGCTACATGACCGCGTTGTTGCAGCCCCTAAACTGAGGAACCAACCAACTAACCAGAACTGGCGTGAAAAAAATATAACACGAGGATTGGTGCCAGGTCATTTTGACCCATAGTCTGTTACTCCCTCTTTGCCGTAGTCGTACGGATTTAATGAAGTAATTTTACACTTAGTGTCGTCCTATGAACTATTCCCAATATAATATGAGGATTATTTATGTTTTTCAAATTGAACATGCAGACAAAAATTTCGTAACAATATAATCGGCCTTGATAGTAGTGGTAAAGCAATTGTCTCAATTTATTTGAACAAAGGAGCTGATGACCAAGGTGACCCTACTGTAGACCCTAAATATGGATCAACAAGAACGTGAGCTATGTGATTGTGCTGCACCAAAATATTTATTTTTTACACATTGTCCCGACTAACGTAAGCCGAAAATTGTCACGCGAGGATTGGCGCCATGGGTAAATCTGACCCGACCGTAAATGATATAGAAATAACTTGAGTGTTCAAAAATCTATGGACATGTTTCTCTTTCAGGGTGAAGTTCAAGGCTAGGAAGGAAGGTAAAATAAGTGACAGTAAATAAGGGTTGACCAAAACAAGAATATAGAGCATTGCCTCGGTTCAAAAATACCCTTGCGCCAGTCCTCGCGGGTTATTGACTTGTCTTAAGCCTCTGAAACGAAATAATAACATCCGTAAATCACCGAAGGATCAGCCGAAGACAGAGAACAGCAGTGTCTAACGGAGGTTCCTCAAGAATATTCGCGGTCACGCTTCAGTTTTTATCGAGATAGATGCATCCTCCAGTTGGGGTACTAAGTGGGTTATCTCTGTAAGTGAGTAGGGAGACCAAGAAGGGCATGACGTCACTCTCAATTAGGCCTGTCATTGGTTAATTGAGGATGGTGGGCACCACCCGCACGTGCCTCTCAAGTTGGTCTGTCCTAAAATACCAAAGTTGGCAACACCACCTCTACTCAAGGAAAAGGCTTAATTAGTGTTCGCAGTCTCCTGTGAGAATCCTTATTATGACACTTGGTTGCCCTCCTGTCCGTCACAGGTCGTAATCTCTAGAACCATTCAAGATTATCCACTTCAATACTTGCATACAGACGTTATAATAATAATAATAATGGTAGGTGGCTTCGGTGGCGTAGTTGGTAGCATGCTGAGTTTCTATGCCCAAAATCGCGGGTTCAAACCCGGCCGAAGCCGTCGGATTTTTTAAGAGCGTTAAAAATCCCTCAGTACGCCTTCCTTCGGAGGGGAAGTAAAGTCGGCGGTCCCATGTCATAGATTTTGGCATGTTAAAGAACCTTCCACTAATTACACCTGTGTGAAGCTAAATTTGAGGTTAAAATGTAAACAACGCTCTTAGGTTTCTCTGTTCGTTGCCAAGAACCGACTGCGGTGGCGTCTAGTAGCTATGTTCTGAACTAGTAGTCGTTGACGGTGGCGTTTGGCGGCAAAAGCAGGATTTATTTGAAAAATTCAAAGTCTGCACACCTTACTTGAATTAAAGAAACAGATAACACACACACTAATATAGTCATCACAATTAACACTGGTTATCAGACAGATCATACACACACCCAAAGTACACGTGGCTACATGACCGCGTTGTTGCAGCCCCTAAACTGAGGAACCAACCAACCAACCAATAATAATGGTGAGTTAGCCGTGGTCGTTACGGCATGGCACACAGTCCCATCTACCTTCCAGGCAAATGCCAGGGTTGGTCCATAACTATAGTCCACAACCGCTACCTTCCAATTCCTCGTCCTTACATTCACACCTTCCTCCCCAGACAACACTCCACACGCGACGGTAGTTGTAGATCACTCCATGTCCTCGGACACTCACGGCACTATAAGCCATACGCTAAAAAATAATTATAATACTAGTTATTATTATTATTATTATTATTATTATTATTTTGTTTTAAGGGACGGGACAGCGAGGTCATTTGTCCCACATAATGACAGTGGGCATGCAGGGCATTGTAAAATCCTGGAATTTTGGGTCTGGAATATCAATACATACCCATTGAAGACGGCTAAACTAGGGTCTGACTCACGCAGATAAATTTTCGTTAAAGTGACTATTACCCAATATTTTATATTGAATGGACAGAGGAAGAGCATTTCCTGCTAATTCCCGTTAAACCTACGCAGTCCGTCTCATTGCGTAGTGTAGTGGCTAGCACTCTTGGCTGTCACCCCAAAGCTCCAGGTTCGATTCCTGGCTCTGGCAAGAAATTTAATTCTGGCCTGAGGGCTGGACGGGTACACTCTGCCTCGTGTGGCGAAACAGAGAAGAGGTGGGTACGATTCCCACTTCAGCCATCTTGTAAGAGGTTTTCCGTGGTTTTCCGCTTCTACTCCAGGCGAATGCCGGGATGGTTCATAACTTATGGCCATAGCTCTCCCAATCCTCATCTGAAATACAACTACACACACTGATACAGACATGGCTGGCTGCGTGGCTCAGCCTTAACTTTCTCGCTTGCTGTGCCCAGGGTTGCAGGATTGAATCCTGGCCAGTTGGCGTTTGTGGGTGCGCAAATGCGAAGGAGCCATGTCAGTAGATTTACTGGCACGTTAAAGGTCTTCTTCGGTGCAAAATTCCGGCACCCAGGCGCCTCTAAAAGCCGCAGTTGTTAAAAGGGGCGTAAAACCAATAACATTATTTATATTATTGCTAATACACACATCACAGTGGAAGAAATTACCAGCCTAATTCAACAGACGCCCAAGTACACGGGGTTACATGACCACGAAGTCACAAAGCTCCGGAATTATTCAACAACAACAACAACAAACAATTAATCCTACGCCGATATCTGTGTGGGTTAGTCCCGCGGCGTAGCCATGCTCGTTAAATCGTGCACCACGGCCGTGAGGGCAGCTGCAAAAAGTGCAGAGATCACAGATTCGAATCCCAGTGTTGATAGCGGCTATCGTGAGTGTGATTTCCTCCGGGTTTTCCGACGTCCCTTTCATGCAAATGCCGGGATATTTATTTATTTAATCGTATCAGAAAACATATAACAATCTGATATTTACAAATATACACCAATTCACCGAAATTGGTACTATAAGAACAACATTTCCATTGGCTAAACCTCCAAAAAAGAAATTTACATGTAAGGTGACCAGTATCTTGCCAATTCACATGTTGCTTTGATGCCATCAAATAAATTCTGAGGAGAGCATGTCGTCGGGCATAACTTGCAGCCGAGGTGATGATTCTTCATTTGCTCTTCACCGCATTCGCATAGTTGGAGTCGCATGCAAAACCCCCTATTTCATGTTATTAGCCTACTTTTCACATTTTTCAAAAATGAGGAAAAAGTAGACTTATGAGATCGGGCAAATGTGTGTCTGTCAGTCCTTCTGTCTGTCTGTCTGTCTGTCTGTCTGATGGCTGTGTGTGTGTTCCCCCCTATCAACTCCTAAACGGCTGCAGCAATCGAAACGAAATTTGGTAAGAGTAAAGATCTATATCTCACGGCCATATTTGAAAATTATGTCAGTGCTACCAGCTGCTGAAAAATTGCAATTGAAATTTGAGCTCCACGTTGGATATCTTGGAAGGTATGAATGGGAGCTATTTCAAAATTGGCACGCTTATAGATACTAATATTGCAGTTTAATTTCCAGGAGGCCATACATGGCACTGTTGCCAAAATGATTATAAGCCTGCTGATAGGCCCAAATTTTAATGCATATAACTTCTACACTATCAATTGGATTTCAACCAAATTTCGTATGTGCTATGTGTACATAAACAGATAAGACTGAGCGTATTCTTAAGAGCCATCAGGGCTGCCAACTGTTAATAAATACTGTCTCTATTTTTGTTACCCTAATATCAATATATCAGAAAGTATGCAAGCCAATAGCTCTAAACTTTGCACACGTATAGTACGTGGCATTCTAGATTAATTTGGCGTAACTAATTTTTATAGGACTACGCCAGTGCTGCCAACATGATTCTAAGCCTGCCGATAGGTCCAATTTTAAAATGCATGTAACTTCTATACTAACTAATGGATTTCATTCAAAATTGACACAACAATAGATCATATTATTTCAGATTATTTCTGACCAATACATGTATGTCATTGTTGCCAAGATGATTTTACGCGCACTGTTAAATCCAATGTATAACTGAATGTAACGTCCATGCTATCCATTGGACTTCAACCAAATTTTGTATTCTGTACTGTGCCCAATTGGTCACGGCGGAATGGCATCGAACTCAGGTCCTATCTGAGAAGACCAGGCACATGATTCTAACTGGAATCGAACCATTGATCTCTGGAGGGGGAACCCAAGGAGCAATGTGTTAAATAATGAGACATAATAAGGTAGTATGATTTCACGAGCTATATGTGAATATCATAGCAGATTTAAGGTGAAGAATTGTAAGCAAATGCAAGAAAGTATACGTTTTCGAAGCATATAAGAACGAGAGCAGGCCAGTTGACGTTTTACTAATTACAGTTGGCAAGTGGGTGGAGAGCGTTGACGCCAAGGGACCTACTTTCGTCTGGAGCGGGGAGACAGCTCAAAATTAATGACTCGGGTATTTACCGCCTGACAACGATGGAACTTATGGTGGGGAGGAATATCCACGGAAATTAATTAATTACAGCCAAGTGGAGCAATGAAATGGATTGAAATGTACACCCAGGTGAATATATTTTAAGAGAGGTAATTTAGGGATGATTTTACACCTAAATTATAGCCTATATCTCCAAATGAACGTATTACCACCGAGCCTACGCTCGAGAGGAGTAATTTGGTGACAAGTCAGCGGGGAATCACCATGATGGCGTCCTGACGCGCTGAACTAAGGCAATTAATTGTAATTAATTGGCCGAAGCGATCGCCAGCACGCGAACGTTTATGAAACCTCCACACCTAAATAAACAAAGTGTATATGTCAGTTCGGCTAAAAAGGTATTATTTCAAGGAAGGAGTCGCACACATGTGTCCGGTGGACTAGTTTTTACGAGAAACCTTTATAAGGAGGAGCAGTGCAGACCAAAGGAGTTGTCTTGTTGTCTTCTGTCTGTATACATGTAACTAATACGCAGCCAGTAAGCGCGCGAAATGTTAAAGTATCGACGCTCAGCCGTTAAAGAACAATAGAAGCAAGTCATACAGCTTCATAAGTAATCATGAAGTGCGTCGAAGTAAAATTAATACAGAAATTTATCTATTATCTGACGCAAATATAAATTCGCTACAGCGAAAAGGAGGAACTTATAATGTTTTTGAACATTACTTATACCAGGAGGTATTGTCAGAGTGGAATATGACATTATCATCAGGATCACTACAAGTATGGGAGCTTGGGGAAGCATCGCCACTTAATATTGACAGTGAGCTGAACGTTATTGCAGGTGACGAGGATCGAACGTCCGTAAACGCTGTTAAACTTTCACGGGGATTAGCGGTTGGCGTAATTGCATCGCATCTCTGAGATCAGGCGTAGGAGGAGTCCGATTAGGATCAACCTGTGAAGTAGTGAATAAGTGTACATAAATTGTGTAATAGTGATTTAAAAGTGTTCATGTGTATAGTGATTAATATGCATTGTGTAAAAGTGAAAGAGGCCACTGATAAGAGTATGTTTATCAGGTGGGAAATGTGTGAAATTAAGTGTTGTGAAAAATATAACATGATGGCTTAAATCAAGCGTCATGGTAGGCCTGAAGCTGAAAGGCTGGTACTATCCAGCGAAAATAAAAAGTGAGTACCAATTTACAATGTTACTATAACTAAATAGTTCACCATATAACGATTTATCACTTTGAGACTAAGATGTAACAGTCACTTATTGAACGAGTTTTCACCACTCGTTTTGAATAAAATATGGTTTGGAAGGTGATTTGTTTAGGGCCATTCAGGCCGAAAAAAGTGATGGATGTAACGGTAACGTTAAATGAATAATAATAATCTGGGGTCGGCAACAGTAAAGTCATAGGCATTTTTGGCCTAAATAATGTTCGAATTGTGTCATGTCTAATATAAAGATACTGTATTTTGGTAAACAGTAAGGATGTAACGTGGAATATAGCGAAATACGAGAGTTTTTCAGTGTCAGTGAATTATTGAATGAATTTTTGATATGGTCAATCCTTAGGATTATATTTGAGGACCATTAAAGTAAAGTAAGCCAGTAAATTTATACCTTGTTATTAGGAGCTATTAAAGCTTTGGCTTAAGTGTTATTACAGAGAGAACGCGGGTGCCTTAATAATTGAGTCATCTATGTGATGTATTGTTTGAGCCGCATGTAAGCGTGCAAAGTAACGTAGAATCCAGTGATTTACGTAAAAATATTGCGGGGACCAATCTAATATAGCTTGCGCGTTAGGTGAGAAGTTGGCTAAATCTACGGGTTAGTATCGCCCTTGTGCATACTTTATTATTCGCAGCGAATTGGACAGAGCCAACGCTTGCATGAATTATGGCCACGAGTGATGTCTGTTGAGACTCCGTGAGCATGTCTATAAATGATCTACCCTGAGAGTTAAGGATCATA